>OW679202.1:53129576-53729576 GCA_940337035.1 Agriotes lineatus
TGGTTGGTGACGTTATGAGTAGAATGGTTTCAGGAATTTCATCCCGTGCTATTTATTTGGGTCTGAAGAGTCTGGCGCTATGTTTTAAAAAGCCTGACATTGGTTGGTGGTGTAAACACTAACTCAATAGCCCCCGAAAAGAACAGTAAAACATCCAAAACTGTAATAGCGCTAAGGTAATAATTTGTGACGCTAGATAGGGCTGGATATAAAGAATCTAGAGCTAGGTTTTCAGAAGGCTATCGTTAATTGGTGGTGCTAGCATTAACTTAGCACCCCCGAAAAGACCAGTAAAAATATCCGAAACTGCAATGACGCTTGCGTAATAATTTGTGGTGCCAGATTGCGCTAGGTGTAGAGAATCTAGCGCTAGGTTTTCAGAAGCCTATCGTTAATCGGTGGTACTAGCGTTAACGTAGCACCCCCCGAAAAGAGCAGTAAAAATATATGAAACTGCAATGGCGCTAGCGTAATAATTTGTGGCGCCAGATTGCGCTAGATGTAGAGAATCTAGCGCTAGGTTTTCAGAAGCCTATCGTTAATTGGTGGTGCTAACGTTAACTTAGCACCCCCCGAAAAGACCAGTAAAAATATCCGAAACTGTAATGGCGCTAGCGTAATAATTTGTGGCGCTAGGTTGCGCTAGATATAAAGAATCAAGCGCTTGATTTGGAGATCATTTGGAATAGTTGGTGGTGCTATGTTAACCTACCCCCCTCCCCCTTAGCTTCTATATCTGATTGAAGTTCGTCAAATCTATCTATTATAGATTCGATTCTTGAATATCTCATTCTTAATTGTGTTAAATTAGAATCGTCATAATCGGAGAGAAATGCACAAAACCCGTTCATTTTTTTTTTAAATTGGTTACTTTTATTCAATTGCTTTTGTGTCATTTTGATTGACTATTAGTTTCGAAAAGCTAGCAGATAAGGATAGGATATTTGGGATAGAAAACGATGGCCACTTACTATTAAACTTGGTACAGTTGCTTTCTTCCAGCGGCTGTGATTTGTCCACGGTTTTCTTCGTTGCGTTGTTGATCCAACACGTCGACTACAATTTTCTAACTTCTAAGTCGATTTCTTCTATTGTTTCTATTGAGACTCACTAACTAACTTCGCTTGCTGTCTTTACGTTCGACCACGCACTTCTCGTTCGCACATATAAAGTTCTTTAAAACGCGTATCACAATACTAATCCGAAATCCGGTACGATTAGGACCAAATGTACGATCCTGAAAGAGTAGTGGACTGTATGCTAAGACAATAATTAATTTCGGTAGCACACGGTTTAAAATATACTTTATTTCACTAAAATACACGAACGAAAATTATGTACAAGAACCTATAATATAAATCTTGCGACCGACCAGGGCTAACGTCGCTTCGAGTCTGCCCCTTTGCGATTTTAGTGCTGCTATTCATAAAATGTCCAGATGTTGACGAACAAGTGGCCGGCACAAAATAGCGACAGTCCTTACACTTACTTCTTAATCCTAAACACTATTGTACAAATCTTTAATACAACTTTTAGAATTGAATACTACCCGTGCCAGTGGAAAATGGCACAAGTCGTAATGATACCCAAACCAGGTAAAGATCAAAGAGACGTCGCATCATATCGCCCCATAAGCCTCCTTCCAGTTCTATCTAAAGTACTAGAGAAAATTATATTAAACGATTAGCTAGCATCATACATGAAAAATTACTGATACCTACTCATCAATCTGGTTTTAGAAAAAAACACGAAATCATAGAGCAGGTCCATAGAATTATCACAGTATTTAATAAGGACCTGGAAGAGAAACGGTATTGCTCAGCTGCTTTCATTGATATGAAGCAAGCCTTCCACAAAATATGACATTTAGGACTATTCTATAAAATTAAAAACTCAATCTCACATCCCTTTTACCCCCTTCTAAGATCTTACTTTTCCGACCCAGAATTCCAAGTAAAACATCAAAAAGCATACACTGACCTATACCCAATAAAATCCTGAGTACCACAGGACAGTGTCCTGCAACGTACGCCGACCACAAAACGATCTTAGCTTCACATCACGACCCTAATACAAAAACCAGGAAATTACAAGATCATTTAAACTAACTCGAACAGTGGCTAACAAAATGGCGAATGAAGGCAAATAAAAATAAATCGACCCACGTTACATTTACGCTGAAGAAAGAAACTTGTCCGGGTGTCACACTGTGTGGAATCCAAATACTACCAGCAGACACAGTCAAATACCTAGGCATTCACCTAGATAGAAGGCTAACTTGGTCAACCCACATCTTTGCTAAAAGAAAACAGTTAGGAGCAAAACTCAAACAGCTTTATTAGATACTTGGAGGAAAGTCGGAATTGTCAACGACAAATAAACTGCTGCTCTACAAAACCATACTTAAGCCCATCTGCGCGTATGGAATACCCATATGTGGCTCTGTCAGTACTTCCAACATAGAGATAATACAGCGGTTTCAAAATAAGGCTCTCCGAGCAATAGTAAATGGTATTTTCCAAATGCGATAATTCATGCTGACCTAAATATTCCAACCATTCGTGAAGAATGTTACCGTCTAAAATGACTTTAATGACACCGCGCCAGCTCATACATAAAGTTACGAAAGAGCTAGACGCCCAGCGCGGGCGATATTACTCAACATCGGGACAATGACTTAATTAGGACCGTTGCCTTGCCCGTAACAAGATAGTGCCGACTAGACTCAGTGAAGCAAAGGATGGCCCAACACGAGATTACCTACGGGCTAAGGCCTAAGGGACGGTAAACAGATATAAAAATTAAATTGACCTCCACCCACTTTCATCAATAACAACGAAAATGCAAAGATAGACCCACAGTGAAACCGGGAAGCAGATGATCCTACCTTTCAACTTTTCACCTTGGCGAAATCAACAGCTATCTTAATGTAAGAATATGGTTTTTACATACGCGCCCTGAGTGGGTGGCTAACATTTATCTTAATGCAATAATATGGTTTTTACATACGCGCCCAGAGTGGGTGGCTAACATTTATCTTAATGCAAGAATATGATTTTTACATACGCGCTCAGAGTGGGTGGTTAACGTTTATCTTAATGCAAGAATATGGTTTTTACATACACGCCCAGAGTGGGTGGCTAACGTTTATCTTAATGCAAGAATATGATTTTTACATACCCGCCCTGAGTGGGTGGCTAACATTTATCTTAATTTCTATACACGCTACTTTGTTCGTTGCAGCTTCGCCTGTTCTCACTGTTAGTCTCGGGAGCTCGCCTCCCGCGCAGAGAAGCCGCAGGCCGCAGCTGTATTCGTGGGTGTTGCACACTCCGTGATCCCTGACTCACAAGGATTGATGCGGGACCATCATGAGAGAAAATAAGACTGGAGAGACCTTTTGTTTGCCCGTCCTTGAAGATTGTGTTACGGAATCGAACGGTTTTAAAGACACTCAAGGGTGCGGGAGTGCCACTTGCGTTATCATGTCCGGGAAATGCCAACACTTGGCCTGGAAATATCGAAAACAGGCCAATAGTCACGGCGTGATACGCTCAGGGAGATGGGCGTGGTCCTAAAAACGGTACACCGTAGGGAAACCGTGACGATATGTATAGGGTGTTGCAAAATAAATGGGTGCCACGGGATTCAGACTTGGATCCCACGCCTGACAGAACCCCGAAGGCCAAATAGAGGTAGAATGTATGTGTACAGATTCACGACTCCCAACACGGTGGCGACAAGCGCCCTGACTTACCTGCGACGCTTAAGAACTCTTTCCAGACTCCACCTTACATAAATCTTCATACAGCGAATAATTCACCCCGAAAATAAACATCCACAGGCACGTGGGGAAATCATAAGCCAACGTACAGCAAACCTATCTATTGGTTTAATACATTGCCAAATATAAATATGTACAAAAGCACCGACGTTTGTCAGCGCACACAACACGAAACATTAACAAAAGAAGGGAATTACAACTATAGGCCCAGCTGGGGTGCTTTACTTCTAAATTACTGCGAGAATATGCAAAATGGCGTACAGCCCCAACGCGGGTGGCTGGTATTTATCTAAAGACACATCTAACATTGCTTACAAACAGCCTAAGCGAGTGGCAGGTATTTATCTAAAAAGGCACATTTATTATTGTTTACAAACTGCCCAAGCGAGTAACTGGCATTTATCAAAAAGGCACATCTAATATTGTTTACAAACAGCCCAAGCGGGCGGCTGGTATTTATCCAAAAAGGCACATTAATTATTGCTTACAAACAGCCCAAGCGGATGGCTAGTATTTATCTAAAAGGACACATTTAATATTGTTTACAAACAGCCTAAGCTAGTGGCTGGCATTTATCAAAAAGGAACATTTTATATTGTGTAAAAACAGCCTAAGCGAGTGGCTGGCATTTATCAAAAAGGCACATTTAATATTGTGTACAAACAGCCTAAGCGAGTGGCTGGCATTTATCAAATATGCACATTTAATATTGTTTACAAACTACGCACACTACCTTGTTCAATTTCAGCTGCACCTGGCTGCGTCGTTAAAGTCGAGAGCTCGCCTATCAGTGTAGAGGAGCTGCGGCTATATGCGGGGGTGTTGTACGATCCAAGATCTCCTGATTTACAGGGCCTGATTCGGAACCCTCATGGGAAACAAAAAAAAGACTATAGAGACCTCTTGACTGCTCGTTCTGAAGACATGGAACCTGAATAATTAGCGGAACAATTGCCCTTCAGGCATTCGAAAATTCCAGAACGGCGGTCGTCGATAAAGGAGACGCACACGTCAAAAGCACCACTTTGCACTGTCACGGCCAGGAACGCACTCCCCGAAAGCAAGCCAACGCTGTCTCATGCCAGACACGCTGCGGATCGAGGCGTGCAACAAATTACGAAGCGAACGAGGCCCCGCCGGTAAACCAGCTTGACGAATCTTCTAGAAAAACACTGCGTGCTAAATCTGTAGGATTTTAAATAAGCAAAAAAGTGTAATTATGACCGAAGCTACCAAAACGAGTACCTCACAGAAAATTACACAGGCCGTTACAGCTGCTTAAAATTATGAACCGCTAGCTGCCTGCACACAATTTGATGAATTATTAAGCGTAAAAATATGACCGAAAAACTATATACAAGCGGGGTCAGAATCTTTGAACAGAAATACTCCAAAAAGTCACACATTTGTAGAATTTAAAAAATGTCCTGACCATTGAATCCCAGCTGTTTAGCGGAAAATTGTCTTCCAAGCATTCGAGATTTTAGGACGGCGGTCAACGAGAGGAGTCGCACAAACAGACACACAACTTGAAACTGTCACGGCCAGAATCCCTCTCCCGACAGGCCGCCACGCGCCCGAAGGCACGGGGCGGCAGCAAAACCACGCTCTCGGAACCCGCTCGCAGTAGCTGCACCAGGTTCGAAGCCAACTGCTCGCAACTAACTTCCAACACTGACTGACTCAACAAAACCGGCTCTCCCTACCGATCGGCCAGAAGCTCGCGGGGCAAACAGAAAAGACTGCGAGGGAGCGAATATCTCTCTGTCGCTTTCATAAGCTCGCGTTTTAAATTCCAACTCGAAGACACGTTACAAAGAAACAACAACCACATGTATTCCGCCACAGCCCGGATCGAGGGCACAGCTGCATGACGAGATAATGCCAAAACTTGCAGCCGAGCGACGGTTTAAATAAAACTTGCCACTCAATAAGACTTAAAAATGTCCTGACAAGAAATAATCAAAAACAGTGTCAAACACAGGAAAAAACTAGCACAACACCCAAACGAACTTGCAACCTACTGCTACTAGATGAAGAAGAACCAAGAAGATTGAAACGGTTCAAGCGATCTGACCTACCAACCAGATTCACATAAACTTTATGTATATCAATTAGTACGAAATATCCAAGTTTAGTAAAATTATAAAGAATGTCCAATTGAGCTTATCTTATCATGTCATGACCTAGTTTTAAGCGGACAGTTTAACTGATAGTCCATAAAAGCATTGATTGTATAAATAAAAGAAGATATTAGAAAAAAATGCTTGCAACAACAATGTTTGAGACTTTTCACAGGTGATTATTAATTTTTAAGTTCTTTTACTCACATTTAAGATATACTGTAGGTGTTCTAATTTGGAAATTAACACCACGTCGACTCCATACAAACATTCTGATATGTACAGTCGTGTGCAAATAAATCTGGGACAGTGTTTTTTTCACATGCAGATTCAGTTAAGAATTGAAGAATATCTCCATGGATTTCCTGCTATCAGAAAGAGTTACATTAAACTTTAACAGGTACTGAAACCCGTAACTCTCTCTGATAAGAGGAAATCCATGGAAATATTCTTCAAATTCTTAACTGAATCTGCATGTGAAAAAAACACTGTCCCAGATTTATTTGCACACGACTGTACATACAGTTTAGATTCCAATTATCTACTTTTACGTTATATATTTTACATCGGAAATAATTTGTCACGTCATCCATTAATATCGAAATTCTTAAGTGCTTGAGTACCAATGATTATTAACGCTCACAGTTTTTTCTTCCAGAGCATTACCTTGAAATAAATTATGTCGGTTACCTTACTTTATAGACTTGAAGACAAGGTCTCGGCCTGTATTTATATATGAAAAAATAACAACTATAATTTAAATATAATTAAATATAACTGCAAAATGCTGCAGAGTTCAGATATAAATAATTTAATTCTAATTTCAAATTTGATAAATAATGCTCTAATGCATTATACACCAAAAATATAATTCAAATTTGGGTACAAGCAAAAATATATTAACACTTTACTTTTGGTAATGGTAATTGGAAAGAAAAAGAACCCTTATATGTTATCAATGTAAATTTTAAATTGGCTTCGTGCGTTATAATAAATTTACGAAATGTTATAATTTATTACTATGTCTAATTACGCCGAATAAATATATATAGCACAATATGAATTTCTTTGTTTTTAACTTGAATTAGCTGTACATAAACGGACACTGAAATATATTAATAAGTAATTTCTGAATTTTTAAGTGAACTTTTCTATTTGTCATAACTCTAAAGTGATACAATTTGGCAACGCTGTTTGAAATACGGTGCACCCCTCTAAGCGTTTGTCGCAATGCGTTCCCGCTCATTTGTTCCTTCTCTGCCAGACTTTCAAACGGTGCGTCGTTCGCCATTTCTGCAGCTGGTGACTGGTAAGTTTTCGTTTACTAATTAGAAGTATTTTATTACTATAGTAGTCGCTTTTCGTAAAAGAATTTATATCATTCATTTTCTATAACTTAAAGATAAGTTTCATAGAGGAATATAGCTTAACTTATAACATAACCTCTTAAACTTTTTCATTAACATTGATATCGGATAAATGTTTTATTATTTTCTCCTATATAAGCCTCTGTTCAACATTTTCAACTATTACTTGTGCTAACGACAACTGAAGAGTAGTTTTGGGTAAAAGCATGTTTTTAAAAACTTCTTGACGTGACAGTAATGTTGACAATAAAACAGAAGGCTTGCACACGGGACCAATTTGACACAACGTGACTATGATGTTCCATATAGTTTGAATCCACCTTAATCCTCACGAGCACATAATGGCATTCTACTTACATGTGATATATGACGTTTTATCTCACCGTAGCGGCTTTTCTACAATAAAGTTCAAGCATCGTACAAACTACCTACTGTCATAGAATTAGTGGCAGTGGACAATGAAACATTTTAGTCACTTGGGAATAATAACTGTTTTTAGACTCTGAAAATAATTACATAAAGCGTATCAAAAGCTGCTACTGTAAGATAAACAATTTTTTTAATTATATAGGTGATATTTCCTTCACTCGCAAAAATAATTTATGATTTTAACAGAACTGCCTTTATTGCACAATGTCAAAATAGTAAGAAAATACTGCCCAGAAAGAATTTCCAATATAATTGGGTATGTTGGCTGGCTATGTATTAAGAGTTACTAAAAAAACAAAATTTATAACAATTACCCAAGCTATCTACATGATTTGCAAGAAAATATTACTGTAACATTAGAACAAAGTGATATCTGCATGTAGGAACTGGAAAAAGCACCTTGTATACAGTTTACATATCTAGATGTTTATAATATTGTTTTTTTAGGAATCTTTCAACACGGTTAAGAAGAAACCAACCATGCCGAACACACCAACCATGTCCAAAAAAAGCTTCCCAAAGGGCAAAAAAGCAGTCTCTGATCGACGTTCTTCAGAAACCTCAAATGCACAATCTACATCGGAAGTTCAGAGAGCAACTAGATCTTCTTCTGACTCTAAGTCATCAAAACTACAGGAATGCACTACTCGCACACCTGTTCCCAAGAAAAAATCTAGAAGCAAATCCTATGTGATGATGCTTGTAGGTAACAAGACGTTTAAAATTAGTAGAAAAATTTTACGCGAAATTAAGCAATATCAACTCAAAACAAACATGCTTATTCCAAACTTACCGTTCTCAAAGTTAATTCATGAAATATTGTCTGAACACGCACAACCTGGAGTACGCATCCAACGACTTGCGTTGGAGGCATTGCAAGAATCGGCTGAGGCTTCTCTGATCCAATACTTTGAGGACAGTTATTGTTGTGCTTTACATGCACGAAGGTCAACATTAATTCCGCGTGACATGGACTTGGTGAGATGGTTGCGCCATGAATACTAGTTTTGTAAGAACTTCTTATGTGTGCAACAAGCATCTGTTATTTGTTGATCTATCTGTTTATATTATTTGTTAAGACAAGGAAAGTTCAGTTACGCTGAATTAGCATAGGATAGGATAGCTTAGGTTTTACTTTAGAATAGGTTGTTAGGCTAGACTGTTTTTTCATTAGTTAAGCATTTATTGTCCAAAACCTAACTTTATTTAATAAATTCAGAACTTTTGTAATTTTTTTCGTGTCTGATTTTCTTTTCACTGCTGTCGAAATAGGTATTTCATTCGAGGTAATACAAACTACGAATTAGCAATTTTAGAAAGTCATACCAATTATTTTGAAAAAAAACTACATTTCTTAAGCTGTGAATGATTACGTCTAAGAAACTACACTGTTAGAACTATAGTGCCTGCTTTGCAGGAATATAGGTATTCATTAAAAATAAATTTCTGATAATACCATTCAAATATATATTAAATTTGTACTATGGCCATTGTGAAACAACTGGTTATAGATTCTGTTTGATGAATTCTATGATGGAAGCACTCAGCTCACTTACCCCTTCCATTGTCGATCTATCTCGGCATTCCATACTCGCACATTGTAACCAACCATCAGTAAGTTTGTTATAATGTAAATAAATACTTCAAAATAGTTAAAAATAGTAGTTGTTTGAATCTCCTTTTTTATTTTGTAATTGCTTCTAGGCATATTTTCCCTGCCTCTGATCTGATCACAAGCTTGACAAATAAAAAATCATATACGTTTAAAAATTTACTGTGGAGAGTGAAACATATATTTTCCTATACCGGGTGTCAACGAATTTATTAGACAAGTCATAACTTCTAGAGTATTAGGTGTATCAAAATGATATTTGGTATAGGTAAATGGTATAGGGAGAGGAAAGTTTTCGCATATTTTTCACTTTCTGGTCACTTCCGGTTTCACCGGAAATGGCTTCCGTTTCGAATTTTTAAATAGAACACCCTGTATATTTTTGTATATTTGGATTTCTGAGACAATTTTGGATCAGCATGTGACATTTTAAAAACTTATCCATGGCACACTTGACAAAAGTAAATAAATTATTATCTAGTATTTTGCTTAGAAATATTTAACTTATGAGCTTATTTTTAATCCAATCGCAAATAAATTAGTATCGTTAGATTCGCCAAAAAATTCTCTTTTCGGAAAGTGCTTGTCAAAAAAGGGTCGCCATTTGAACAAAAATAGTTAGACAAGAAAACGTGCTTTTGCCAACTTGTCTTATTCCTATCTATCATACTAATCACTCAAACTTTGCGATTGTAACTTTCTGACATCACCTGAGGTCTTTAGATTAGTTTGCGTCTGATCATGGCCACCTAGATGCCATATTAAAACTGGCTCTAAAAAAATCAAGTAGGCTTAAAAACTTTTTAAAATGTCACATTCTGATCCAAAATTGTCTCTGAAATCCAAATATGCAAAAATATACAGGGTGTTCCATTTAAAAATTCGAAATCGGAGCCATTTCCGGTAAAACCGGAAGTGACCGAAAAGTGAAAAATACGCTAAAATTCTCCTCTCTCTATACCATTTACCTGTACCAAATCTCATTTTAATACACCTAATACTCTAGAAGATATGACTTGTCTAATAAATTCGTTGACACCCGATATATTACAAATGTGAACTTATATTCATCAAACAGCACCGAAAGCAATTTTTGGAACACAATCGTGATTTCGTTACATTTGATGATGTCCCTCTAATTAGAATTCCTGCTGCTGGAACTATCATACTCATACTCGGAAAATATCTGTAAATATATACATCAAAATTAATACAATTAATACATTCCTAAATCCTTTTATGTGAAAGGCGCTTGATTCAGATATCTCCGCTCCAGTTTGCTGCTCTAATTCTTAGTTCCTATAGGATAAGAAAATAGAAAAACTAAAATGTTTGTAATGCTCAGTTAACGTAATGTAAATGTTGTAATAGGCAGCCTCTTTGAAGATCTTATTGCATGCTAAAGATAAAAGCAGAATAGTTAATTACGATTCTGAGTCAAATGGAATTAACAGCTGTTAAACTGTTTTGCGCTATTTGATAGCCTTGCTCATATGCAATTTGGGTTTTGTGTGTCGATACTAATAAAGCAAGCATTAATGAAACTTGATAAATAGAGGTCACAAACAAAACAATAAATATTTATCTTTTCTAACATAAAATTCAACAGCAAATGTTGCTACATATGCGTGGCGGTTTCCTTTCATGCAGAGATAGAGGGCAGCATTATTATTATCTGCATCAATCATCACGGCAGGTATTAGATAATAATGTAATATATCCTATAAAATAATATTAATAAGAAAATAATTTCAACTTGAGGAAAAGTAGAAAAATTAAATAAACTTGAATTTTAATATACAATTACTTCATTGCAGTTGTTTACTAGATCATTCCGAATTTCTATAAAATAAGAGCATAGTATTTTGTTTCTCTTGTAATTAAATTGTCAATATTCATTTCATAAAAGTGGCACAATTTCAGGAACGACTGATATTGAGCTTTGCATACGTGGCTGTATACATCATGCAATAGCTTGCGTTCTATAGCCCCCAAAAAAAGCGGAATTGCAAGAATGTGTCGCATTATTTGCAGCAAATCATGATAACGTTCTATGAAATGTGCTAACAAAGGTTTAGCAATCAGACCTTTCTTATCCATTATAATTTTTTTCTAATACCCTGTAAAAAAGTTTTTTTATTGACCCGTCTTCGTAGTAGTGAATTTTCAAATATTTTAATCTGTTCACATAAGCAATTTATTGTTGTAACTCTCCGAAGTTTTGGTATTTCTGAAAATGTGAGATATGAAAATTCTTAAACCTTGTTCACCGAATTACCAGCACTTAGTTTAATAAAATGTAGGCTAAATGCAAAGTGCGTGTGTTATGTAAGTAGTTATGTTATGAAAGGGCCCTTCTTAAGTAGGAAACAAAATTGTAGTATATTTTTTGATATGGTAATCCAAATTCTGATTTTTAATTTCGTTAATATCCAGTATTATGATGGAAAAATATTACATACTTAAAGCTAATTATTCGGATATAATTAGCTATAAATAATTCTGCCAATTAAAAAAAAACTCCAGAATTGTTACAATTAAATATTAAAAAAATGTGTTCAAAATATCAAGCATTCATTTGACAACTATTCCTTTAATATGTTGCTCGAAGGAAGATCATTTTGTTTATTTGCTCGTTTGACTTCCCAATTTTAGACAGCATGTTTGTCTTGAAAATACAGTAAATTTCTAATTTTTATAAAAATACTCAAATAATGAATACGCAGATATATATTTAACATAAGGTCGATGTAATAGTAATGCAATGGCAGCTACTAAACTGTTCCAACAATGTTATTCATTAAGAAGACATCCTCGAAAAAAGATCTTCAGAAGTTTGGATCAATGAGTAAGACAAACTGGAAACCTTGCACCAGTGCAAAATGTTGATGGTATAGGACCAAGAACTAGACGGACTGCAATATTGGGTTTAGTAGGTGAGAAATACCAGAAGTACCTATTGGTCTTGTTGAATGAGAATAAAATTTGGTAATAAAATTAACATGGTGTACCTACCTACCATTTCACTATATTAAAAATTCATTCTGTGTTCCCAAAAGACTACAACAGGCAAATTATCTTTTGTAAATGGTTACTGGAACAAATAAAAGCTGAACTCAACTTCCCTCTAGCTAGGCAGAGAGATCTACACTGATTAATGTAATTTTAATAGGGATAGCATGTTCAACCAGCACAATAAATAATTACAGTTTAGTAAATCTTAAATTTACACTCAACCCATAAGAAGCAAACCATCAACATTGTTTTAGTGTTACGGTATGGACTGGAATACTGGGAAACTATGTGATTGGACCCGTTTTTATATCAGAACGACTTCGAGAGGATTCTCTGTATTTTTAACGGATGGCATTAAAGATCTTATTGGCCATATTGCTTTGGCTATAATAAATAACTCCTGGTTTCATTTAGATGGTTCACCAGCACATAATGCAGAGATGGGTCAGTAACAATTACCTACCCTAATCAGTGGATTGGCAGGGATGGCTTGAAGGGCATCAGACTTGATCCCAACCGATTTATTTCCCTGTAAAAAAAAGGTGGTCTACCGAACTCCTACCTAAACTAGGGTATATTTAATCAAATGCATTGAAGCAGCTTTTCAACTAGTGAATCAAACTATGCTTCAAAAGCTTACTAATAACATAATCAAAAGGGCTCGACATTGTTTGCATGCATAAGCCGTAACTTTGAACATCTTTATTTGATAGGTGTTTTCCATAATCCAAGTGTTTTTTTTGTATAGCTATTACCTATTTGTTTAGTTGTAGGTACGTATTATGTTTTGATTTGATTTATCCTATTGCTAGACTTATGTACATACAGATATTTTAATTAATTATTATACCAATATAGATAATCCAGTTTTATCTACTTAAACATTAAACAACACTGACAGTTCGGCCACTTTTTATATTAATAGAACCTCGTTACACTTTAAAAATATAATTCAAGGATTCTTGTTATTATTGCTTGCCTACTCAGAAAGTGCCACTTAATATTGCAATATGGAGTTAATCCGCCACTTTTTCACTATTCTGTAAATTCTATAATACAATGAAAATTGATTTAGCTAAAGTATAAATATCTGTTAATATTTTTAGAAAGGTTTAGTTACATGGTATAAATCACCAGTTTGTAATTAGGACACTGCAGTCAGTGATTGCATATTTGATTAGATGACTGAAAGAAAGCTTATAATTTTCAATCTACATCAAAGCGATAGTTTTCTGTAATAAATTAAGCTAATTTTTTATGCCCAAACTTTTATGTCCTCGGAGAGGCAAAACTGGTAGTGTAAAAACAACAGTATTTAGTAACGCATTGGCAAACTTTGCCCTTATCAGTTTATTTTCTTTCGATAGAAGAGGTTTCTGTGCTGCTGTCGAGTTCCGTAAGACTGCTTCTTTTAAATGTTTTTTTATGGTATGGACTCCAACAGAGGAATTGGTTAATTACTTAACCTCCATAGCTATGATGAATGAATCGTCTCTCATGTAAGTATTTGAGCTTTGCCTTAATTATTGGTTGTATTGGTACCTACCTAGTAGACGATTTGCCACTCCTTGCAAAGATAATCTCTCCTCCAGTTTGGCAATGGTGATTACTTTGTCTGCCTTCGAAAGACTGGTACGGCATTTTGATTATTTACACTGACTTTGAGGATTTTCGAAACCCCAGTAACGATTATTTTGGTGTTTCATCGGTGAAAAAATAAATCTGTGAAATCTTGTGTTTTTGAGGTAATTTGCACCAACCTATACACAAAACTCTAAACATTTCTCTGCATCTCCAAGTTCAAGTATATGAAGCAGCTTTGGCTTGAAAGGATGAATTTTGTTTTCTTTAAAAAAAAATTATAATAAACTTTTGCTTAAATCCTGTCTGTCTGCATGCTTCCTCAAAGATAATTTAAGGTTATCTGCATCTTACCCTACTGCTAATAATGTAGATGCGTCATTTTCATCATATGATTTCTTCTTTTTTTCAAATCCATTACCCAACCAATTTCAATGATTTTTTTAAATAGTTTTTGACAGAGCCGTATTAGAAAATTTTTCATGGAAAAGATCAATTGCATATTGATAAGATACATTTCCAATTTCTTAACATTGTACTAAATAAACATGCTTTTCTTTCCTTAACATTTTTTAAAGTGCCGTCACGAAATCAAAATAGTGGAAGACATTGTAAATAAGATGTTACCGCAACATTAATGTTTACTAAATCGGCCTTACTGATTTTTTGTTAAATGAATTTATTAAGAGAGCCGAAAAATGTGTTGAAGTGAGAGGTAGAAATGTAGAATAAAATGTAAACATTTTAATTTTGATTAGAAATGTTGTATTCAGTTAGGTTAAAAACTGCTTTGCTTTATAAACATTTTGTGTAAAATAATAAATATTGATAATTGTTTCTTGAAACGTTTTCAGTAATCTTTCAATTCTCCCTCTACCTTATCTGCTAGCTGTACCGTTTTCAGATTTTCCTTCTATATCATAAAACCATTGTTTAAGAGGTTGTTACGGAAGGAAGATGTTGCTTCGAATTTCAGCTCAATTTTGCTGTAGGTCCGGCAACTTAGAATGCCGGCATCTTAGGTTGCTTAAATAACTCTTAGTAGTCTTTAATTGCCAAGGCTTCGTTATTTTGCAAAGCTTTCATACGCATCTTTAGGGTGGGGTTATTGTCCAGTCTCCACTTCCTTTTTTCATATTTCATGCATTTTGGATTTGGTCTTATTAGTTCGATGAATTACTATACCCATCTGGTGGTTACCTCAAGATGTGATACTGTTTCTAAAGTAAAGCAACTGCTGGCCGCTCGCAATGTCGATTTTATCTTCTTCTCTCTTCACCTGTTTGTCGCGTTTGTGATTTGGTATTCCTGCCCGATACTATGCCTGCATAGATCGTGAGACTCGCAGTGCTGGTCACCCAAAACCCACGGAAGTGTAAAATAGTTCTACATGCTGTCCTGGCACTCACCGCATGACGGATTGGAAGCTGGGAGAAGTAGAACACCTGCAATTGCAAGCTGGTTTCACAGACTTCTTCTGGGTTTTCCTAAACGAATGAGATCCTTTAAGGTCAGGTCTTTCAGTTGTTTTAAGCTTTCGCGCACCTGGCATAGCATCTCACTCTTCCTGATACGAGGGAAGCGCATGGTTATTGGATAGCGCCCGTCATAATAATTAATTATACATTGCAGAATATTTTTGAGTAAAACTTTTGTAAGCAGTAAAGGCCCATCAGCAGCCGTTTCTTGGTTTAACTTGTGTCCACGGACTGAGTTCGGCCAAGGTATAAATGACAAACATTTTTCGAGTTAGATGCTAATATTGTAGGAATCGCTCCTGCTTGTTCTTAAACCAAGATTTTGAGAAAATCAATCAAATTAATTAATATACAGGGTGTTTTTAGAATCGATTTTTTAAAATGCTTAAGAAAAACTATCTTTATTAGAAGAAATAACAAAAAAGTATTTTTTTATTAGGATTACCAGTTCAACATTTTATAATGTTATGCACGGCTTTTATAACATAGATAAATATTTATTGGCAAGTAGAAATTAGTGCAGAGGAAAATGATTCCTCTAATTTTGACTGTCTTTATTCACTGTCACTTTCTTCTAAACTCGATGCTAAATCTTGATGTAGTCATCTTTTGAGCCTAATGTGAATATTCTTGTGGCCGAGTTGTTGAAGGATATTGTTGTCGTTGTGCAGATTGTTCAAAAATGTTCTCGTGTTTTTTTTTTGATAAATTGCTCTATCGTGTCAATTCTAAGCTCGTTATAGATTTGATGATTGCGCACAAACCATGGCGCATTGACAACCATACGGAGAAATTTGTTTTGGAAAACTTGGACTTTTTTAATATTGGTTTTGGAAGTAGTATTCCACACAGGGCATGCCTATGTCAATATTGGCCTTAAAAGTGCTTTGTATAGCAACATGATGTATTTCAGGCGCAGTAGTGTTTTCCTAATCATAAGAGGGTACAGCTTTTTCAAATGGGCATAACCTAGGTTGAGTTTATGGTTTACATGAGAGCTCCAAGTTAAACGAGTATCCAAATAAACTCCCAGATATTTAATTGCGTCGGTTTGGGTATTGCAATCAATTTCAGTTCCAAGTATTTTTACGTTTTGGTGATTTGGAATGCGTTTAAGCTTGAATATTTTTGTCGCGCATTTATTAAGGTTTAATGATATGCACCATTTGTTAAGCCAACTGCCTAGAGTGTCCGCTGCCAATTAAAACTGGTAGATGGCGGTGTGTGATTACGACGTGTCATCGGCTAACAAAGCTATGCACTTAAGTGTGAGTAGGAATGTTGTGAACAAATAAAAAAAGTATTAAGAAAATGTATAGAATTAGAAGTATTGGCAGCTTCAATTTTCAGACAATATAAAGATGTAGTAGCAGAAACTAAGGTCGACGACCGTTTACGATAGTTGTGGGGTATTACGTGCAGCGTAAGTTATGTAGATATGGAAAAAACACATAATTGATTTCTGAAATTTATGTATAGAATGTATAATATATATATATAATCTATCCCTCGTCTAATTTTAAGTGTAGAGGGTGTAACCTTTGATTACAGAACTAAAAAAATTCATTTTTACAATTAATACATAAAGAAAAGTATAAATGATAGATGTAAACAAATAAAAATAATAAATAAATAAAAGAAAACTCGTAGAAAACAAAAAATATCCTAAGTAAAAAAAAACTCTTGACTAACTAATCACTTCTAATTTTATGTTCACTGCCTACTTCCGGTTTTATAATTAACTAAAAACTACTTTGCTTTTTCACCTCACTTCACTTGTAACTTCACCTTGAACCATATCCTTCTTTTCTACTCTATTTCGTCACTGCTCTCCAATTACTCCTATCCCTCGCTATAATTTCTGCCTGATCCCAAGTTAACCCTCTGTTATTCAATATTTCCCCTATTTCTTTATCCCATATCTTACTTGGTCTGCCCTTCTTTCTTCTGGCCTTTGCTTCCCGTTCTTTCCTAACTTGTCTTTCTTCCGGTAATCTTTTCATGTGTCCACACCACCGTAATTGTGCCCTCTGTACATACTTTCTAGCATTCTCTATTTTCAGTCTTTCTCTTATGTCTTCATTCCTTATTTTGTCCATTATCGTTACTTTTTCCATCTTCCTTAGACACTTCATTTCTAATACTTGTATTTTCTCGTGTAACTTCTAGGTTAGTACCCATGTTTCATTTCCATATAGTAAAGTCGGTAGATAAATGGTTTTGCAAATTGTCATTTTTGTTTTATTACTAATTTCGTTTTTATTAATAAATTCTCTGTTAATCCTGTGGAACAATTTTGTCCTTGTCGTAATTCTGTTGTTAATTTCTTCTTCCATTTTACCAGGTCTGTCTATGGTTATTCCTAGATACTTTATGTTTTCGACTTGGTCCACTGTCTGGTTGTTGATTTTTAGGCTGATTCTTTTCCTTGTTGTTTGTTATCACTATTACTTTTGTCTTGTTAATGTTTATTTTCATTTCTTTTCTTTCTAGCTCCTCCACTCATAGGTTAACATTAAATTGTAAGCTTTTTTCTGTACTAGCCATTATTGCTACATCGTCTGCAAATATACAATCTCCTACTTCCACCAGTTTTAGTTTGTGGTATCTCACCGTCATCTTCTTGCTTATACTGTTGACATTTCTTATAATTTCGTCCATGAAGCTGATAAAGAGCAGTGGACTAAGATTGCCCCCTTGTCTGACTCCTTGCATTGTCCTAAATTTCTTTGTCTCTAAATTGTCTTTTCTTACTACATTTTCCGTTTTTTGGTATAGTGATTTGATAGCGTCTATCAATTTATTACTAATCTTATTTCTCTCAAGTGTCTCCCATAGTTTATGTCTTGCCACCTTGTCAAAGGCATTTTCCAGATCAACCAAGCATATACAGTGTGTCCCCGGATTGAGTTCATTATAGGTATAATCGACAAAAAATTTAACAATTTTTTTTTAATGTTTTGGGATTCCACCCTGCTTGGTCTGAAAACAATTTTAAGCAGAGTTTTAATTTTTAGAAATTAAGTCTGCCATGAAAAATGTGGAAAAACTATTTTCTATTTAGGTAAACTAACCTTTTTGTTCATGATACGGCAAAATTTTGTTAAGAAAAGTTGTTTATAATCATAAATTAAGGCCCCATGCAAAATTTCAGAAAGATCTGTTGACTTAGAAAACACTGTTATTTTTTAGATAATTGTATTTTATTTTCAGGTAAACATTTTTTTTTGTTTATGATACGGAAAAATTGTATTAAGAAAAGTTGTTCAGAATGAAAAATTATGGCCCCGTACCAAATTTCAAAAAGATCTGTCGACTTATACTAAACCGTTATTTTTTCGATTAAACAAATTGCATTTATTAAAAATGACGGTTTCAACTAAGTCAACAGATCTTTCTGAAATTTTGTATAGAGCCACAACTTCTCATTCTGAACAACTTTTCTTAATACAATTTTGCTGTATCATGAACAAAAAGCGTAGTTTACCTGAAAATAAAATAGTTTTTGCTTCCCTGCCAAGGCCTACTTGTTTTTCAAAAATTGAAAATATTCTTAAAATTCTTTTCAAACCAAGCAAGACCGAATCCCAGAACCTTAAAATAAAATTCAAAAATTTTTAGGTATCTCACCTCCTTAACATCAATCCTGGGACACACTATTGTATTTTCTTTTCAGGTAAACTACCTTTTTGGTTTATAATACGGCAAAATTTTACTAAGAAAAATTGTTTAGAATGGGAAATTATGGCCCCATACAAAATTTCAGGAAGTTCTACCTACTTAAATCAAACCGTAATTTTTAATAAATAAGGTACAATTTTAACGGTTTAATTTAAGTAGGTAGATCTTCCTGAAATTTTGTATAGGGCCATAATTTATCATTCTGAACAACTTTTCTTGGTAAAATTTTGCCGTATCATGAACAGAAAGGGTAGTTTACCTGAAAAGAAAATAGTTTTTGCTTCACTGTCAAGGCCAACTTGTGTTTTCAAAAACTGTAAATATTCTTAAAATTTTCTTCAGACCAAGCAGGGCGGAATCCCAAAACATTAAAATAAAATCGTAAAATTTTTTGTCAATTATACCTATAGTGAACTCAATCTGGGGACACACTGTATATACTTCTCTGTTGTAGGGTAGCGTTTTCACTACCACGTTCCTGATTGTGAAAATATGACCTGGGTGCAGTGCCCCGGTCTGAATCCGCTTTGCGCACCATGTAGTTTGTCTTCTACCACCTTTCTTAGTCTATTTTCCAGTATCATCTAATATATCTTACTGACTGTGCAGATTAATAAAATCCCACGATAATTTGAGCAATCCCTTTGGTTTCCCTTTTTAAATATTCGGATTATTACTGATGTTTGCCAATCTTTGGGTACTGTTACTGTTGCCAATGCTTCTTTCATAATTCTATGTAGGATCGTCATTCCATCTTCTCCCATGTATTTGAATAATTCTGCTTTCAGCCCATCTACTCCTGGTGCTTTCCCATTCTTCAATTTGCCTATCGCTTTCTTTACTTCATCCAGTTGTATGTCGTCTCTTTCTTCTACTTGTTGGAAATCGTCATTCCCTTTTCCTGTATTTATTGCATTACTTTCTTCCGTTTCTGTTTCATATTCTATCACATCTACTCCCTCTAACATTTCCTGGTGATATTGCTTCCACCTTTCCATTATTTTGTTGTCCTCGGTAATTATAGTTTTCTCTTTGTCCATGATCTGTCCCGTCCCAAGTTTTTTCCGTTTGTTTCTCATATTCTTGAATACTCTATAAAATAACTTCTGGTTTGTTCTACTATCTTTTTCCATCTTAGTCCCAAATTCTTTTCATTCTTTGACTTTGGCTATTTTAATCTTTTCTTTTGCCTCGCGCCTCGCTATTTTGTACCTTTCATAGGACTCTTCGCTTCTTAGTTGCAAGTATGCCCTCCACATACTCTTTTTTGTTTTAATGATATTTTTGATTTCCTCACTCCACCAACTTGTTCTCTTCTTGAATCCTCCTGCTACCATTATTCCACATGCTTTAATTCCCGCCTTATAGATAATTTGCTTGTACTTTCCCCATTTTCCCTCTATAGTCATTTCCTGAAGTTTATCTGTTGCTTCTTGTATTCCCTTAGTGACCCATTCTTCGTATTCCTGTCTTATCTTTTGATCTTGAAGTTTATAAATCTTAATGGTCTTTATTTCTTTTTTGTGTGAGTCTCCAACTACCTTCTCTTTCTCTTTAGTCTCATTAATTTTTAGTCTCCCTAGTAAGTAATGATCTGTCGATAATTCGGCACCTCTATAGACTCTTACATCATGTATAGTTCTTCTGTTTATTTTCTCCGTTATAACGTAGTCTATAATTGATTTTTTGTTTCTTCCTGGTTCCTCGCTAGTGTATTTGTGACAATCCTTGTGTTGGTAGAAGGAGTTTAGTATCACTAGTCCATTCTGTATGCAGAAGTCAATGAATTTCTCACCATTCGTATTTCTTGTTGTTTCTCCATGTCTGCCCATCACTTCCTGTCTTCCTACAGTATCATTTCCTATTCTTCCATTAAAGTCCCCTGTGATTATAGTAGGATTGTCCGTTTCATCATATACCATTTGCAGCTCACTCCAAAATTGCTCCTTTTCTGCCTTCGAGTCATTTTCTCCCGGTCCATATACTATTATTATATCCATTTTCTCAGCATCACCTTTTTTAAATGTTACTTTCATCGTTCGTTGGCTTACTGCTTTCCATTCTATTAGTTTCTTCATATATTTATTTATTTAATTTGCACTCAGCCAACAGCCGTTAGGCCAATTACAGGCGTCGCTGTGCAGTTATGAGGACTTCCAACCCCACTAACGACTGTCATGATGTTGTATGACCGCCGGGACCAACTTTTTTCCGTGATAGCCGTACCACGAGGCGCCGAGAGATGCAGCCGTGGAACTCCCATCCAAGTTCTGACCAGAGACAGCGTTGCTTAACTCTGCTGATCGGACGTGGACGCTTGTTCAAGCTACACCACTCGGGACCATCGTGGGCTTATCAGGCATCCTCCTCCTGCTTCGGCTCTTTTAGCCATTTCTACTCCGCTTTAGAGTAATCCGTAACCTTCTATATTCATTTCTCCTATCCCTTTCTTTTTTGTCTCTGTAATTGTCAGTATTTCCATATTATACTTCTTTATTTCTTGTATGAGTTCCTCCTAATATTCCATGTCCCTATTTTATGCCAGTTATTTTCGTTTTCTTTCTTTTTCGTTGCGTTAGTCGTCTTCCTTTTGTCCCGTCCTGAGTGTTTTGCTGTTAATGGTTTTTTGGAAATTTCTGGGCTGTTAATCTTTTCTCTAGTTTTCGTGCATCCCTGTTCCGTAACCAAATCTCTTTGTCGCTTATCAGTTTCTGATAGCCTACTTTAACTGTTTTCCCTTTTGCTGTCTGTTCTTTAGCTTGTTTTCTTATTGTTGCCTGTATCTTTCTTTCCTCTATTGATAAGTCGTCATTTATATACACTTTCTGTTGGAAGTTACGAAGTTTATTCTTGTTGATCATGACCTTATTTTTATCTTCTTTACTGCTTAGTTCTAGCAGACACGTTTTATCTCCTAGTTTCCTTGCAGATTCCGCTTTCAGTTTTAGTACTGGTTCCCTTTCTATGAATCCCTCTATTTCTTCTTTTAACATTTTAGGGTTGGCTGTTACTGTTTCTGTCCCTGGATAATTAAGTAGTGTACTTAGAGGGGTTCTGGCTCAAAATGTGTCACTGCGCAGGTTTTCTGCGCAGGTTTCTGCGCAGGTCTGCGCGGGGTTTTTGCGCAGGTTTGTGAAGGTCGTTGGCCTAGACAGGGTCAAGGTCACGGGCCTAGCCGGGGGTCAAGGTCACGAGCCTAGCCGGGACCAAGGTCATTGGCCTAACCGGTGCCACGGTCATTGGCCTAGCCGGGGTCCGGTTCCCACGATAAATTTTTGGGACTAAAACTGTAATTTTGAAATTTTACAAGATTTCTACGTGTTCAAACTATGTTTGATCATGGGTTTTAAGTAAATAGTGTGAAATAAACTGTAATCAAGTAAATACAAAAGTTCATGCAATTAGTCCACGAAAACTGCATAACTTGCGCCAGATAAGATATGTGTCAAGTTTCTGTGTCGTGATAACAATTAAATGTAAGCGACACATGCAATCAAACGCCAGTTCCGTATTTACAAACAGACGTTGCACTTTTTACATGTGTAGTATATCTTATGTCAAAAGCACAACGCTGCGATTCTGCAATGCTAGTGGGTCAACATAACAACTCAAGCATTCAGAATTACGTTAGTTTAAACATATATGATTGTAATTTTTAATAATAGGTCGTAAACACGGCATACATTTATTGTATACAGGGTGATTTTAAAATGTTTCGCCAAACTTCGGGGTATTGTTCTACACACCAAGGCAAGTAAAAAAGTCCATATAAACATGTGTCCAAAAATCGCACGTTTTCGAGTTATGAGCAATTTTTGATTTTTTTTTTTTTGATATCCCACTTTTATTTGCAATCTATATAAAAAAATAGAACTTAAATACTAATCCTTAAAACTAGAACTAGCTTAAATAATAATAAGATTAAAATCTGGTAGCCAAATCATTGGGCAGGTGTCGTTGTAATCTCCTATTGATTATGGGCTGGTTTTGAAGATTCGCTGCTAAAAGGATGGACACTAAGCCGCGCACTGTACACTCAAGCGTCTGATTTTTTCTTTGACCGTTGAGATTTGGAGGTCCTTGCGAATAACTGTGTTGGGCACAAACCATGAATTTGAGAAATAAATCGTAAACTATTAAAAAATATCAAGGTGGCTGGAATACTTCCTGTCAAAATCAAACAAAAAACAGTTAGGCGTCGTATCAAAATGTACACAAATGCAGAATTAGCAGACATGCATTTTATGTATGGTTGGGCCCATGGAAATACCAGAGAGGCACGTCGTTTGTATGAAGAGCGGTTTCCCAACCGAAGAATTCCAGAAAGAAGTATGTTTAGCAGAATTCATTCGAATATCTGTGAAAGTGGATCAGCAAGACCAAGCACAATAGGACAAGGTAGACCAAGGTGGGTGAGTACTCCTGAGTTAGAAGAACGAGTGTTACATCAAATAGAAGATGACCCAAGAGTGAGTACACGACGGATTGCAGTGGCGGAGGGAGTCTCCCAATGCACTATCTGGAAAATATTACATGAGCAGCAATTGTACCCGTATCATGTTCAACGGGTTCAAAGTCTTGCCCCTACGGACTATGTTGCAAGAGCTGAGTTCTGCCAGTGGCTTCTGCAACAATGTGCTGATAATCCACTTTTCCTGAATTCAATTCTGTTTACCGATGAAGCGGGATTTACACGAGATGGTATTACTAACTTCCACAATACTCATATGTGGGCAGATGAAAATCCCCGTGCCGTTTATGAATCAAGAAATCAACATCGGTTTTCAATTAATGTGTGGGCAGGTATCGTAGAAGATTGCCTAATAGGACCCTACGTTTTGCCGAATCGGATGACAGGTGCGAATTACCATGATTTTCTGGAAAATGAACTCCCAGGCCTTTTAGAGGATGTGCCTTTACAATTACGCCAAGGAATGTGGTTTATGCATGATGGTGCTCCACCACATTTCCTTATACTTGTGATTCAGCACCTATCGCAAGTTTTTGGCGAGCAGTGGATAGGCCGAGGTGGGCCTATTCCATGGCCGCCACGCTCCCCAGACCTTAATCCGTTGGACTTCTTCCTTTGGGGATATTTAAAAAGCCTCGTGTACACCACCCCCATTAATACAGTAGAGGAGTTAAAGCAGCGTGTTAACGATGCCTGTCAAACTGTTAGAGGAATGCCAGGCGTTTTTGAAAGAGTAAGACAGTCATTGAGACGGCGATTAGACGTCTGTGTGGAGATGGGTGGTGGACATATCGAACATCTACTCTGAAGAAGGTTAGATTTCCCAAATTCACAATTCAAACATGTTTATATGGACTTTTTTATTTGCCTTGGTGTGTAGAGTAATACCTCAAAGTTTGGCAAACGGTCAAAGAAGAAATCAGACGCTTGAGTGTACAGTGTACAGTGCGCGGCTTAGTGTCCATCCTTTTAGCAGCGAATCTTCAAAACCAGCCCATAATCAATAGGAGATTACAACGACACCTGCCCAATGATTTGGCTACCAGATTTTAATCTTATTATTATTTAAGCTAGTTCTAGTTTTAAGGATTAGTATTTAAGTTCTATTTTTCCCTAATTCACATACCAGAGAAAATCCAATTGTTACAGGAGATTGCTACTGAACATTCTTCTACATGCCATTTTTACAAAACATTTGCTGAATGTACTTTGTATAGATTGCAAATAAAAGTGGGATATAAAAAATAAATAAATCAAAAATTGCTCATAACTTGGAAACGCGCGATTTTCGGACACATGTTTATATGGACTTTTTTACTTGCCTTGGTGTATAGAACAATACCCCGAAGTTTGGCGAAACATTTTAAAATCACCCTGTATATAGCTGTGTGATACGTCTTAAGAATTCAATATACCTTTAACCACGATCGTATATTCATTGATGGGGACGAACACAGGCTTCAAATGTTCGTAAAGAGTTGGCATGGCCTGGCCTTCTCACCCTGTCTCTTAACAACAACCTAAGCTCCACATGTTCCTGTCAAAAAACTAAACTGGTTTTACAAGAAACATAAAAGGTGCTAAGTTCCAATTAATTTTGGCTACCAGCTTTTACATTTGTCCTTCGAGCCAACAACTCCCCGATCACGAAGAAGCCGGAATTTGGAAAAGACATTGGTCCTACAAGCCAACAACTCCCCGGTCAAGAGGAAACTGGATTTTTTGGGTAAAAATCCTCAAGCCAACCAATTGGAGGCTGAAAAGAAGTTAGTGCATCAATCAAGAGTCCTGGACACGCGGAACAGATTCGAAACTCTGGGCAAGTAAGCAACTGGACCGGATCTGCCATATTCGTAGGAAAATTTTGGAGGACTCGCAACAAGATTGGTATGTACTTTTCTGTGTAAAGATTGGGGAGAAGTTCAAATTGAGCCGTCCCCAAGGAGAAAACAACCTACGACTCAATCAAAGGAATTCCGCCACAGGAAAAGGCGAGAATTAGTGATAGCAGCATAAGTCCTGCTAATAATTTCCAAGGGCTTCCGCCGTGCAGCGAGAAGAATCTTCAGCGGCAATCAATCCGCTAAGAACTTGGAAAGTACGTAAAGTGGTAAGATACTACTTATTAAGCCAGTTTTAGTTGCAAAGCCAATAAAAAGGTCGCATCAACATGGAGTCAATTATAAAGGAGCAGAAGCAGCTGGTGGACAAAATGTGCCAACTGCTCACAAATATGAAGAAGGATTCCGGAAGCAGAAAGAATCAGATGTACCTAGCCAAGAAAGAGGATGAATTAGAAGGATTGTGGAAGGCATTCGAGAGCGGTGATATGTACCCCTGTAAAGTTAGCACCACAACTTCAAAAAATGTTATTTTTTTCAAGAGTTCCCGTTGCACCCCAAAGAGTTCTAGAGTTCCTTGCTATTTTTAAAAATAGTTCTATGTATTAAAGAGAAAAAAATGTGCATCGAAAATTTGGGGTGCTAACTTCACATTTTCCTAGGACAAATACCACTATAACTCTTTTTCAGTCACATTTATTGAAAAACGTCATTACACTTTTCGATAGAACTCGCCGGGGTGCTACTAGAACTCTAACAAAAAAAAATTCAAAAAATTTTTTTTATAAACTGGAAAAAAATGCATTTTTAATTTTTTATAGTTTCGGTAGTTCTAATGGGAGTTCTAGTAGAACCCCGGTGAGTTCTATCAATAACTCTAATTACATTTTTTGATAGGACCCGAAGTAAAGAAGTTACGCTTATTTTTGTGTTAGTATTTTTACAAAACCACGAAGTCCTAAAAGCAAATTTTTTAAAAGTTCCGGTAGTTCTAATGGAAGTTCTAGTAGCACTCCGGCGAGTTCTATTGATAACTCTAATAACATTTTATGATATGACCCGAAGTAAAGAAGTTACGCCTATTTTTGTGTTAGTATTTTTACAAAACCACGAAGTCCTGAAAGCATTTTTTTAAAGTTCCGGTAGTTCTAATGGGAGTTCTAGTAGCACCCCGGCAAGTTCTATCGATAACTCTAATAACATTTTTTGATAGGACCCGAAGTAAAGAAGTTACGCCTATTTTTGTGTTAGTATTTTTACAAAACCACGAAGTCCTGAAAGCATTTTTTTTAAAGTTCCGGTAGTTCTAATGGGAGTTCTAGTAGCACCCCGGCGAGTTCTATCGATAACTCTCATAACATTTTTTTATATGACCCGAAGTAAAGAAGTTACGCCTCATTCATAAAAGTAATGCAAAATACGGTACCGTAGAGGCTTAAATAGCATGTAGCAATTCTTACCTGCACCTGATTTTAGAGGTAGTCTTATTAACCCCTTAATGGAGCTTTCACGACCTAAGCCGCTTTCTAGAGGTACTTAAACAAAAATACCCATAACCCTTTCAATTCTAGTTCTATGAAAAAATTTCCTTCGACTTTGCCATAGAACACGCCAAAGTCCCGCAAGAACTTCCGAAGAAGTTTTAAAGAAATTGCTTCTAGGATCTAGTCGTTTTGTAAAAGTCTTAACATAAAAATAGGCGTAACATTTTTATTGCGAGTTTTACCGAAAAATGTTATTAGAGTGATCGATAGAACACGTCTCGGTGCTACTAGAGCTCCTATTAGCACTACCAGAACTGTAAAAAATTACTTCCAGGTCTTGGTCGTTTTGTAAAAGTGACCCGTCGTGTTTCTGACATACGGTATACTATATATGTAAAAATGCAACGTCTGTTTGTCAACAAGAACTGGCGTTTGATTGCAGGCGTTGCTATTGTAATTTGTTATCATGACACCGAAAGCTGACATACTTTTATCTGGCGCAAGTTCTGCCTTTAGTGAACCAATTGCGTGTTTCCTGGATTACAATTTATATTAAAATTATTCACTTAAAACCATGTTCAAAAATAGTTTGAACATTCTGGCCGGGTCACTTGTGAACAGCCGGGGTTGGTGTGGTTTAGGCGTCTGTTGCAGGGGTTGCTTCGTTCACGATTCCCTTGGCGTGAGGTGTTGCGTATAAGGGTTCCAAACTGAAGTCGTCTTGGCCGGTGCTCGGTTTTTGCTTCTGTTGTCTCTTGATCCGGCAGTTGTGTTTCTATGTCAGACGTTCGGTCCACGGCATGATTCGTGACTGGCGGGCGTCGCCTCCATTGAGTGCAGCGGTTTGAACTCCAGTTCGTCCTTGCGGGTGTCGGGTTTCTGCTGACGTTGCTTGACCTTGCATGCGCTTCTCCATAAAATTGCTTATTTCGCACCATAAGCAAATGCCGAGGAGTGTAGTTATGTTGCTGACGGACCCTGTTGTAATTAATAGGTGTCCCCAGCTTGTATTGGGTAGGTCGTGGACATCTTGTTGCCATCGAAATGGTATCACGCCCCTGTGGTGTGATGCTTCTCGGATTGATTGCTCGGCTGACCTCGGAATACTTGTCCTTGTACTTCCTCCATTGTGGACGGATGTCAGCCTGCTTCCGTTGTAGTCTTGACCCTGTATGCATCGTCTGGTTCGGACTTCTCTCAGTGGATGCTTTGGATGCGGGACTGTTGACTACCCTTGGTTTGGTCGTTTTGCTGTCTTCCTTTACGACAGCTGGGTGAGGAATGTAACGTCCTCTCCTAGGACCACCATTTTGGCCCTTCTTCTACATGTGTCCTGGTAAAGGATACTTCTTCATGAAGTTGTTGTGTCTGGACTCCAAGTTCTTGTCAGGGTTGAATCCTTTCCCCAACTGCAGGTTCCTGGCGACTGCCCTCCGTGGTTCTGCTACTCGACTTGGATCCTTTGTGAACGGTATGTTCACCACACATGTCCCATCTTGCGTTCTCCGATGGGTTGCTTCCAATTGTCCTATTGTCCAATTGTCCACTTCACGTCCCTTCTGTGAGATTGATTTCTCCATCAGGAGCTCTTCCGCCTCCCAAAAATTGTTGAGGTGGTGCTCTTCTTTGACGTTAGACATCATGCTGACCACTCTCCTATTGGGTTGTTCTACTGCTTCTCCTGCCCCAGATACGATCCATCCAAATTCCGTCTTTTGTGCCATCATCCCTTGCTCCGTCTTCTTAACTCCTTCTAGGAGTATATCTTTGTATAGGTCTGCTCCTATCAGGATATCTACTGGACCTGGCATGTCGTAGGTAGGATCGGCTAGCAGGCAATGTTCCCATGCGTCCCTTTCCTTCTCAATGATTTTATTTCTTGGCAATGTTCCTGTTAAATTTGCCAATATAAGCAATTTCCCAAAAATTCGGAAATTACTGGAGAATCGTGGTTTCATTTCCACTTCAATTTCTCCTCTGGATTTTCCAGCTTTGCTTTTTCCTAGCCCAGATATGTCAGCTTGGATTCTTACTCTCGGTAATGCCAACAATTGAGCTGCTTCTTCTCTCAACAGTTCGTAATAACCTCCAGCTGTTTTTATTTTCAAAAATGCCGTTGCTAGCAGGACTTCCTTCTGTTTGGGAAGCTTGACCTTTCTGCTAACTAGGCTGCTTACTTCCTCCACGCTTTGTCCGGTGGTGGTGGCGGCCACTTGGGATTTCCTATTTGGCTCCTGTCGTGGTTTTCTTACCGGAGTTTTACTGACGCTTGTTTGGTAACTTCTTACCGGCCACGGTTGTCTTGATGACTCCGATTTTATTGGCTTTGCGACTTCCAGCTTCCTTTTGGACTCTTGAATTGCCTCAAGTGATTGGAATGTTTTTTCCAAAAACTCCAACATATCTGCTAGATCCTGGATTTCTCGAGGATTAGTCCGCGACTGTTCATATAACTTTTTTGTTTCCTTGTCCAGCTTCTTGACCAGCAGATGTGCTATTATTGGTCTCCACGTATCTATATTTACGCCCATGTTGGACATGGCACGTAAACTTTCCATTGTTGTATCATGCAGCTGTTTCAGACTAGCTGCTGATTCGTAGTTTAAATTGGGCAGCTCTAATATGTTGTCTAAACATTTGGAAAACAAAATTCTTTTGTTATTATACCTGCTTTTTAGTAGGTCCCATGCGGTATCATAGTTAGCGTCCGATGCGTCGAGATGTTTTATTAATTTACTTGCCTCGCCTCTGAGGTAAGTTTTGAGGTACTGCATCTTCTCTGCATTGCCTAATGTGGCATTGTTGTGGATGAGTCGCCCAAAAATGTCGTGGAACGTGGTCCAATTTTCATAATTTCCTTCGAATATCGGCATTGTGATTTTGGGCAATGGAATGGCCAATTCTTCTCGTGGTCGTGGCTGCTCGCTTCTAGGGATGCTACTTATCTTATAAATATTTGAGCTATTACTTGGTTATAACGCTCTCGCATCTGATTGTAAACTTCGTGCGTGAAGTAGTCCTCAGCGAATTCTTGCTCATCTCCGAGAATTTCCTCATGAAGACTCGTGATGTTTTCCCACTGTTCGCATATTTTGCTCGCCTTATGTTCGTAGACCATTTTCGCCTGGGGTTGTTCTAATGTCGATACTGCTTCATCCAATACTTCGTTAAATAACCGCATTTTAATTTCTTGCTTCTTAAGTCTGCCTTCTTGTTAGATGGGGTTTTCCTTTTTCTCGGTTTCTAAGCCGTTGCTCTCTTCATTAGCTGGATTTAGCTTCTCCTGCCGCTCGTGTATGTAATCTGTAGTTATTTGAAATCTTTCCTTCACCTGGCTGTAGAAATCCTTTTTTATGTATTCATGATCCGCTGGAAGTCGCTTCCGTAGTTCCATGTCACCGTTTTCGAATGCCTTCCACAATTCTTCTAATTCATCCTCTTTCTTGGCTAGGTACATCTGATTCTTTCTGCTTCCGGAATCCTTCCTCATATTTGTGAACAGTTGGCACATTTTGTCCGCCAGCTGTTTCTGCTCCTTTATAATTGACTCCATGTCGATACGGCTTTTTTAATGGCTTTGGTACTAAAACTGGCTTAATAAGTAGTATCTTACCACTTTACGTATTTTCCAAGTTCTTAGCGGATCGATTGCCGCTGAAGATTCTTCTCGCTGCACGGCGGAAGCCCTTGGAAGTTACTAGCAGAACTTATGCTGCTATCACTAATTCTCGCCTTTTCCTTTGGCGGAATTTCTTTGATTGAGTCGTAGGACGTTTTCTCCTTAGCGACGGCTCAATTTGAACTTCTCCCTAATTTTTACACAGCAGAGTACATACCAATCTTGTTGCGAGTCCTCCAAATTTTCCAACGGATATGGCAGATCCGGTCCAGTTGCTTACTTGCCCAGAGCTTCGAATCTGTTCCGCGTACCCAAGACTCTTGATTGTTGCACTAACTTCTTTTCAGCCTCCAATTGGTTGGCTTGAGGATTTTTACCCAAAAAACCCAGTTTCCTCTTGTCCGGGGAGTAGTTGGCTTGTAGGACCAATGTCTTCTCCAAATTCCGGCTTCTTCGTTGATCGGGGAGTTGTTGGCTCGAAGGACCAATGTAAAAGATGTGCCCCAAAATTATTTAAGAGATAAGGGAGAGTAGCTAGGCCTGGCTACCATGTTATGAACAATTTTTAGCCTGTGTTCAACCCCATCAATAAATATACACATTCGTAGTTAAAGGTACTAACCTTTTTACTTCGAGTCTTATCAAAAAATGTTATTAGAGTTATTGATAGAACTCGCCGGGGTGCTACTAGAACTCCCATTAGAACTACCCAAACTTTTAAAAAATTGCTTTCAAGACTTCGTGGTTTTGTAAAAATACTAACACAAAAATAAGCACAACTTTTTTACTTCAAGTCTTATCAAAAAATGTTATTAGAGTTACCGATAGAACTCGCCGGGGTGCTACTAGAACTCCTATTAAAACTACCGAAACTTTTTAAAAATTGCTTTCAGGACTTCGTGGTATTGTAAAAATATTAACACAAAAATAGGCGTAACTTCTTTACTTCGGGTCCTATCAAAAAATGTTATTAGAGTTATCGATAGAACATGTCCCGGTGCTACTAGAACTCCTGTTAGAACTACCAGAACTGTAAAAAATTACTTCCAGGTCTTGGTCGTTTTGTAAATGTGCTAACATAAAAAAAGCGTAACTTTTTTACTTCGAGTCTTATCAAAAAATGTTATGAGAGTTATCGATAGAACTCGCCGGAATGCTACTAGAACTCCCATTAGAACTATCAAAACTTTTTAAAAATTGCTTTCAGGACTTCTTGGTTTTGTAAAAATACTAACATAAAAATAGGCGTAACTTCTTTACTTCGGGTCCTATCAAAAAATGTGATTAGAGTTATCAATAGAACTCGCCGGGGTGTTACTAAAGCTCCTATTAGAACTACCAGAACTGTAAAAAATTACTTCCAGGTCTAGGTCGTTTTGTAAAAGTGCTAACATAAAAAAAGCGTAACTTTTTTACTTCAAATCTTATCAAAAAATGTTATGAGAGTTATCGATAGAACTCGCCGGAATGCTACTAGAACTCCCATTAGAACTATCGAAACTTTTAAAAAATTGCTTTCGGAACTTCGTTGTTTTGTAAAAATACTAACACAAAAATAAGCACAACTTTTTTACTTCCAGTCTTATCAAAAAATGTTATTAGAGTTATCGATAGAACTCGCCGGGGTGCTACTAGAACTCCCATTAAAACTACCGAAACTTTTAAAGAATTGCTTTCAGGACTTTGTGGTATTGTAAAGATATTAACACAAAAATAGGCGTAACTTCTTTACTTCGGGTCCTATCAAAAAATGTTATTAGAGTTATCAATAGAACTCGCCGAAATGTTACTAAAGCTCCTATTAGAACTACCAGAACTGTAAAAAATTACTTCCAGGTCTAGGTCGTTTTGTAAAAGTGCTAACATAAAAAAAGCGTAACTTTTTTACTTCGAATCTTATCAAAAAATGTTATGAGAGTTATCGATAGAACTCGCCGGAATGCTACTAGAACTCCCATTAGAAATAACGAAACTTTTAAAAAATTGCTTTCAGGACTTCGTGGTATTGTAAAGATATTAACACAAAAATAGGCGTAACTTCTTTACTTCGGGTCCTATCAAAAAATGTTATTAGAGTTATCGATAGAACATGTCCCGGTGCTACTAGAACTCCTGTTAGAACTACCAGAACTGTAAAAAATTACTTCCAGGTCTTGGTCGTTTTGTAAAAGTGCTAACATAAAAAAAGCGTAACTTTTTTACTTCGAGTCTTATCAAAAAATGTTATGAGAGTTATCGATAGAACTCGCCGGGGTGCTACTAGAACTCCCATTAGAACTATCAAAACTTTTTAAAAATTGCTTTCAGGACTTCTTGGTTTTGTAAAAATACTAACACAAAAATAGGCGTAACTTCTTTACTTCGGGTCCAATCAAAAAATTTTATTAGAGTTATCAATAGAACTCGCCGGGGTGTTACTAAAGCTCCTATTAGAACTACCAGAACTGTAAAAAATTACTTCCAGGTCTAGGTCGTTTTGTAAAAGTGCTAACATAAAAAAAGCGTAACTTTTTTACTTCAAATCTTATCAAAAAATGTTATGAGAGTTATCGATAGAACTCGCCGGAATGCTACTAGAACTCCCATTAGAACTATCGAAACTTTTAAAAGATTGCTTTCGGGACTTCGTAGTTTGGTAAAAATACTAACACAAAAATAAGCACAACTTTTTTACTTCAAGTCTTATCAAAAAATGTTATTAGAGTTATCGATAGAACTCGCCGGGGTGTTACTAAAGCTCCTATTAGATCTACCAGAACTGTAAAAAATTACTTCCAGGTCTAGGTCGTTTTGTAAAAGTGCTAACATAAAAAAAGCGTAACTTTTTTACTTCGAGTCTTATCAAAAAATGTTATGAGAGTTATCGATAGAACTCGCCGGGGTGCTACTAGAACTCCCATTAGAACTATCAAAACTTTTTAAAAATTGCTTTCAGGACTTCTTGGTTTTGTAAAAATACTAACACAAAAATAAGCACAACTTTTTTACTTCAAGTCTTATCAAAAAATGTTATTAGAGTTATCGATAGAACTCGCCGGGGTGTTACTAAAGCTCCTATTAGAACTACCAGAACTGTAAAAAATTACTTCCAGGTCTAGGTCGTTTTGTAAAAGTGCTAACATAAAAAAAGCGTAACTTTTTTACTTCGAGTCTTATCAAAAAATGTTATGAGAGTTATCGATAGAACTCGCCGGGGTGCTACTAGAACTCCCATTAAAACTACCGAAACTTTTAAAAAATTGCTTTCAGGACTTCGTGGTATTGTAAAGATATTAACACAAAAATAGGCGTAACTTCTTTACTTCGGGTCCTATCAAAAAATGTTATTAGAGTTATCGATAGAACTCGCCGGGATGTTACTAAAGCTCCTATTAGAACTACCAGAACTGTAAAAAATTACTTCCAGGTCTAGGTCGCTTTGTAAAAGTGCTAACATAAAAAAAGCGTAACTTTTTTACTTCGAATCTTATCAAAAAATGTTATGAGAGTTATCGATAGAACTCGCCGGAATGCTACTAGAACTCCCATTAGAACTATCGAAACTTTTAAAAAATTGCTTTCGGGACTTCGTGGTTTTGTAAAAATACTAACACAAAAATAAGCACAACTTTTTTACTTCCAGTCTTATCAAAAAATGTTATTAGAGTTATCGATAGAACTCGCCGGAATGCTACTAGAACTCCCATTAGAACTATCGAAACTTTTAAAAGATTGCTTTCGGGACTTCGTAGTTTTGTAAAAATACTAACACAAAAATAAGCACAACTTTTTTACTTCAAGTCTTATCAAAAAATGTTATTAGAGTTATCGATAGAACTCGCCGGGGTGTTACTAAAGCTCCTATTAAAACTACCAGAACTGTAAAAAATTACTTCCAGGTCTAGGTCGTTTTGTAAAAGTGCTAACATAAAAAAAGCGTAACTTTTTTACTTCGAGTCTTATCATAAAATGTTATGAGAGTTATCGATAGAACTCGCCGGGGTGCTACTAGAACTCCCATTAGAACTATCAAAACTTTTTAAAAATTGCTTTCAGGACTTCTTGGTTTTGTAAAAATACTAACACAGAAATAGGCGTAACTTCTTTACTTCGGGTCCTATCAAAAAATGTTATTAGAGTTATCGATAGAACTCGCCGGGATGTTACTAAAGCTCCTATTAGAACTACCAGAACTGTAAAAAATTACTTCCAGGTCTAGGTCGCTTTGTAAAAGTGCTAACATAAAAAAAGCGCAACTTTTTTACTTCGAATCTTATCAAAAAATGTTATGAGAGTTATCGATAGAACTCGCCGGAATGCTACTAGAACTCCCATTAGAACTATCGAAACTTTTAAAAAATTGCTTTCGGGACTTCGTGGTTTTGTAAAAATACTAACACAAAAATAAGCAAAACTTTTTTACTTCCAGTCTTATCAAAAAATGTTATTAGAGTTATCGATAGAACTCGCCGGGGTGCTACTAGAACTCCCATTAAAACTACCGAAACTTTTAAAAAATTGATTTCAGGACTTCGTGGTATTGTAAAGATATTAACACAAAAATAGGCGTAACTTCTTTACTTCGGGTCCTATCAAAAAATGTTATTAGAGTTATCAATAGAACTCGCCGAAATGTTACTAAAGCTCCTATTAGAACTACCAGAACTGTAAAAAATTACTTCCAGGTCTAGGTTGTTTTGTAAAAGTGCTAACATAAAAAAAGCGTAACTTTTTTACTTCGAGTCTTATCAAAAAATGTTATTAGAGTTATCGATAGAACTCACCGGGGTGCTACTAGAACTCCCATTAGAACTATCAAAACTTTTTAAAAATTGCTTTCAGGACTTGGTTTTCTAAAAATACTAACACAAAAATAGGCGTAACTTCTTTACTTCGGGTCCTATCAAAAAATGTTATTAGAGTTATCGATAGAACTCGCCGGGGTGTTACTAAAGCTCCTATTAGAACTACCAGAACTGTAAAAAATTACTTCCAGGTCTATGTCGTTTTGTAAAAGTGCTAACATAAAAAAAGCGTAACTTTTTTACTTCAAATCTTATCAAAAAATGTTATTAGAGTTATTGATAGAACTCGCCGGAATGCTACTAGAACTCCCATTAGAACTATCGAAACTTTTAAAAGATTGCTTTCGGGACTTCGTAGTTTGGTAAAAATACTAACACAAAAATAAGCACAACTTTTTTACTTCAAGTCTTATCAAAAAATGTTATTAGAGTTATCGATAGAACTCGCCGGGGTGCTACTAGAACTCCCATTAGAACTATCAAAACTTTTTAAAAATTGCTTTCAGGACTTCTTGGTTTTGTAAAAATACTAACACAGAAATAGGCGTAACTTCTTTACTTCGGGTCCTATCAAAAAATGTTATTAGAGTTATCGATAGAACTCGCCGGGATGTTACTAAAGCTCCTATTAGAACTACCAGAACTGTAAAAAATTACTTCCAGGTCTAGGTCGCTTTGTAAAAGTGCTAACATAAAAAAAGCGTTACTTTTTTACTTCGAATCTTATCAAAAAATGTTATGAGAGTTATCGATAGAACTCGCCGGAATGCTACTAGAACTCCCATTAGAACTATCGAAACTTTAAAAAAATTGCTTTCGGGACTTAGTGGTTTTGTAAAAATACTAACACAAAAATAAGCACAACTTTTTTACTTCCAGTCTTATCAAAAAATGTTATTAGAGTTATCGATTGAACTCGCCGGGGTGCTATTAGAACTCCCATTAAAACTACTGAAACTTTTAAAAAATTGCTTTCAGGACTTCGTGGTATTGTAAAGATATTAACACAAAAATAGGCGTAACTTCTTTACTTCGGGTCCTATCAAAAAATGTTATTAGAGTTATCAATAGAACTCGCCGAAATGTTACTAAAGCTCCTATTAGAACTGTCCAGAACTGTAAAAAATTACTTCCAGGTCTAGGTCGTTTTGTAAAAGTGCTAACATAAAAAAAGCGTAACTTTTTTACTTCGAATCTTATCAAAAAATGTTATGAGAGTTATCGATAGAACTCGCCGGAATGCTACTAGAACTCTCATTAGAAATAACGAAACTTTTAAAAAATTGCTTTCGGGACTTCGTGGTTTTGTAAAAATACTAACACAAAAATAAGCACAACTTTTTTACTTCAAGTCTTATCAAAAAATGTTATTAGAGTTATCGATAGAACTCGCCGGGGTGCCACTAGAACTCCCACTAAAACTACCGAAACTTTTAAAAAATTGCTTTCAGGACTTCGTGGTATTGTATAGATATTAACACAAAAATAGGCGTAACTTCTTTACTTCGGGTCCTATCAAAAAATGTTATTAGAGTTATCGATAGAACATGTCCCGGTGCTACTAGAACTCCTGTTAGAACTACCAGAACTGTAAAAAATTACTTCCAGGTCTTGGTCGTTTTGTAAAAGTGCTAACATAAAAAAAGCGTAACTTTTTTACTTCGAGTCTTATCAAAAAATGTTATGAGAGTTATCGATAGAACTCGCCGGGGTGCTACTAGAACTCCCATTAAAACCACCGAAACTTTTAAAAAATTGATTTCAGGACTTCGTGGTATTGTAAAGATATTAACACAAAAATAGGCGTAACTTCTTTACTTCGGGTCCTATCAAAAAATGTTATTAGAGTTATCAATAGAACTCGCCGAAATGTTACTAAAGCTCCTATTAGAACTACCAGAACTGTAAAAAATTACTTCCAGGTCTAGGTTGTTTTGTAAAGTGCTAACATAAAAAAAAGCGTAACTTTTTTACTTCGAGTCTTATCAAAAAATGTTATGAGAGTTATCGATAGAACTCGCCGGGGTGCTACTAGAACTCCCATTAGAACTATCAAAACTTTTTAAAAATTGCTTTCAGGACTTCTTGGTTTTGTAAAAATACTAACACAAAAATAGGCGTAACTTCTTTACTTCGGGGCCAATCAAAAAATGTTATTAGAGTTATCGATAGAACTCGCCGGGGTGCTACTAGAACTCCCATTAGAACTATCAAAACTTTTTAAAAATTGCTTTCAGGACTTCTTGGTTTTGTAAAAATACTAACACAAAAATAGGCGTAACTTCTTTACTTCGGGTCCTATCAAAAAATGTTATTAGAGTTATCGATAGAACTCGCCGGGGTGTTACTAAAGCTCCTATTAGAACTACCAGAACTGTAAAAAATTACTTCCAGGTCTAGGTCGTTTTGTAAAAGTGCTAACATAAAAAAAGCGTAACTTTTTTACTTCAAATCTTATCAAAAAATGTTATTAGAGTTATTGATAGAACTCGCCGGAATGCTACTAGAACTCCCATTAGAACTATCGAAACTTTTAAAAGATTGCTTTCGGGACTTCGTGGTTTTGTAAAAATACTAACACAGAAATAAGCACAACTTTTTTACTTCAAGTCTTATCAAAAAATGTTATTAGAGTTATCGATAGAACTCGCCGGGGTGCTACTAGAACTCCCATTAGAACTATCAAAACTTTTTAAAAATTGCTTTCAGGACTTCTTGGTTTTGTAAAAATACTAACACAAAAATAGGTGTAACTTTTTTACTTCGGGTCCTATCAAAAAATGTTATTAGAGTTATCGATAGAACTCGGCAGGGTGCTACTAGAACTACCGTAACTATAAAAAATTAAAAATATATTTTTTTCCAGTTTATAAAATTTTTTTGTTTAAATCTTTTTTGTTTTTAAAGTTCTAGTAGCACCCCGGCGAGTTCTATCAAAAAGTATAATAAAATTTGTCAATAAGTTTGACTGAAAAAGAGTTATAGTGGTATTTGGAAATGTGAAGTTAGCACCCCAAATTTTCGATGCACATTTTTTTCTCTTAAATACATAGAACTATTTTTAAAAATAGCAAGGAACTCTAGAACTCTTTGGGGTGCAACGGGAACTCTTGAAAAAAATAACATTTTTTGAAGTTGTGGTGCTAACTTCACAGGGGTGTGATATGTACCTACGAAAGTGACTTCCAGCAGATCATGAATACATTAAAAAGGATCTCTACAGCCTGGTGAAAGAAAGATTTCAAGTAATTACAAATTACATTCACGAATGGCAGGAAAAGCTAAATCCGGCCAGTGAGAAGAGTAACGGTTTAGAAACCGAGAAATTGGAAATTGGAAAACCCCATCGAACAAGGAGGCAGACTTACGAAGCAAGAAATTAAAATGCGGTTATTTAGCGAAGTATTGGATGAAGCAGTGTGAGCATTAGAACAACCCCAGGCGAAAAGGGTCTATAAACATAAGGCGAGCAAAATATGCGAGCAGTGGGAAAACATCACGAGTCTTCATGAGGAGATTCTCGGAGGGGAGCAGGAATTTCCAGAGGATTACTTTACGCAAGAAAATTTACAATCAGATGCGAGAGCGTTATAACCAGGTCATAGCTCAAATATTTAACCAAATAAGTAGCATCTCGAGAAGTGAGCAGCCACGAGCACGAGAAGAATTGGCCATCCCACTGCCCAAAATCACAATGCCAATGTTCGAAGGAAGTTATGAAAATTGGACCACGTTCCACGACATTTTTGGGCGACTCATCCACAACAATGCCACATTAGGCAAGGCAGAGAAAATGCAGTAACTCAAAACTTATCTCAAAGATGAGGCGAGTAAATTAATAAAACATCTCGACGCATCAGACGCTAACTATGAAACCGCATGGGACCTACTAAAAAGCAGGTATAATAACAAAATAATTTTGTTTTCCAAATTTTTAGACAACGTGTTAGAACTGCCCAATTTGAACTGTGAATCAGCAGCTAACCTGAAACAGCTGTATGATACCACATTGGAAAGTTTACGTGCCATATCCAACATGGGCGTGAATACTGAGTCGTGGAGACCAATGATAGCACATCTGCTGGTCAAGAAGCTAGACAAGTATACAAAGAAGTTATATGAACAGTCGCTGCCTAATTCTCGAGAGATCCAGAATCTGGCAAACATATTGAAGTTTTTGGAAAAAACATTCCAATCACTTGAGGCAATTCAAGATTCCAAAAGGAAGCTGGAAATCGCAAAACCAATTAAAATGTCAGAGTCAACAAGAAAACCATGACCAGTAAGAAGTTATCAAGCAAGCATCAGTAGATGTCGGATCAGCAACAACAGCCACAAGATCACGCAGTGCCCAAAATTCATTTCCATGAACAGTGACGATCGATACCAAACCATCAGGCGTCATCGGCTGTATGTGAGATGTTTAGTCCACAAGGAGAATGAAAAATGCTATAATTCGAACAAATGCCAAAACTGCGACAAATGGCACCATACTATGCTGCATAAGGAATGGAGCAAAACTCCGGTAAGATGTCCTCAACAGGTAATAGAAAAACCTCAGCAGGAGCCAAATAGGAAATTCCAAGTGGCCTCCACCTCCGGACAAACAGTGGAAGAAGTAAGCAGCCTAGTTAGCAGTAAATCTAAAAATCCCAACCAGAAGGAAGTTCTGCTAGCTAGGCATCATTTATAACCGAAGAAGCAGCGCAATTATTGGCATTACCAAGAACAAAAATCCAAGCAGACATCAGAGGGATAGGAAAAAGCGAAGCGGGGAAATCCAAAGAAAAAATTGAAGTAGAAATGAGACCACGATTTTCCAGCAACTTCCGAATGTATGGGGATCTGCTCATAATGGCAAGATTGACAAGGACGTTGCCAAGAAATACAATTGTGGAAAAGGAGAGGGACACATGGGAACATTGCCTACTGGCCGATCCTACCTACAACATGCCAGGTCCAGTAGACATCCTGATAGGAGCCGATCTATACAAGGATATACTCCTAGAAGGGGCTAAGCAGACAAAACAAGGGATGATGGCGCAAAGGACAGAATTAGGATGGATCTTATCTGGGGCAGTAGAGGCAGCAAAACAGCCCAACATGAGAGTGGTGAGCATGGTATCTAGCTTGGAAGAAGATCACCAATTCAGGAAATTCTGGGAGATTAAAGAGGTCTCAAGGGAGAAACCTATCTCTCAGGAAGATCAAGACTGTGAACAGCAGTTCGAGGAATCACATTTTCGGAAGCAAGATGGGACCTATGTGGTAAAAATACCATTCAAGGAGGACCCAAGTCATTTGGGCAAGTCAAGGAGGAAAGCATTTGCCAGAATGCTGCAAATGGAGAGACGATTCGAGACTAACAGAACATTGGAGTCCGAATATAAAGAGTTCATGAGGGAATACACTTCCTTAGGTCACATGAGGAAAATGGATCAAGATGATGATCCGAGAAGGGGATACTACATTCCTCACCAAGCTGTCATAAAGGAGGACAGTGATACAACCAAGTTAAGAGTAGTCTTTGACGCTTCATCCAAGTCATCAAATGGGAAAAGCCTGAACCAAATGATGCAAACTGGGCCAATGCTACAGCAAGATTTAACAGATATCCTTCTGAGATGGAGGAAATACGAGTTTGCACTAACCACAGACATTGAGAAGATGTATAGACAAATACAGATAGCTGAGGATGATCAGCACTTCCAGAAAATTGTGTGGAGGTTCTCGGAAACAAAACCACTCCAAGAGTATCAGCTAACCACCGTAAGTTATGGCACAACCGTAGCTCCTTACCTGGCAGTTCGGACCTTGCAGCAGTTGGCCAAAGATAAACAACACCGATTCCGAAGAGGTTCTCAGATTGCCATGAGGAACTTCTATGTAGACGATCTTCTAACAGGAGCCAGTTCCAAAGAAGACGCAAGGAGCATCCAAGACGAACTAACCAAGATGTTGAAAACTGGAGGGTTCAATCTCAGGAAATGGACTAGTAACCTACCAGAAGCTGAAGAAAGTACCAACATCATAATAGGGAACAAGGAGGATGCTATTAGGAAGGCACTGGAAGTACATTGGTCATCAACACTTGACGTACTGCAATACAAAGTCAAGCAGCAACCAGAAGGCGAAGTAACGAAAAAGAAGATCCTATCAGAGATAGCACAAATCTTTGACTCATTAAGATTGCTAGTACCAGTTATCATAACTGCTAAGTTATTAATACAAGAATTATGGGTCGGACACTATTCATGGGATGAAGAATTACCCAAGGATATACAAGACAGATGGTCAAGATTCAGGCAAGAACTACCGAAGGTAGAAGAAGTGCACATCCCAAGATGGATAAATTATGAAGGGGATGGCCACACAGAGATGCATGGTTTCTGTGATTCCTCAGAGCGAGCTTATGGGGCGGCGATATACATAAAAAGTCTTCACCATCAGGGACCACGACAATGACGTTACTCACAGCCAAGTCAAAAGTGGCACATCAAGATGAAGACACTGCCAAAGCTAGAATTATGTTCGGCTGAATTATTAGCCAAACTAGTAAAGAAGACCATTTTAACCATGGAGTTACACAACATTGAAATTTATGCCTGGACAGATTCAATGATAACTCTAGCCTGGATAAAAGGAAGTCCAGAAAAATGGAAGAATTTAGTAGCAAATCGGGTTGCTACAATTCACGAGTGCATCGGCAAGCAGTGCTGGAATCACGTCAAGTCGGAAGACAACCCAGCAGACCTGGTCACAAGAGGGGTACAACCATCCAGATTAGGTGACCACGCGTTATGGTTCCACGGCCCTGAATGGTTATCAAAGGAAGATACCCAGGAACGAATAAAGGCCCAAACAACAGTGGTGAGTGCTACTGAAGAAGAAAACCTCGGCAGGTAGCAGTGCATGCAGCAATCAGTGAGGCGACTGATGAAATGGAAAGATTCTCATCATTCAGCAAAATGATAAGAGTAATCGCTTACTGTAAGCGGTTCATGAAGAAATGTAGGAAGAAAGTCGTAGCGATCCAGCAACTATCCACCACCGAGCTACGTGATAGCCTAAAATGCATCATCAAATCAGCACAAAAGCATGACTTCCCAAGAGAACATCGTCTGCTACAGCAAGGCAAAATGGTAGACAGTAAAAGTACATTATTCAACATGTACCCATTCCTAGATGGAAATGGAATTATTCGAGTGGGAGGAAGGATACAGCACTCGCTGTTACCTTACGATTAGAAACACTCCATCATCATAGCCAGCAACAGTCATATAGCAAAGCTGATCATCAGGGACGCGCATCACCAAACGTTACATGGAGGTAATGAAGCTACGTTAGCCTTCATAAGAAGAAAGTACTGGATAGTACGAGCCAAGCAGGCTATTTCCAAAATCATCAACAGATGCATGACGTGCGTAAGAGTTAAGGCAGCACCTATGCATCAGCTAATGGGACAACTACTCCCTGCATGAGTGACACCGTCCATTCCATTTACACACACTGAACTGGACTACGCCGGACCAATCCAAATTCGAGTATCCAAAGGAAGAGGCAACAAGTCCTACAAAGGATACATCGCCATCTTTATTTGTTTGGCCACAAAGGCCATACACATTGAAGCAGTGAGCGACATGACTGCTAATGCCTTCATAGCAGCATTCAGAAGGTTCACTGCAAGGAAAGGAAAGTGCGCCCACATTTACAGTGACAACGGTACCAACTTTGTGGGAGCAAGTAAGCTATTGGACACCCAAATACAGGACAAATTGGGCACCGAAGCAGTCCAGTGGCATTTCATCGCCCCGGAAAGCCCCCACATGGGTGGAATCTGGGAAGCAGGGGTGAAGTCAATCAAGTACCACAGCATTGTAATAACCTTAGTTATTCAACTCTAATCGACCATTAAAATCAGATTAAGACATAAACCATGAATATCGGATATAGGACAATTGTATTTATTAAGTAATTAATGACTGCCTGTATCATGCGTTTAAGAACTTTGTTAATAATATTTGATAAATACTTAATTTTAGTTGTTAATTTAATTTTAGATTAATATTCTTGTCTGTTTATATCTTCTATGGTCTTCTATTTGTCAGATATCTCTGCTACAACTATGCTCGTTGCAACCAAAAACTGGACTATTTACGAATGATTTACAAATACCGTTGTAAGAAACCGAAATTCCAATGATAAAACTAAACCGCCACTCCTTTTAGGAACAATATTTTAAGCTACTTTCTATTTTTGTAGTTATTGAATGCTTTTCCTTAAGTATTTATAAACCTTGAGTTTTTAAAATAAGTTGTATTATCTGCTAATATTTTCTTTGGTTTTACAAATTCTATAAAATATTCATTTACATTTTTTCAAAAACATTTTGAGTGTTGCATCTTTTAGCTGGAAAATAATATTCTTAAATCCAAGGTGTTAACACAAGAACAAAGAAGGTGTCTGTTTTTGCGAGATTGGTATGCGGAAGTTGCAGACGCTTTAAGATAACTGAAAAATGTCGAGTGGCACACACGATTCTTTTATCGCCCTGTTTTGTATTATAAAATTCTGCTGTTTAAGACTCTACCGTACTTATGTGTGTTAGCTTCCTACCAGAGTTTACTGCTGGAATTATATATGTGTTTAAGATCGACTAAACTACATCAAACCTTTAACCTGCTAACTGAAGAGTATTTTTTACTAATATATTGCTTTATTTGACTTTATTTAATTTAATTCTTATTAACTATAATACTCGATATAGAATAATTGTATTTATTAAGTAATTAATAACTGCCTGTATCATACGTTTAACAACTTTGCTAATAATAATATTTGATAAATATTTAATTTTTAGTTAATTTTAGATTAATATTACTGGCTGTTAGACTATAGAAAATATCTGTCCAAACCCGGGGGGGGGGGGGCGTGGGTTCGAACCCCACACCTGGCAATTCTTTTTGTTTGTCTAACAGACAACAGTACTTGACAAATTTATTTCAGGATAATTTTATACATCAGCAAAAATTTCCAACCAAAGACACCATTCAATTTAGCGGTTGTTCAGATTTTTCTCAAACAATGGGTTTCATTGTTCAATTTTTACCAGTCTTGCACATTTTCAAACAAGTTTGGACAGGCTTGAATCCTTAGACAATAATATCTGGTTTATCTGATAATGGAGGTCAGCAAAAATTCCTCCAGACAACAAAGACTTCATTGCCCAAATATTTTTAAGCAATCGTGCAGATTTCTCAAACAATGGGCGTCATTGTTCAATTGGTAGATAATAACATCCTGCATCTGCAAGTCTCAACAAGTTTTGCATTTCCACACGATGACTCACATCCTGTTGAGCCTGGGAAATATTTTTTGATAAGCGTAGGAATAAAATTAGACATTTAGCCCCAAAATTCATCTTGGGAACTGGAAGTGGCCTAGGTGAGGTCAATGACCTTGAGCCCAGCTAGACCCGTGACCTTGACCCCGGCTAGGCCCGCGACCTTGGCCCCGGCTAGGCCAACGACCTTGACAAACCTGCGCAAAAACCCCGCGCAGATTTGCGCAGACACCTGCGCAGAAAACCTGCGCAGTGACACATTTTGAGCCAGAACCCCTCTAGGTACATTACTTAATTATATTCTTTCTCCTCTTTTCACTCTCCAGTTTTCCAATTCTATCATTTGCTCTCACCACTTCCTGTTTTAATCCGTCAATTCATTTCATTGCTCTTTCATTTGTGTACTTTAGCTCCCTTATTTCCTCTTTGAACTCCTTTTCTTCCTTTCTTAATTTTTTATTTCTTCTTGCAGTATTCTTGTCTCTACATTATTATTATTTTGTTCTTTTTTTATGTCTTTTATGTCTCGTGCTAAATTTTTCATTAGTTCCATCATCTCATTCATTTGATCTTTCGAACTATCCTTGGTTTCTGCACCTTTTGTCGGGGTCCTACTTGTCTTCCTGGATCTCTTGAATACATTTTTAAATCATCTTTCTTTCTTTTCCCCTCGTCGCGTCGGTAAGGTATTCATCCGAATCCATTCTTTAAAAAATCCTGCTTTTATGATTATGCAGCATTCCCTACGTTCTTTTCGTATGTTTGGTTGCCTCTTCCAACTTCATCGAGCGGGAGATTCTTGCACCTTGAATTTCTATTTTCTGTTCTTATCTTTATTATTGCATGCAAGTTCAGTACTTAGTGCTAGCAAACATAACCTTTAATCTTTTTATTCAGATGGATTTTTACTCGCAGTTTTAAGGAATCCTGTGTTATAACTTCTTTTCTTTGTTTCATATAGCAGTTCCCTAAGCACTATATCTGTTTCTAGCTATATTTCTTCCCAATATGGTCCAATTTGAACTTATATATCTGGATTGATTTCTGCACTGAGGTCGTAGCTAGTTCAACATATACTTTATGTTAAAGTAGATGTAGGATGTATAAGTTAAAATTATATTTCCCACTAACATGAAGCGAGATGTTCTGTAATGAAATCAGTTCAAGCCATCAGTTCAACATACCACTTGTGACAAAGTAATTTAAAAATCATTAACATGCACACCTAAACTATGATCTCTCTTTAAAAATACAATCGACCAGTGGAAGGTTACCAAACACAAAATATTATTGATTTTAAGGTTTTTCTGATGATTATAACTTTTTCCCCCTTATGCAACCCCCAAATCCACCTGGGCCGCAACATCCCCACATCTCAAATTCTCTTTAAAAATACAATCAACCAGTAGAAAGTCTCCGAACAGCGAATTTCACAGAAATATTGAGTTTAAGGTTTTTCTGATAATTATAACTTTTTCTCCATTTTGCAACCTCCAAATCCATGTGGGACACAAAATTCCTAAAAGCCCACATTCATCCACATACTGCCAAAAACAAAATTCGACACTTCTTTCTTTCCCCCTGTTAATGCGAACATCCAATTTGCTACAAACGCACCTCACCTTTACACCCCTGTAACTTCGCTCCCATGCATCGCAGACCCAAAAAAACAGCCAGTACGATGCGCTTTGGTTCATTCTATTTCCAACTACCCTCTAATCACATTTGGATTTTTCAAAATATATGCGATGTAACAGCACCGAACGTTTTTGTGTCCAACAAATCATTTTAACCCTCGTATTTTTGGCCCCTCATATCTTACATTTTCACAACCTTTCCAGAAAGTTTGCCCTTGACGAGAGCTTCAAAATGACACCAACATTCACCTGCAATACGTACAACTTGCAAAACTTTGCAAAACATGCACACTTTCCAAGCGTCACACAAATCGCTCCTGGAGCCCTGTAGTGTACCGTTTTGTTTTCCAATGTTAAAATTAGCTTAATTTATTATAGATAACTATCACTTTGATGTAGATTGAAAATTATAAGCTTTCTTTTATTCATCTAATCAAGTGTGCAATCACTAACTGCAGTAGGATCTTAATTACAAACCGATGATTTATACAATGTAAACCTTTCTAAAAAAATTAACAGATATTTATACTTTAGCTAAATTAATTTACATATAATTATACAATCTACAGGATGCTGAAGAATTGTAGATTAACGCCATATATTGTGAACTTAAGAGGCACTTTCCGAATAGGCAAGCAATAATAAAAAGAATCTTTGAATTATATTTTTAATAGTGTAACGAGGCTCTATTAATGTAAAAAGTGGCTTAACTGGAAATGTTGTTTAATTTTTAAGTAGATAAAGCTGGATTGTTTTCATTGATATAATAATTGATTAAAATATCTTGTATGTAGATAGGTCTAGCAGTAGAATACATCAAATAAAAACATATACATACCTACAACTAAAAAAAAGTAGGTATTAGCAGCTATAGAAAAAAAAAACTTGGATTATAGAAAGCACTTATCAATTAAAGATGTTCAAAATTACGGCCTTATGCATCCAAACAATGTTGAGCCCTTATGATTATGTTATTAGCAAGCTTTTGAAGTGTACTTTGATTAACAGCTTGAAAAGCTGCTTCAATGTGTTGCACTAAATGAACCCTATTTTGGGTTGGAGTTTGATAGACCACATTTTTTTACTACAAAGAAATAAATCGATTAGGGACAAGTCTGATGCCCTTTAAGCCTTCCCTGCCAATCCACTGATTAGGGTAAGTAATTGTTACCGATCTATCTTTGCATTATAGCTGGTGAACCATCTACATGAATAAAGGCGTTACTACAGCCAAAGCAATATGGTCAATAAGATTTTTACAGGCATATTTTAAAAATACAGAAAATCCTCTCGAAGTTGTTCTGGTATAAAAACGGATCCAATCACATAGTTTCCGAGTATTTCAGCCCATACCTTAACACTAAAACAATGTTGATGGTTTGCTTCTTATAGGTTGAGTGTGCCATTCCTACTAAAATTACATTCATCAGTGCAGACCTCTCTGCCTAGCTAGAGGAAAGTTGGATTCAGCTTTTATAATAATAATAATAATAATAATAATAATAGTAATATCTCTTTATTAAGCCCATATACATACAGTATGTCCCCGGATTGAGTTTACAATAGGTATGATTGCCCAAAAATTTTTGAATTGGAATTTCATATTTTGGGATTCCGCCCTGTTTGGTGTGAAACTTATTTTTAGTTTACTTTCGATTTTTTAAAATCAAGTAGGCCTTTACAGTTGATCAAACATTATTCTAGTTGTACGTAAACTACCTTTTCCGTGCACAGTACGCCAAAGTGTTACTAAGAAAAGTTGTTCAGAATGAAAAGTTATGGCGTTATGCAAATTTTCAGAATGATCGGCCTACTTTGATAAAATCCAGTATTTGTCAGTATTGCAATTAAAACAGCAATAATAGCATGAGGTGGCTTAATAACGACACATGTCATACTACAATAAACACTGGACATGTAATAGATGGTTTTTGTTTTTGTAATTATTAAGCCACATGCTATTATTGCCGTTTCAATTGCAATACTGACCAATACTGGATTTTATCAAAGTAGGCCGGTCATTCTGAAAATTTGGATAACGCCATAACTTTTCATTCTGAACAACTTTTCTTGGTAACACTTTGACGTACTATGAACGGAAAAGGTAGTTTACCCAGAACTAAAATAATGTTTGCTCAACTGTAAAAGCCTACTTGACTTTAAAAAATCCAAAGTAAACTAAAAATAAGTTTCACACCAAGCAGGGCGGAATTCCAAAATATGAAATTCCAATTCGAAAATTTTTGGTCAATTATACCTATTGTAAACTCAATCCGGAGACATACTGTATATACTCGTACTAATAAATATATATATATTGCTATGTTATTCTAGCTGATAAATTTATTTAAATTATCGTATTACTATTTTGCCCTTTATTTTTAACTTTCAATTCAAATCCGTATTTTACAATATTATTAATGAAACTCTCTCAGGTAGTTCGCAATATCTAGTAACCCAATGATTGACTTGTCAAATTCTCTTTGTTTAATTGCCAGTTCATTGACTTTCAAAAAATTGACACCTAACGTCAAATTAATCAAAATTCAGAACGAATATCAAGGTTTTTACAATAAGATCTAATATTCAATTCTTTCACCAATCTCTTATGTAAGTATGAAATTCAATTATATTTTTATACCTTCTTACTGGTTATAGCTTTATAAATGTTTCATTTAACCTTTTAAAACACAAACCTGATTTAACACTTTGCTTGTTAATACTGCCAAAATCCTTCCAAGCTGGATCCTCACTCCGACTGCCCTCAAACACCTGCTGGGTCCTTATCCAACTGCATCACCTGCGATGAATGTAAACTCCCAGCATCACTTTATTGCCATCCACTTTAAAACTTCCACATCCTATACTGGATTCCTGTCGTTGTCCCCTGCTGCTGTCAACTTCAAGTATCCTAGCTCCTGTACTGGATTACTGCAGCTCCGATCCCTCTCTGGTAAGTGTCAGCATAAATCTTGTTCCAAATATGAATTTGTCTCTTTTTTAGATGGTCCTACGTCTTCAATGATACCCACAGGTTTCCCAAAAACAATTCGCTGCACGTACTAACCTCTTGTTTGTGGCTTGTATTCCATTTCCAATGTATTATCAATAATATCCTCACTAACCAAAGCTTGTCCCTTTATTTCTTGTTTTTAATATTTTATTTTATGTTTCCACCTCGAAGATTTTGCTTTTAACCCATATAATTTGTACCAACCATAACATTTACAAATTATACATTTATTAATGTTTCTTTATTCGAAAATCACACCCATATCAAATTATGTATACATTTTTGAGTTGTTTTTTTAGTAACTAATTGAACAGATTCGCCTGGAGGCTGTAGAAATCAGGCGTCCGTTACGTTATTTTGCTGGTTCCATCCCTTATGTTAAGCGCAGAACTGAGACAGCAGTTTCCGCTTTAAGACAGCTTAGTCATGCCACTTAACGGGATGATAATTCGTCACTGTGTGAGATGCAGCCTCACATCCCTTAATTATTTATAGGCTTGGACCCACAGCGACGCAGTAAGTGAATCTAACAAGTAAATGCAGACTGGTTTATTACAAAAATAATTGTTCTATATATACAAACAAATTTGCTTAGATCATAGTAATATACAAAGTTCATTTCTAATAACAGGTGCAATGTATTATATTCAGTAGGTTAATTTACTAGTCTTGCAAAACAATACTCAGCGGTTTTGCTTCCGTGATATGATATGGACTCCATGAACTCGAGCGTCTTTTATGCTGAGCTGCGATTGTAGGCATTTAAACCTTGTCACGGCCTTGCGTAATTGTGTACGCGAAGCCGTGTAAAAATGCTGAGCGGCGACTGCGAGGTGTTTAAACTTGACTGTGAGTAGGTCGCCGCGCTTGCATAATGCAATATTGCGTTTTTGGTGGCTTTTAACTTTTAGAATGTTTCGTAAAATTTAAATGAATAATTATAAATTTATATCTGGTTAATCTGTTAAAGACAAGATTAAACATATTGCCAATTTTAAGCCACAAAAAAGCAAACCGATAAATTATATTGTTTCTTCGAGATTGAGCGTTTTGAGAGGATATTCTTCTGCCTGGGGTTGTGCGGGTGGTGGCTTCCTTCGTGTTATTCGTTGCCGAATGTAGTAGATAGCTCCTAGTAGGGCAGCGGTTCCCAAAAGGCTGCCTGTGACCCCAATAGACAGGTGAGAATGATGTCGGATGGCTTTCCAGGTGAAGTTTTTTATATGCTCCTGGAAATCTAACTGCGATGCTTGTAGGTCTTCGAAGTGGTCTGACTGAGTTAGTACAGGTTCCTCTGCGATTTCTGAAAATGAGTTTGTTGTGATTGGGTTGGTAATATTGATACTGATAGCCTTGGAGTATCCAGCCAGGATCTTGTATTTTCTGTTGTGCCTTGGGGTTAATGTATTCCTCGCAGTTTGGATGATGCAATCCGATGAAATTTGAATGACACCTGTAGTGTTGACGGTGACTTCTTCCCTGTTTCCACTACAAGTGATTGCTATGCGGGTTGGTTTACTGACTACAAATAGCCAGGTGTTTTCCATGTACAATTGTTTCCAAATAATGGACTGGATGCGATGTCTTCGTAGGAGACATTGACTGGTTTCTACTCGGTGATATATATCGTCAATGATGCAGTTTGGGTTGTTTTCAATTCCTTTAACTACCGTTGGACTGCAAACATAGGTAGTGGGAGAAATTTGTAGCTCTTCTTTGAATTCTTCATCTGTTTCGTGGAAGTACATTTGTAGGTTGTAATCCACAGCGAAGATTCCTTTCGGCACATCGATCATCCAGTAGGATCCATTGCTGATTTGGAGAGGAATTGGTGTCACTTTAATTAAGGAGTATTCCGTTTTTTCCACTATGATGAAATACCCTTGGACGTTGATGTAGATGTCGTCATGCCCAATGTCAACCTTTAGAATTGGCGTTGGTAATATCTCCAAATTTGGTGAAAGTTTACTGGTTGCATTAGCGAGGATCTGTTTAATTTGAGCAGGTGTTATTAGCTCGTACAGATTACCTTGCTGAAAGTGAACGTTTAAGATGTGAATATGGTAGTTGCACAGTTCACTAATTACATTTGTGGCGACTTGGTACACACTGATGATGTGAATATTTAGTCGGTTGGAGTCGGTTGCTTTATACCATTTGTCCATGTTGTTAATGGCCCGGATTCCTTGGTTTAATTTTTCTTGGAAATGTTCCAGCTTCTTGTCGATTCGTTCTTCGGTTTCATTAAACCTGGAAAGTGCTGATAGCAAGAATTTGGATTGTTGACTGTCCATTTTTATTAGTTCCTGTTGATTCTTGTCTAGCCTGTCTATATCTTGATAGACTTCATCGTTGACTCCAAAAATTGATGTTAATACTGTGCCAAGGACTCCTCTTTTTTCTCGTCTTGTTATTATTTCTTCCATACCATCTCTAATCCATTCCATTTGCTTTTTCTGTTCCAGAAGATGATGCACCAGTGTCTTGCATAATGTGTCTTCGGACAGTTCTTTTGCAGAGTCGCAGAGATTGTCGAATTTGTCTACCATGTCTGTGACTGTTTCGAAGTCTTCTTCGATCTTCCCCCTCTCGAACTGGATTTCGATCCGGAATGTTCCTCTCTCAATCTTCCCGTGTCCAATGTGTTCTACATAGTACCCGCTGTCTGGTTTTTGGATATTAAATTCTGCTTTACTTAATGTATTGGTGGTAAGAAGGGTAAAGATGAGTAACAGCAGTTTCCATTTGGACGCGACAGATTTCCTTGGTGCTGGGGATGATCGTGTCTGGATAATGTTAGTTGAAATTTTATCTTCTGCCTCTGGTTCCTGCGATTCCTCGGTAGTTGCTGGTAATGGAATGATGCTGCCTATGGATCGTTTTAGCTGATGTCCTCCTGATTTCTGGAGCGTCACTACTCGTACTGATCCATCGGCTGCTGGATGAGTTGCAGTGACTCTTGCTAAAAGCCACTTACTAGGATTGATACTATCTTCTTTGATTAACACTAAATCTCCAACTTTAGTGTTCTCCAATGGTTTCTTCCATTTGTTTCGTTGCTGTAATCCATGAAGGTAGTCCGAGCTCCATGATTTCCAAAAATCTTGCTTGATCTTTTGGATTATCCTCCAACGATTCGATAGATTTGAAGATATTGGAGTGTTGATTGGGTCTGGTGGCGATATGATTTCCCTCCCTATTAGGAAATGGCCTGGCGTCAGAGCAGTTGTGTCCTCAATGTCGTTGCCTTGTGGACATAGAGGACGTGAGTTTAGGCAGGCCTCAATTTGGCAGAGAAGAGTTGTTAACTCTTCAAAGGTGAGAGTAGCGTGGCCAATAGTTCTCTTCAGATGATGCTTCATTGATTTTACCCCTGCTTCCCATATCCCTCCGAAGTGAGGGGCTATTGGAGGGATGAAGTGCCATTGGGTACCACCGGTTGCTAAGGTTTCTTGGACAACTGGGCCTTCAATTGTTTGGCGGGTTTCCTTGTCCAACACTTTTCTTGCGCCAACGAAGTTTGTTCCGTTGTCGCTGTATAGGTGTGCACAGCGTCCTCTTCGGGCAGTAAACCTCCTGAAGACTGCTAGGAAGCTGTTGGTTGTCATGTCGCTGACGGCCTCTAGGTGGATTGCCTTGGTTGATAGACAGACAAAAACAGCAATGTACCCTTTGTGCGAAGAATGCCCTCTTCCCTTGGATGTTCGGATCTGTATTGGGCCGGCGTAGTCCACTCCGGAATGGAAGAATGGAGGAGTTGAATTCACTCTGGTTGATGGAAGATTTCCCATCAGTTGCTGTGCTGCCTCTGCTTTGTATCGTAGACATCGGAAACACTTCTGGATGCTGGAGCTGACTGCTTTCTTCGCGTTGATGATCCAATATTTTCTTCGGATATATGAGAGAGTGAGTTGGGTGCCACCGTGCAGCGTGCGTAGATGCGCCTCTTGGATTATTAGTTTGGAAATATGACTGGAGTACGGGAGTATGATTGGGTGTTTTTCATTGAAGGACAAGGTGGAATTTTCTAATCTTCCTCCAACACGGATTATTCCATGCTGATCGATGAAGGGATTGAGGTTGGCAAGCTTGTTACTGGAACTCACATATTTGTTCTGCCGGAGTTGAGATCCTGTTGCCCTCAAAATAGGATCACTTCCTTGGATGACCTTAACGAGTAGGAGGATGGTGTCGTCCATTTCCTTCACTGATAGGCATCCTGATTGAGTGGGAAGTCGCTTACACTTGTTGATGAATCTTCGGCAATGTGACATGACTCGTACCATTCTTGTTAGAGAAGAAAAACGATGAACGACTTCGTTCTCGTCTTGATGAATGGTAGTTTGATGCACAGTGTAACTTCTTGCTTCTTCCTCGGTGGTTGCGGTGTCTGGTTGACACGGCCATGAACTCTTGTTAACTAGCCAGCTCGGTCCGTCCCACCATAGGAGATGATTCTTTAGTTTTTCTGGACTAGTGCCTCGGGAGATGACGTCTGCAGGATTCTCTTCGGATTTGACGTGGTTCCAATGTTGAGCCGGAATTAGATTGTTGATTTCGGCTACTCGATTCGCGACGAACGTCTTCCATCGTACCGGGTCTCCTTTTATCCATCCTAATGTAACCATGGAGTCGGTCCAGGCGAAGATAGACACCTTAGGAAGGTCTAATGCTGCAATTACCCTTTGAAGTAGATTGGAAAGGAGTACTGCTGCGCAGAGTTCCAGTCTTGGTAATGTCGTCTTGGCTCGGGCTGGTGCCACCTTGGATTTGGCTATTAATAAGGATACCTTGACTTGGCCGGATGATGTGGTGACTCTGGTATAAATCGCGGCCCCGAAAGCTCTTTCGGAGGCGTCACAGAATCCATGCAGCTCTACTAGAGATTCCCTTTTGATAAACAACCACCTTGGTAAGGTAATTTCTTCCACTGCCTTGAGTTGAGACCTGAGCGTCTCCCATTTGCCTTGGATATTTTCAGACACTGGGTCATCCCATTTGATATTTTCGAGCCATAGTTCTTGGATGAGTAGCTTGGCAGTGATGATGACGGGTGCTAACCATCCCAATGGGTCGAAAATTTTGGCAACTTCGGATAGTATGGTGCGTTTGGTGGATTCCTGTTGCTTAACGTCTACCTTAAAACAGAAAACATCTTCATATGGAGACCAGTGAATGCCCAAGGACTTTTTTACGCCGTCTTCACTTATTTCGAGGTATGTTTGTTCCTTTAACTCTTCTGGGAGTTCTTGAATGATGGCTGACTCATTACTGCACCATTTATGTAGAGTAAAGCCTCCACGCTTTAGTAAGGAAATGAGCTGACCTTGTTGTTGGATTGCTTCTTCCACAGTGTCGGCCCCAGAAAGCACGTCGTCCACGTAGAAATCTTTCTTCACTGCTTCTGAAGCTAATGGAAATGAGACCTTTTCGTCCTGTGCGAGTTGATGCAAGGTTCGAATGGCAAGATAGGGAGCTGATGCGATTCCATAAGTGACGGTGCACAGCTTATATTCCCTGATTGGCTGTGATTTGTCGAATCTCCATAGGACTCTTTGGTACTCCTGGTCTTGGTTGTTCATTCTGATTTGTCGGTACATTTTTTCAATGTCCGCAGAAAAAACAATCCTGTGTGTCCTCCATCGAAGTAGAATGTCGACCAGTTCTTGCTGAAGTTTAGGTCCAGCGTACATCATCTCATTTAAGGATTTTCCGTGAGAGGCCTTGCTAGAGGCATCGAAAACGACACGAAGCCTGGTTGATGAACTTGCTTCTCGGATGATGCCATGGTGGGGAATGTAATACTTGCCGTTATTCTCATCTTCCCTTGCCACCTTTTCCATATGTCCTAAATCCAAGTATTCTTGCATGAATTTCTTGTATTGGACTGCTAGATCTTGATCTTGTCCTAATTTCTTCTCCAGATGTATGAATCGTGCCAATGCTGAGGGTTTGGACCTTCCCATGTGTACTGGAGTTTGTTTGAATGGAATCCTTACTACGTATCTTCCATCTACGTCTCGCTGGACTGTGTCTGTGAATTTATTTTCACATACCTGATCATCTGGGGAAAGTTTCCTTTGAGGAGAAGCCTCTTCAATGTTCCAGAATTTCTGCAACTGCTCATCCTCTTCAATTTTGGCAACCATGGTGTTGACCTTAAGGCTGGTGGGAGGTCGTCTTCCCATGGTTCCTGATAAGATCCATCCCAATTCGGTATTCTGTCCTAGGATGCCATCTTTGGATTTCTTGATTCCTTCGAGAATTATTTGGGAATATTCTTCAGCGCCTAGAAGTATATCTATGGGGCCAGGTCGGTTGAAGGTTGGATCGGCGATGAAGACATGTTTCCAGGCATCCATTTTTATGTTCGTAATGGGTGATGAAGGCATGGTTTTTGTAAGTTTGGGAAGTACCAGTAAAGTAACAGGTAAGGAAAATTTACTTGGAAATCTTGGCGTAATCAAACCTGTGATTTTCCATTTTGCGACTTTTGTTTCGCTGTTCCCAATTCCGGAGATTTCTGCTCGAACCTTGGTCCTGGGTAACGCTAATAATTCGGCTGCGGCTTCGGTGATGAAGGAACCTTGAGACCCTGGATCTATCAAGACCCTCAAGAGATGAGTCATCCCGGATGCTGCCTTAACTTGAACCGTTGCTGTGGCCAGTAGCACTTGGCTCTTCTTTGCGCCTAGGTTGGCGGCAATGATTGTGGGTTTTGGCTTCTTCTCTGGAGCGTTGGAGGTCTGCATGGCTGCTGCGTGAGAAAACGTCTTCATCTTCGGAGCAGGTATCGGCTTTGATGGCGGCTGTGCCTTGTGAAGCAGAGTATGGTGTGGAAAGCGGCAGATTTTGCAGTTATAATACGAACGACATTGTATATTAGAATCGTGTCGCAAACATCGAAAGCACAATCGGTAGGTTCTTACCACTTCTTGCTTTTCGTGGGTGGAGAGCCTCTGGAATTGACCACAGTTATCGATGTAATGGTCCCCATTGCACATCTTGCAGTTGAGATATCCGGCAGCGTAATTTTTCTGTGGCTTGTCCTGAGTTGGTTTTCGAGCTCCATCAATGGATTCCAAGGATTGGAACCGCATTTGTAAGAAGGCCATTAGAGTTTGGTGATCCTGAACTTCATTTGGGCACTGAAGCGATTGCTCATATAATTTGTTAGTTTCAGGATCCCATTTTCGAGTAATAACTCGGTTAATCCACGGACCCCAGCTGTCGGTGGAAATGCCCAAATTTTTGATTGCTTCCACACATTCCTTAGTGGAGTCATGCAATCTTTTCAACCCTTGGGCTGATTCCTTGGAGAGGACCGGCTGATCGAAGATGGTGTCTAGCAATTTGGTTAGAATAAGGCGATTATTTTGATACCTTTGTTGCAGCAAATTCCAAGCGGTGTTGTAGTTGGCTTGAGTCACTGCGAGATGCTGGATTAGTCGGCTGGGCTCTCCCTTGACATGCGTTTTTAAATACTGCATTTTGATGACATCATCCATGTTTTGGTTGTCATCTACTAATTTGGTGAATAGGTCCTTAAAAGTGGCCCATTCCTCATAATTTCCCTCGTATATGGGGATTTTAACTTGAGGAAGCGAGATGGCTGATGCTTGCTCGTTCCTTGTTGGTGCTTGTAACAAATTAATTAAATGTCGGTACCTGTCTTTCAACGTAGTAAATTCAGGACTGAAGTGCGTCTGGTTTGAATCCATCTCGTTAGACATGACTTCTTCGTCCATCTCGATCACCCGGTCCCATTCTTCCTTTAATTCCCTCTTTGTGATGGCGGGCCTTCCGAGTGCTTGTTCCAGTTCGGCGTCGTCCAAAGATTGCTTAAAATTCTGCATCCGAATCTGCAGTTTTCGGATACGAACCTTTTGCTCGGGATTTACAACTGTTTCCTCTCGCCTCCTAGTTTCAGAGGGGTCGGGATTTTCAGTTGCCTTTAAACAGCTCTGCAAATAACTTTTTGCTTCGCAGTAGATGGCTTTAATTTGTTCGTAATACCCTGTGGTAAAATAATTATGTGTAGGAATACTTAGCTGCACCATTTTGGCGTGATTTTTGGTCACGGCGTTCCAAGTTTCGTCCAGCGTCTTGTTTCGGCTGGCGATGTAAGCTTCTGTTTTTCGGCTGGCAGGGTCCTTTTTGCTGTTGGAAAATACCTGCGTGATCTTCTGGCCGAGTTCTTCTTGGGCGACAGCTAGCTGATTGAATTCCTCCATATTGTTTTCCATTTTCGGGGAACCGGGTGGGTTGGTAGATGTTGTTTTCTTCTCGGGATGTACCTCTTCTTAGTTGTAGACAGATCCGGCTCGAAGGACCATGAACAGATTCGCCTGGAGGCTGTAGAAATCAGGCGTCCGTTACGTTATTTTGCTGGTTCCATCCCTTATGTTAAGCGCAGAACTGAGACAGCAGTTTCCGCTTTAAGACAGCTTAGTCATGCCACTTAACGGGATGATAATTCGTCACTGTGTGAGATGCAGCCTCACATCCCTTAATTATTTATAGGCTTGGACCCACAGCGACGCAGTAAGTGAATCTAACAAGTAAATGCAGACTGGTTTATTACAAAAATAATTGTTCTATATATACAAACAAATTTGCTTAGATCATAGTAATATACAAAGTTCATTTCTAATAACAGGTGCAATGTATTATATTCAGTAGGTTAATTTACTAGTCTTGCAAAACAATACTCAGCGGTTTTGCTTCCGTGATATGATATGGACTCCATGAACTCGAGCGTCTTTTATGCTGAGCTGCGATTGTAGGCATTTAAACCTTGTCACGGCCTTGCGTAATTGTGTACGCGAAGCCGTGTAAAAATGCTGAGCGGCGACTGCGAGGTGTTTAAACTTGACTGTGAGTAGGTCGCCGCGCTTGCATAATGCAATATTGCGTTTTTGGTGGCTTTTAACTTTTAGAATGTTTCGTAAAATTTAAATGAATAATTATAAATTTATATCTGGTTAATCTGTTAAAGACAAGATTAAACATATTGCCAATTTTAAGCCACAAAAAAGCAAACCGATAAATTATATTGTTTCTTCGAGATTGAGCGTTTTGAGAGGATATTCTTCTGCCTGGGGTTGTGCGGGTGGTGGCTTCCTTCGTGTTATTCGTTGCCGAATGTAGTAGATAGCTCCTAGTAGGGCAGCGGTTCCCAAAAGGCTGCCTGTGACCCCAATAGACAGGTGAGAATGATGTCGGATGGCTTTCCAGGTGAAGTTTTTTATATGCTCCTGGAAATCTAACTGCGATGCTTGTAGGTCTTCGAAGTGGTCTGACTGAGTTAGTACAGGTTCCTCTGCGATTTCTGAAAATGAGTTTGTTGTGATTGGGTTGGTAATATTGATACTGATAGCCTTGGAGTATCCAGCCAGGATCTTGTATTTTCTGTTGTGCCTTGGGGTTAATGTCATATGCCATATCAAATTATGTATACATTTTTGAGTTGTTTTTTTAGTAACTAATTAAACAAATTACAAATTATTACTACTAGACACGATTCTTGCTGCCTCCTATATACATTTTTTTATATAATCAAAACAGATATTTTATTTTAATTATCATACAGATACATTTTAGTAGTAACCTTGGTATTTATTCCTATTCAGAATTTTCTTATTACAGATTAAGTTTGAGTAATCAATCATTATGCTATTATTTGACTAACCAATAATAAGAAAGTTAATTTCATTATACTTTAACATGTATTTAGATCCATTAATTTGCTTATATCTGACTTCCAAATTTATTTGACTAAACTGTTTCTTTAGTATTCATTTTTAAATTATCAAAGAATATAGTGTATCATAACATAATTCCTCAATTAAGAAAAACATTTTTAATAAACTCGTTTTATTTCAAATGTATTTTCTTAATTCGTTATTTAATTAATAAATTTTGTAGAACCCAACCAAATATCCTATTATCTAAATTAATAACAATCAACACCTATTTACATCTATCTATTTTAAAATTACTATAGAAACGAAATAATTAACTTTACCAACCAACAACATTTAATGCAATATTTACAGATTTTCATGTTTTCTAAGTTTTCGTTATATATGGGTAAATCATTGTAATATGAAATCTTCCTCTAATTCGTCCATCTGTATCATTTATTAATTCATATGTATTGTTATTAAAAGTTTTCTGTATCCTATATGGTCCCTCATATGTGTATAATAACTTTGCACATATTTTTTCCTTTCGGTTAGCTACTTTAAGTTTTTTAACAATTACTAAGTCCCCTATATTAAATTGTACTCGTTTCTTAATTTTCTTATTCTGTTTATTTTCGTACCTATCATGAATTATTTTCAATCTTCTTTTAGCTTTATCTAACAATTGCATTATCTCAACATCACATTGTTCTCTTCTCCATGGTCTAGCTGGAATTATTTGTTGACACAAAGTAATTGGACTAATCTCGGTCGTTGTATTTTCTAATCTTACGTTTGACTTTTCAATTACCTGACATTGACAAGCTACATCAATTTGCTATGCCCTCTCGTTGCGGCGCCATAAAATTTGCTATGTTATGCTAGCTGATAAATTTATTTAAATTATCGTATTACTATTTTGCCCTTTATTTTTAACTTTCAATTCAAATCCGTATTTTACAATATTATTAATGAAACTCTCTCAGGTAGTTCGCAATATCTAGTAACCCAATGATTGACTTGTCAAATTCTCTTTGTTTAATTGCCAGTTCATTGACTTTCAAAAAATTGACACCTAACGTCAAATTAATCAAAATTCAGAACGAATATCAAGGTTTTTACAATAAGATCTAATATTCAATTCTTTCACCAATCTCTTATGTAAGTATGAAATTCAATTATATTTTTATACCTTCTTACTGGTTATAGCTTTATAAATGTTTCATTTAACCTTTTAAAACACAAACCTGATTTAACACTTTGCTTGTTAATACTGCCAAAATCCTTCCAAGCTGGATCCTCACTCCGACTGCCCTCAAACACCTGCTGGGTCCTTATCCAACTGCATCACCTGCGATGAATGTAAACTCCCAGCATCACTTTATTGCCATCCACTTTAAAACTTCCACATCCTATACTGGATTCCTGTCGTTGTCCCCTGCTGCTGTCAACTTCAAGTATCCTAGCTCCTGTACTGGATTACTGCAGCTCCGATCCCTCTCTGGTAAGTGTCAGCATAAATCTTGTTCCAAATATGAATTTGTCTCTTTTTTAGATGGTCCTACGTCTTCAATGATACCCACAGGTTTCCCAAAAACAATTCGCTGCACGTACTAACCTCTTGTTTGTGGCTTGTATTCCATTTCCAATGTATTATCAATAATATCCTCACTAACCAAAGCTTGTCCCTTTATTTCTTGTTTTTAATATTTTATTTTATGTTTCCACCTCGAAGATTTTGCTTTTAACCCATATAATTTGTACCAACCATAACATTTACAAATTATACATTTATTAATGTTTCTTTATTCGAAAATCACACCCATATCAAATTATGTATACATTTTTGAGTTGTTTTTTTAGTAACTAATTAAACAAATTACAAATTATTACTACTAGACACGATTCTTGCTGCCTCCTATATACATTTTTTTATATAATCAAAACAGATATTTTATTTTAATTATCATAACAGATACATTTTAGTAGTAACCTTGGTATTTATTCCTATTCAGAATTTTCTTATTACAGATTAAGTTTGAGTAATCAATCATTATGCTATTATTTGACTAACCAATAATAAGAAAGTTAATTTCATTATACTTTAACATGTATTTAGATCCATTAATTTGCTTATATCTGACTTCCAAATTTATTTGACTAAACTGTTTCTTTAGTATTCATTTTTAAATTATCAAAGAATATAGTGTATCATAACAATATATATAGGTATACATATCGTTTATGCAATTATCTACGATAAATCTACTAATTAATTATACGTTATTCCGAACAGTTTTTTTAACAAAATATTAGTTTCCTAAAAAAAATGTACATTCTAAAATGCTTAATGAGGAGAGTGAAAAAAAAGAGGTAGGCATTTCTATGTATATTAATACAAAGAGTTGGTTTTTCTTTATGTGCCACAAGCTGTAAAACAACTGTGTGTGGCTTAGTAAAATATTTATGAAATTGATAGTCTCGAAAAATAATAATAGAAAATAATATATTTTAAGTTTATTTTTACTGAATGTATATGTCGCACCCACTCCATGAAACGGATTCAGCCCACGAAGTGCACATCCAGCTCATGGGTTTGTGTATTAGATTAGATGCATATTATTCTAAGAATTTTGCATGATAAAAATGGCCACCCCTACAAACCAAACGCACCCCATCCAGTGGGGGCGACGCACACACTCACACTCTCATAATCTTCTGTGCTCCAGTAAAGAGTAGAAAAAAATATGATACAGCAATCTTATTATTATTAACCTACTTGAATCATGCTCTTTGCAAATAGTTTAGATATTTTGAGAAAATTTCTGTCTTGTAGTGCAATATTACGATTCACTATAAATGTTTGAAATAAGTTATACGTATGGGGTATGTAGTACGTGCAAGACCTCTGACCAGTGCTTTTTTTTATCGATGTGGGGCAGCATCATTTCTATTTCTAGTATAATACTGGTGTTGATGTGTGGAAATAAAACTAGGAATTTTTTTAATATGTTTTATAATTTCTAGATAATGTAATTGCGATAGAGAAAGGACATTTGATTCACGATATAATTTTTCAGTAGGATATAATCAAGGTTTATGTAAAATAGTTTTTAAAATCATATTCTGCATTATTTGAATTCTCCTTCTATAGTAACTAGCTGTCCCACCCTAACCTATAATTCCATACGAAATTATTGAGTGCACCAACCCATAATAAAACATAAACAGTTGCTTGGTACTCAAAATTTGCTTCAATTTTTTGAATATATACAAAGTTTTTCTCAATTTTTTGCATACGTTAACAGTGTGTTTATCCCACCTCATGAACTGGTCAACAATTACCCCCAGATATTTCACTGATGACGATTTATTTATTTTTACACTGCAAGTACAATCATTCCCGATGCATCCTCTTTCATGTATTACTAGTTCTGTAAAATTTGGTTGTTTGTTTTCGTGTATAGAGAAGGTTGTAAATGCACTTTTTGTAGCGTTAAGAGACAAAATATTAGAGTTCAGCCAATTCTTGACAGTACGCAAGTCCTGCTGTGCCGCTTCCCTGACCTCATTCCAATTATTTTCTTCAATGATTAGCAGTGTATCATCCGAATAAGATATTATTGATCCGCACAATTTTGTATTCTTCAAAAGATCATTGATATACACCAAAAATAGAATCGGACCAAGTATGGTACCTTGGGGTACACCACAAGATATAAGTTCAGGTTGACTTTTGCTATTCTCTAATTTAACTATCTGCTTTCTATTTGTCAGATCACTTTTAAACAGCTCTAGTGGGGTTCCCCTAATGCCACACCTCTCCAACTTCCTAAGTAGTATACCTTGATTCACAGTGTCAAAGGCTTTGGCAAGGTCAAGGAATACGGCAAGGCAAGACTTTGATTCATCAAGTGCAGAATATATTGTAGTACTTAATAGCGATATTGCATCAGCGGTACTTCTTGCTTGGGTAAATCCAAACTGTTTTTTTGATAGAATTTTAAATTGGTTCAAAAAAGCTACTAATCTAACTTTAATTTCATTTTCAAGAATTTCTGCATCATTCAATATCAGCGATATTGGACGATAATTGTTGATCAGGTCAAGTGCACCACCTTTATGTACAGGTATTATAAGTGCAAGTTTAAAAGAATTTGGAAAATAACCTTGAGAAAAATAGTTACAGAAAATTTCACTTAACGGGACGTTTATACAATCAGAAATTATTTTTAGTGACTCGACGGTTATATCGTTAATAGCAGGCGCTTTTTTCACTTTTAGTTTTTTTATTACATTTGCAACCTCGACAGGATCTGTAGGACTTAAGAAAAAAGAATTTACATTCTCACTTACTCCATTAATCATAAGGTCAGTTTCATTTTGGTCAATGGGAATGGTTTCTGCTAACTCCTCACTGACTTTAACGAAATATTTACTAAATTCTTGACATAGTCGATTCTCGTCACCAACATTTACATTATTTATTGTTAGCTTATCGATTTTTTTGTTTATGACTATATTTAACCATTCTTTTGCTAACGACCACATAGTTTTCAGGTTATTCTTGTCAGTATCTATTTTTGTCTGGTAATATTGCGATTTGATTTCTGAATAATAAGAAGCCGAGTAGCGCAGTTGGGTAGCGCTAGGCTTGCTAGTAAGCAAGTCCTCGGTTCGAATCCCGCGGGGGCCGGAATTTTTCCGCAGCCTTGGCGATTGGAATCGGGCTCGGTGAGACCATTCGCAGTTGGGCACCAAATTAACTGCGCTCTACTCAGATCCACAGACCTAAGAGATTGAGTAACAAGGTCAACACAAACATGACACACACTTCACACAATGGTTGCTGTGCAAGCACAAAAAGGCGCGCTCCAACTTTGTATCCCGAATTTGGGGCAAGTTGAGCATTGTACCGCCAGATGCAAGCACATAAAGCAGCAGCCTCTACACCGAAAGGTAAAACGAGGTTAATGATAATACATACATAATACATACATTTCTGAATAAATTTGTTAATTGAATTTTTGTATTGCAAATAAGCACTTTTTATAATATCATTTCCAGGGTTTAGCAAACATCTGACGATATAACCTGTCTCTAGTGTTTATAGAATTCACAATACCACTGGTAATCCAAGGCTTCCTTTTTTGACATTTGAAATTTCTAATTTAAGTAAAACTGCAAAGTTGAATTTTCTCTTGTATTATCTTAACCAGTGAATCAGTCGATTGATCGATATTTTTAGTGATAATATGATACGAATCATACGCTTTAAGCCTACTGATTAATTTTGTATGATTAACTATTTTAATTAATTTTGTTTCGAAAAATTTTTATTTTTCTTGAGTTACATTTTCATTAAACTTTAATTGTATAAAAGTTGGGTCATGATCAGTTATTTTAGATTTTAATACCAATGGCAATAAAGATACGTTTTTTATATTGTTCTTCACAAAGATGTGATCAATACAAGTTTTCTCTTCCCTGGTTGGTCGATTAATACAAGATGTGAAACCAAAACGGCTTAGTAGATCAAGATAATTTTGAGAATTGTCATTTCTGTCGTTTAAAGTATCTATATTCATATCTCCTACTAGAATTTCATTAGTAGTGGTACAGTAACCTCTAATGTATTGATTTAGGTCAACTAGAAAATCTGATGTCACGTATGGCGGCGGTTTATAAAGTGAAGTTATACATATTTTTTTTATTATGGGCTGTTATTTGTAATCTTATAATTTTGTAGTTATTTTTGATATTAATTATTTGACAAAACTGTGGCAAAGTGCTTTTTACAAATACTACCACCCCATCATTTTTGTTAAATGTGCTACCATTATAATACAAGTAACCATTTACAAAAGATAATTTGCCTGTTGTAGTCTTTTGGGAACACAGAATGAATTTTTAATATAGTGAAATGGATGATACCCCTATTCATTAATGGTAGGTAGGTACTCCATGTTAATTTTATTACCAAATTTAATTCTCATTCAATAAGACCAATAGGTACTTCTGGTATTTCTCACCTACTAAACCCAATATTGCAGTCCGTCTAGTTCTTGGTCATATACCATCAACACTTTGCACTGGTGCAAGGTTTCCAGTTTGTATCGTTGATCCAAACTTCTGAAGATTTTTTTTCGAGGATGAATAACGTTGTTGGAACAGTTTAGTAGCTGCCATTGCATTACTATTACATCGACCTAATATTAAATATATATCTGCGTATTCCTTATTTGAGTATTTTTATAAAAATTAGAAATTTACTGTATTTTCAAGACAAACATGCTGTCTAAAATTGGGAAGTCAAACGAGCAAATAAACAAAATGATCTTCCTTCGAGCAACTTATTAAAGGAATAGTTGTCAAATGAATGCTTGATATTTTAAACACATTTTTTGAATATTTAATTGTAACAATTCTGGAATTTTTTTTTCGTTAATTGGCAGAATTATTTATAGCTAATTATATCCAAATAATTACCTTTAAGTATGTAATATTTTTCCATCATAATACTGGATATTAAATAAATTAAGAATCAAAATTTGGATTACCATATCAAAAAATATACTACAATTTTGTTTTCTACTCAAGAAGTGCCCTTTCATAACATAACTAAATAACACACTGTAATAGCACAGCAATAGCCTTGTTATATATCTAGCCCAACTTGAGATGCCAAATTTATAATATATCACTCTCTTACGGTGTCATTACAATTAATATCAAATTAAATATACCCTTCTACTAACTATTAAAAAGAAACACTATCAGGTATAGCTCAATTATATACTTACCTTACTTCTTAATACAATAAATAGGATTTGACGTATCTCATAAATCAATTTGACATTTAGAATTATGTCATGTGATTATAGTTTTTTAAAGCCTCGACTAGTCAGTTTACAAGCAATGGGATTCGACTCCCAGCTGAATGAGTAAATTTATCTTGTATTTAAAAGCTAAATTACTTTAAAAAAAATATAATAATTATTTGAATTTGTGAATTAAATACACGTTTCAGGTACTTCACAAAATTTAATTGATACTTCCAGTTTGTTAGTAGCACATCGAAGTTTGATCTGACATTACAAAAATAAATAGGTATTGTCAAAATTAGTTTAATCAATTGTTAAATATCCAAACTTGATTTAAATAAAGTTTCTAAAAAATACCTAATACCAAAAATGTAAATTTCAAATTATAATGATCGAAAAACGTCGAGTACTCAAATCACTATTAAATTTAGAAAATTATTTCTTCTAAATTAATTTCTAAATATATTTACAATTATTTTAATGATTTGCCGCACCAAACTTGCTATATAACTTCTTAATATTTCATAGGAAATGAGCTAACTACTACTAACCTTCTAGTTGTCTGTCTTGTATCCTCTCCCTGGGTTGTTCCCGACCAAAACAAAGCTCGTTTTAGCTCTTTGAAACCTCTATTGTGTGGATAGACAGTTCAACAGCATACCACAACACTCACTTTCACTCCGGACTCCCAGTTGAATGAGTAAATTTTCAACTAACAACTTTCTCTTGTGTTTAAAGACTGAATTACTTTTAAAATATAATAATTATTTGACTTTGAGAATCAAATACTCGTTTCAGGTACTTCACAAAATTAAATTCATACTTTCAGTTTGTTAGTAGCACATCGAAGTTAGATCTGACATTGCAAAACTAATTAGATATTGTCAAAATTAGTTTAATCAATTCTTAAATATCCAAACTTGATTTAAATAGAGTTTCTAAAAAATAACCTAATACCAAAAATGTAAATCTCAAATTGTAATGATCGAAAAACGTCGAATAGTCAAATAACTATTCAATTTAGAAAATTAATTCTTTTAAATTAATTTCTAAATATATTTACAATTATTTTAATGATTTGCCACACCAAACTTGCTATATAACTTCTTAATATTTCATAGGAAATGAGCTAACTACTACTAACCTTCTAGTTGTCTATCTTGTACCATCTCCCTGGGTTGTTTCCGACCAAAACAAAGCTCGTTTTAGCTCTTTGAAACCTCTATTGTGTGGATAGACAGTTCAACAGCATACCACAACACTCACTTTCACTTTTTTACTAGCTTTGTAGTAAAATACCACGTTAAATGGAATCAAACAATCTTGAATTTTATATTTGAATAATATTTGTGACTTATAGTCAAATTTGATCGTAGACAATGCTATATTGCTACTACATATCAAATCATCAATTACTATTCTTCACAGTTAATGGGAATTTAACTCTTAACGTGACTATTTATCGTAGATTATCAATTCAAGATATTTTTTACTACTTGATATAAACAACCCTGTGGTTGCTCTTTACATCACCAGTTAAAACATACAACTGTTACATCACATGATATACATTACATTTCTGGATATTATTTTAATTAAATGTATCATTCATACGGTATGCTGCATTACAACACGCACTCTGTATTTAGCCCACTATTTATTAAACTAAGTGCTGGTATTCGGAGAACAAGGTTTAAGGATTTTCATATCTCACTTTTCAGAAATATCAAAACTTCGGAAAGTTATAACAATAAATTGCTTATGTGAACAGACTAAAATATTTGAAAATTCGCCGCTACGAAGTTGGGTTAATAAAAAAACTTTTTTACAGAGAATTAGAAAAAAATTACAATGGATAAGATGATTGCTAAATGCTTTGTTAGCACATTCTATGCAACAATATCATGATTTGCTGCAAATAATGCGACACATTCTTGCAATTCCACTTCCTTTGGGGGCTATAGAACGCAAGCTATTGCACGATGTATACAGCCATGTATGCGAAACTCAATATCAGTCGCTACTGAAACTGTGCCACTTTTATGAAAAGAATATTGAGAATTTAATCACAAGAGAAATCAAAATACTAAGATCTTATTTTATAGAAATTCGGAAAGAGCTAGTAAACAACTGCAATGAAATAATTGTATGCTAAAATGAATGTTTATTTAATTTTTCTACTTTTCCCCAAGTTTATATTATTTTCTCATTAACATTTTTTTATAGGATATATTACATTTTTATCTAATACCTGCTGTGATGATTGATGCAAATAATGATAATGCCACCCTCTATCTCTGCATGAAAGGAAACCACCACACATATGCGGCAGAATTTCGCTGTTGAACCTTATGTTGCAAAAGATAACAATTTTTTGTCTTGTTTGTGACCCCTATTTACCAAGTTTCATTAATGCTTGTTTTATTAGTATCGATAGATGAAGCCCAAACTGCATATGAGCAAGGCTATCAAATAGCGCAAAGCAGTTTACCAGGTGTTAATTCCACACGACTCAGAATCGTAATTAATTATTTTGCTTTTATCTGTAACATGCAATAAGATCTTCAAAGAGGCTGGAAGTACAACCTTTACATTATGTTAACTGAGCATTACAAACATTTTAATTTTTCTATTTTCTTCTCCTATAGGAACTACGGAACTACGAATTAGAGCAGCAAACTGGAGTGAAAATATCTGCCTCAAGTGCCTTTCACATAAAGAAAATTTGGAACAATTTATCTTTTTTACGCAGAACACTAATGGGAAGATAATCAACAAATGTATTAATTGTATTGCTTTTGATGTATGTATTTACAGATATTTTCCGAATATGAGTATGATAGTTCCAGCAGCAGCAATTCTTAGAGGGACATCACCAAATGTAATGAAATCATGATTGTGTTCCAAAAATTGCTTTCGGTGCTGTTTGATGAATATAAGTTCACATTTGTAATCTATAGGAAAATATATGTTTCACTCTCCACAATAAATTTTTAAACGTATATGATTTTTTTATTTGTCAAGCTTGTGATCGGATCAGAGGCAGGGAAAATATGCCTAGAAGCAATTACAAAATAAAAAAGATTTTTCAAACAACTACTAGGTATTTTTAACTATTTATAAATTATTGGAAAAGCGGTCATTATGCATTAATATGAGACAATTGTCTATGCAATATCTATTCAAATTCGAATAAATTTTAGAAAGAATTATTTCAAGTTAAACGTTTGCACATACGACGAAATCTGGTTCTAGCCTGCACATTAATTTGGGAGCTATAATCTGTAATGAAGTATTTATTTACATTATAACAAGCTTACTGATGATTGGTTACAATGTGCGAGTATGGAATGTCGAGATAGAACGACAATGGAAGGGGTAAGTGAGCTGAGTGCTTCCATCATAGAATTCATCAAACAGAATTAATAACCAGTTCTTTCACAATGGCCATAGTACAAATTTAATATACAGTGTGGTCCATTAAGTGTGCAACAAATGGGAAATTTTTTTATTAGTTGTACAATCAAAATTTAAATAATGTCAAAAGTTAGTGCATGTTCGATAACCATATCAGATGCCCTTAGAATGGCTTCAAGTCAAACAATATACAGGGCAGGACAAAAAATATGAAATTCGTTCAAGAACAAAGTTACCTTATTTCAAAAAATATAGCAAAATTTTATTGAGAAAAGTTGTTTAGAATTAAAAGTTATGCTCAAATACAAAGTCACGGCCTCCTATTCGAATTTTGATTCTTTTTTGGAAAATTTTGTATTACCCCCGTATGATACATATTTTTATTGTTCTGATTTTATATGTATTTAAAGTAGCCACAACCACATCACTTTTAAATAACTTTTAGCAACTTGAAGCGTATTTGTAAAATTTACTTGGATTTATATTTTTTTAGGTAAGCGTCCACTTCATGTTTGTTGCAACGATATTTAACAGAACTTTAGAAATTCGCAAATATTCTTTTTAACAAGGCAAATGCTTTACTAATGATAATTTACATATGAAAAAACTCTTAATAAAATCAGAATAATAAAAATATGTATCATACGGGGATAATACAAAATTTTACAAAAAAAAAATCAAAATTTGAGTAGGAGGCCGTGACTTTGTATTTGAGCATAACTTTTAATTCTAAACAACTTTTTTCAATAAAATTTTGCTATATTTTTTGAAATAAGGTAACTTTATTCTTGAACGAATTTCATATTTTTTGTCCTGCCCTGTATATTGTTTGACTTGAAGCTATTCTAAGGGCATCTGATATGGTTATCGAACATGCACTAACTTTTGAAAATATTTAAATTTCGATTGTACAACTAATAAAAAAATGTCCCATTTGTTGCACACTTAATGGACCACACTGTATATTTGAATGGTATTATCAGAAATTTATTTTTAATGAATATATTCCTGCAAAGCAGGCACTATAGCTCTAACTATGTAGTTTCTTAGATGTAATCATTCACAGCTTAAGAGATGTAGTTTTTTCAAAACAGTTGGTATGACTTTCTAAAGTTGCTAATTCGTAGTTTGTATTACCTCAAATCAAACACCTATTTGGACAGCAGTGAAAAGAAAATCAGACACGAAAAAAATGACAAAAGTTCTGAATTTATTAAATAAAATAAGGTTTTGGACAATAAATGTTTAATAAAAAAAACAGTTATTTTAAGTTTATTATGGCCTAGCCTAACAACCTATTCTAAAGTAAAACCTAAGCTATCCTATCCTATGCTAATTCAGCGTAACTTGACTTTTCTTGTCTTAACAAATAATATAAACAGATAGATCAACAAATAACAGATGCTTGTTGCACACATAAGAAGTTCTTACAAAGCTAGTATTCATGGCGCAAGCATCTCACCAAGTCCATGTCACGCGGAATTAATGTTGACCTTCGTGCATGTAAAGCACAACAATAACTGTCCTCAAAATACTGGATGAGAAAAGCCTCAGCCGATTCTTGCAATGCCTCCAACGCAAGTCGTTGGATGCGTACTCCAGGTTGTGCGTGTTCAGACAATATTTCATGAATTAACTTTGAGAACGGTAATTTTGGAATAAGCATGTTTGTTTTCAGTTGATATTGCTTAATTTCGCGAAAAATTTTTCTACTAATTTTAAACCTCTTGTTACCTACAAGCATAATCACATAGGATTTGCTTCTAGATTTTTTCTTGGGAACAGGTTTGCGAATAGTGCTTTCCTGTAGTTTTGATGACTCAGAGTGAGAAGAAGATCTAGTTGCTCTCTGAACTTCCGATGTAGATTGTGCATTTGAGGTTTCTGAAGAACGTCGATCAGAGACTGCTTTTTTGCCCTTTGGGAAGCTTTTTTTGGACATGGTTGGTGTGTTCGGCATGGTTGGTTTCTTCTTAACCGTGTTGAAAGATTCCTAAAAAAACAATATTATAAACATCTAGATATGTAAACTGTATACAAGGTGCTTTTTCCAGTTCCTACATGCAGATCTCACTTTGTTCTAATGTTACAGTAATATTTGCTTGCAAATCATGTAGATAGCTTGGGTAATTGTTATAAATTTTGTTTTTTTAGTAACTCTTAATACATAGCCAGCCAACGTACCCAATTATATTGGAAATTCTTTCTGGGCAGTATTTTCTTACTATTTTGACTTTGTGAAATATAGGCAGTTCTGTTAAAATCATAAATTATTTTTGCGAGTGAAGGAAATATCACCTATATAATTTAAAAAATTGTTTATCTTACAGTAGCAGCTTTTGATACGCTTTATGTAATTATTTTCAGAGTCTAAAAACAGCTATTATTCACAAGTGACTAAAATGTTTCATTATCCACTGCCACTAATTATATGACAGTTGATAGTTTGTACGATGCTTGAACTTTATTGTAGAAAAGCCGCTACGGTGAGATAAAACGTCATATATCACATGTGAGTAGAATGCCATTATGTTCTCGTGAGGATTAAGGTGGATTCAAACTATATGGAACATCATAGTCACATTAGGTCAAATTGGCCCCGTGTACAAGCCTTCTGTCTTATTGTCAACATTACTGTCACGTCAAGAAGTTTTTAAAAACATTCTTTTACCCAAAACTACTCTTCAGTTGTCGTTAGCACAAGTAATAGTTGAAAATGTTGAACAGAGGCTTATATAGGCGAAAATAATAAAACATTTATCCGATATCAATGTTAATGAAAAAGTTGATTTTGATTCCAGCAGTGATTTTGTTCCTGAAGAAGTTCATCTGTCATATGGAAGTGAAATTAACGATGTGCAAGAAGAAAGTGACAATGATGAGAATGAATAAGTTTCCGTAACCAATATTGCAAATAATATAAAATACGTTGGAAGCCTGTCTGGAACAACCAACCTTTTTCAACAGAACGAATGCGATCACATAATATCATCAAGACAAGGTTATATAAAGTTGCTTTGCCACCGAGTAAAGCTATTGAAGATCCTATAGTTTGATTTTATTTGTCTATTGGTTCAAATGTAAGTAGTAGATGACATTGCATGTCAAACAAATAAAAAATGTAAAGAAATTATTATTGTGTGGAAACCATGTTATGCTATAGAATTGTATGCCTTTTTTGGGATAGGTATTGCTATGTCGAGCCATCTAAGTGCCAATGCTTACAATTACGACATTCTTTGGGATACATTGTATGAATCATCATTGTTTAGATCAGCAATGGGTTCAAGCAACTGATATGCTCTGACACCAGGTCACAAAGATGAGAAAATATATAAGACATATGGGAACAGGTAAATAATAACTTCCGAAAATATCTACCAGGAGAAAATATTACAGTTGATGAATAGCTCATTCCATGTTGGGAAAGGTGTCTCTTTCATCAATATAGGTTTTCCAAGCCTGGCAAATGTAGTTTGAAGGTCTGCTGGGTCTTCGACTCAGAAACTTATTATCCATTCTCTGTAATTCCATATGCCAGAAGAAATTAAATGACGGTTGCTAAGAGACTAGTACGTGACGTAGTAAAATAACTACCTATCATAAGACAAACAGATATGTTACCTTCGATAATTATGAGACTTATCTTTGGTGCAATCGCTATTGAAAGATTAACTAACATGCATCAGAACTTTTAAAAAAAATTATCTGTATCGAAGAAATTCTTGATGCAACAAAAGTGTAACAATGCTCTCGACAATTCATAAAACTACTGATGGTAGTCACGATGCCAATAGCTGTTAAAGTTAGAGTGAAACTTACAAAACTGTAATTTTTTTATCCTGCGTTTCATCTTCGAGCAACCACCATCATTTTTTTTTCATTTTTTTAAATACGGCCCCCACTTTCAGTTGTAAAATTTTAGAGACCTTTTTTATTCAGAATTCAACAATGTACCACATATTATGGTTTAATTACTTTTCGAGTCTTTTTTGACCATCATCAAGAAATGTTTGGACACCGACCTGTGTCATACAGCATTTTATACGTCATTTCAGCTTTTGTAATTTAAAGAAAAAAGTAACGAGCCACACTGCATGTTGTTAATCCTTAATAGTAGTGAATGGTCTTAAAATATAAATAATTTTCAATAGGAAGTAATTAATTTATTGATTGTCTTTCTTAATTTTAAACAATAATTAATTTTACAAATATAAACTTCCAGTGTGTCTCATTTTTCTTTAAATTTCAAAAGTTGAAACAATCTCTTTATTCTGAATTCAACAATGTACCACAAATTATGGTTTACCTAATTGCGTTTCAAGTTTTTTTGACCATCGTGAAGAAATTTTTGGCTATGGAACTGTGTGCTAGAGCATTTCATACATTGTTTCAGCTTAGTAATTTAAAGGAAAAGTATTGAGCCATAGTGGTTGTCTTTTATTTCTAATTTTAATTTTAGTTTATAAGTATGAAAAATAATCAATAAACTAATTAATTAGCCTACTATTGAAAATTATTTGTATTCCAAAATCATACGTAATTATAAACGATCTAAAACATGCAGTGTGGCTGATTACTTATTTCTTTATATTACAAAAGCTGGAACAACGAATGAAATGCTTTAGAACACAAATCCGCGTATCAAAAAAATTTGTTGATGATGATAAAAAAAGACTTGAAACGTAATTAAACCATAATGTGTGGTACATTGTTGAATTCAGAATAAACAGGGCTTCTAAAATTTGACATCAGAAATAAAGATCACATTTAAAAAAATTAAGTTGATGGATGCTCAAAGATGAAATGTCGGATAAACAAACTGATAACGTGGTCTTTAAGTCCATGAAAAGTTGCTGCAAATAAGTTTGATCAGTTTCGCACTAACTTTAATATTAACGTCAGAAAAAAAATGAAATAGAACATCCAAAAATTCGGTATTTTAAGATAGCTCAAAAACGAAAAATCATATCATATATTTCAAGGTGTCACTTTGTTAGTCCCTTGATTAACCAACTTTTTTCCCGTTTAACTAAATTTGTATCTCTTATTAGTAAAAACGAGATCCCCATACTGGCCCCCCTTATCTTGAACACACTGTGTAGGTATCATTGAAAATTTAAAAAATCTTTCATTTAATGCCAGAGCCAACTATGCATTTCCTACAAAAAGTACAACTTTATGCTATAATTCGAACTTCGAAAATATTTTTGAAAAATTGACTAGACCGCTGCATTCTTACCAAAAAAGTGCCTGAAGAACGTAGACATTACATTTTGCTATTTTCATAAATAAGCGAGATATACCTAGCCATACTATGAAAAGTCGAAAAATCGAACTTTTGCTTATAACTCCAAAACAAACAATGATAGCAAATTTTAGGTGTTGGCATTAAGTTTCCTCGAAAAAAGAGATCGAGAATGGGGGGTTCATTTTTTCATATCTTTTGTAGTTACCGAGATTCCATATGAAAACATCGATGGCCACCCTGTACTTGGCGCATATTTTATAACCATACTAGTTGGCTGTCAAAAACGAAATCAACTGTTTAATAGGTTAAAAACAAGTATCTTCGACGCTACCAAAATGTTAAAAGTTAAAATACACTAAATTTTCATGCCAGACGAGCGGAAACTAACAAAAGTAACGAGTACGTCTTGTAACGTAGGCGGATTGTTCATAATACTGCACGTTGGAAATGACAGCCGTTGAAATCAGCAAACAATGACTCGTTCAAAATCAGTTCAAAAGGTTATGTTATAAGTTTAGCTATGAAACATATCCTTCAGTTGTAGAAAATAAATGATATAAATTCTTTGGCGAAAAGCGTGTACAATAAAAAGAAAAGTAATAAAATACTTGTAATTAATAAGCAAAAACTCACCAGTTATCAAGTTCAAAAATGGCGAACGACGCGTGGCTTGAAGTTTTTGCAGAGAAGGAGCAGCTACCCAGACGCGCGTTGTGGCAAAAGCTTATTAGAGGGGTACGCCGTATGCGTACATGCAGTTGTTTCTGTGCCGGCTGGAAAATGTGTCCCGGCGTGGACGCAATTCTCCGGATCCGGACATGGTACGGCGCCATGACAGCTCTATGCTTATAGCAAGAAACTTTCCAAAAATATATAGCTCTACGGCACTTCGCTTTTTATTTTTCTAACACACTAGTACACACACGTATGTGTGGATAATTTTATACCTACTAAATTAGATGAATATGGACGCTTTCATGGAGGGTCTTAGAAAAAAAATGTTTAAGAAGCATCGCATTGAAAACGGCAGCTCCTGATTTCGGTAGCCAATGGCGTGTTGAAAGAAGTTTAAGAATTTATAAGTTATTCAATACGAAACACATTTTTAAGTTGGAAAAATAAATGAAACTAATTATTATACAAAAAGCAGTTAGATTAAAAAAAAGTGATAAAATTCTAGCAATTAATAAGTAAAAACTCACCTGTTATAAAAATGGCGAATGACGCCTAGCAAGTAACAAAGGCGTACGGTGGCACTAGATTGAAGCAGTGCTGCCAGATTGTTTCACATTGCATATTACAAATGTTTATAACGGTCGCTTAAGATTTCAATATGTATTTATCTATATAAATAAGTATTTTAAAGAATTAAAGCGGATTGTGTAATAATTTGATAAACTATGTACATTTAAAGTTTAAAAAAAATGGAAAAATAACACATTTCTTCGTGAAATATTTGATATTTGGCAGAATGATTAGCAATGAATTTATTACATTTATTTTATTATGACATACGAATCCTATTATTTATCAATTTCACATTTCAAATGATAATATATGCACACGGGGTTGGTAAAGAGTTTGGCACTGAAGTGTAGACGATTCGTCAGCTCTCTTTTAAAAAAATACTTTGACTTAATACAGTTTCATAATACTAAATTTGATCATTATTTCTGTAACGTGTTGAGATAGTGTCTACTTAAAATTTTTATTAAGCAAAAAGTCAGCAAGCGATGAAGGTAAATGCCAAAGCAGTCTATTTGAGTTAGGTTCATTATACAAGGGTAGCACCCATAATTTCTGCAAACTAATAGATCAAGTGCACAATAGATATCAGACTTGCCATGAAACGAATGTTAATTATTTTCTAATTCGACAGTTCAAATTTAGTTTTGATAAGTAATTGCAATAGTTATTATACAAGTTAGTTTTGAAATAAGTGTTGTGCAACAAAATTGAATCTAACGAGAGAAAATTTTAGAATCATGATTTAAAGAAGTTTCACTCAGGGATGATTTTCATGAAAGAAAACCAAATTTAGCAGTTACCGAAACAAACATCAAAGTCGTGCGAAGAATGATTCAGGAGGATAATCGAGTCACATCTAGAATTATTAGGAGCACCTTGGGAATTGGCATGACTGTAGTAAACAAGGTTTCACATAATCATTTGGGTGTAAGAAAAGTCTGTTGTCAGTGGATACTACACAGTTTAACAGAAGCCTGAAATGGTGCAAGAAAACTCTTAAAATATATGATGAAAGTAGGTCTAAAGCAGTTTACAACATTATAACTGATGATGAAAACTGGACATATGCATTTGATCGCGAATCAAAGCGGTAGTCTGCACAATGGAAGTTTCCTACAAATCCTAATCCAGTTACTTAAAAAGTATTAAAAATCCAATTTGGATAAAATTATAAACTAAGAAGTGAAGCGATCTCGAAGTGTTGGTAAGAAAATGGTTGCTTGCTTTTTCTCAAAATCAGGACCTATCACAACTTTTGTGCTTAAAAATAAGCATACGGTTATCGCAGAATGGTAACAGTGTGCCTACCAGACGTTATTCAAAAAGCTCGATTACGACGCCCAAACAGTGAGATTGTTCAACAGTATGACAATGCTTCAAGTTATACCGCACATCAAACAAAAGAATTCTTAAAGGCTTCCAGGTTAAAATTGATATGCCATCCCCCATACAGTCCCGACCTAGCACCTTCCTCGATTAAAGAATACAATGTGTGATGGGCAAATTTGGAACTTTCGAAGATGCTGTGGAAAGCTTCAAAAACACTATTTTTCAAGTGACTCAAGAAGAATGGAATTTATGTTTTGAAAATTGGTTTTATCAAATGCGTAAATGTAGAGTTTATGGGCGAATATTTTGAAAAACAACAATAAAAATAATTTTTGGTTACAAAATTTTTTTATAATATACTGATAATATAAAGTATAGGTAATTTTAAAGATTTAAGCAATGGTCTATGGGGAAGTTCTTCTAAAACGAGAATTAATATTAAAATAGTTTTACTACATTGGAAAATAATTGCATAAAACTTCCATTATCAGGCAGATCAGATACATCATACTCAATAGGTTCTAGAAAATGTTAAACTGCTTGTTAGTCATATTTATTGGGAATATTTCTTTTGTGAGACAGACTTGCTGAGGAGAAAAGCTTTGATAAATATTTGAATATACAAATGTATTTTTCAAACAGAAGTATGTTTATTTCTATTGTAGGTGAAGTTTAATTTATCATATAAATAAGTACAACATTCTTTTATCTGTAACTATCCTTAGTCTGTTGTTGTTATTACAAGTGATAGTTGAAAATGTTAAAGAGAGGCTTATCAAATACTAAACTGGCGAAAATAATACAACATTTAACTGATATCAACGCTGATGAAAAGGTTGACGTTAACTTTGGTAGTGATTTCGTTCCTGAAGAAGATCATCTGTCATCTGCTAGAAAAACTGATAATGTGCACAAAGAAAGTGACAACGATGAGAATGCATAAGTTTCCGTAACCAATATTGCAAATAATATAAAATACGTTGGAAGTCTGTCTGGAACAACCAACCTTTTTCAACAGAACGAATGTGATCACATAATATCATCAAGACAAAGTTATATAACGTTGCTTTGCCACCGAGTAAAGCTATTGAAGATCCTATAGTTTGATTTTATTTGTCTATTGGTTCAAATGTAAGTAGTAGATGTCATTGCAGTCAAACAAATAAAAAATGTAAAAAAAAATTTATTGTGTGGAAACCATGTTATGCTATAGAATTGTATGTCTTTTTTGGGATAGGTATTGCTATGTCGAGCCATCTAAGTGCCAATGCTTACATTTACGACATTTTTTGGTATACATTGTATGAATCATCATTGTTTAGATCAGCAATGGGTTCAAGCAGCTGATATGCTCTATATGATTTGACGATAAGGACACCAGGTCACAAAGATGAGAAAATATATAAGACATATGGGAACGAGTAAATAATAACTTTCGAAAATATCTACCAGGAGATAATATTACAGTTGATGAATAGCTCATTCCATGTTGGGGAAGGTGTCTCTTTCATCAATATAGGTCTTCCAAGCCTGGAAAATGTAGTTTGAAGGTCTGCTGGGTCTTCGACTCAGAAACTTATTATCCATTCTCTGTAATTCCATATGCCAGAAGAACGACGGTTGCTAAGAGACTAGTAAGTGACATAGTAAAATAACTACCTATCATAAGGCAAACAGATATGTTATCTTCGACAATTATTTACAGACTTATCTTTGTTGCAATCGCTATTGAAAGATGGACTAACATGCGCGTATTTTATAATCATACTAGTTGGCTGCCAAAAACGAAATCAACTGTTTAATAGGTTAAAAACAAGTATCTTCGACGCTACCACAATGTTAAAATACACTAAATTTCCATGCAAGACCAGCGGAAACTAACAAAAGTAACGAGTACGTCTTGTAACGTAGGCTGATTGTTCATAATACTACACGTTGGAAATGACAGCCGTTGAAATCGGCAAACCATGGCTCGTTCAAAATCAGTTCAAGAGGTTATGTTATAAGTTTGGTTATGAAACACATCCTTCAGTTGTAGAAAATGAATGATATAAATTTTTTGGCGAAAATCGTGTACAATAAAAAGAAAAGTAATAAAATACTTTTAATTAGTAAGCAAAAACTCACCAGTTATCAAGTTCAAAAATGGCGAACGACGCGTGGCTTGAAGTCCTTGCAGGGAGGAAGCAGCTACCCAGACGCGCGTTGTGGCAAAAGCTTATTAGAGGGGTACGCCGTATTTAAAACAACGTTGCCATATTGCATCACTTTAATTATGACAAATAGAAAACGTCGCTCAACAATTCAAAGATTACTTATTAATGTATTTCATCTATCATATATGTATAGCTACTTCGTTAAAAACGGAGAAATTCAAATTTCTCTATATATTTTTATTCGGCCTAATTAGAAATAATAATTAGTAATACATTTAGTAAATTTATTATAACATACGAATCCTAATATTCACCAATTTAACATTTGGAATGATAATATATAAGGTTTTTTTCCTTTCCACCATTACCAAATGTAAAGTGTTAATAAAGATTTTGCTTCTACTCAATTTGAATATTTTCGGTGTATAATGCATTAAAGTAGTATTTATGAAATTTTAAATTACAATGAAATTATTTATGTCTCAACTCTTAAGTATTGTTGCAGTTATATTTACACTAATACCAAAAACATTTATATAATTTATTATTGTTGTTAGTTTTCTATATACAGATCCAGGCAGATGCCTTGTCTTCAAGTCTATAAAGTAAGATAGCTAGCATAATTTATTTCAAGGTAACGCTCCGGAAGAAAACAACTGTGAGGTTAATAATCAATTTCTCAAGCACTTAAGAATTTCGATATTGATGAATGACGTGACAAAATATTGCCGATGTCGAATACATAACGTAAAGGTAGATAATTGGAATCTAGATACTAAGTACATATCAGAATGTTTGTATGAAGCCGACGTGATGTTCATTTCCAAATTAGAAGACCTACATTGTATCTTAAACGTGTGTACAAAACAAAAAATAATAATCAACTATGAAAAGTCTCAAACTATAGTTGTTTCAAGGCAAAAAACCGCCAGACTTTAGTTGAGAATTGCAAACGTTAAGAACAGTAACGGTTGAAGTGGGCCAAACGTTGACGACTTCTATGTATCTAAACAACGATATGGTTCAATGCCGAAATTGTTTATTAATAACAAAGGCCGTAAAATCCTTCGAAATCACTCTATAATAAATAATAATTCTAGAATTATATACAGAATGTTCCAGTTTTAAGAGTTTGCACTTAGGAACCTTAAAAAAGAATAAAGACTCTATAAACATATGCCCTATGCCGATTGGGACTCCGTTTTCGAATTATGAACTGCATTGGCATTGGCAACAGTGCATTCGTGTAAAATTCGTACAGGCAGTTGTTTTTGTGCCGGCTGGAAAATGTGTCCCGGCGTGGACGCAATTCTCCGGACATGGTACGGCGCCATGACAGCTCTATGCTTATAGCAAGTAACTTTCCAAAAATATGTAGCTCTACGGCACTTCGCTTTTTACTTCCTTTTACTACTATAAAGGAAGTATTGGATTCACCCCAAAAATTCGAAATTGAGTTTTCAACAGATCTTCACGTTTTAGAGTCCCCTGATCCCAAAAAACATATTTTTTTTCATTGGTCTGTGTGTCTGTCTGTCTGTCTGTGTGTGTGCCTGTGAACAGAATATCTCAAAAACGAAAAGAGGTATGGCATTGAAACTTCATATATAAGTTTTGTGTACTATGTAGATGAGACAGCAAGCTTTTGAAGAAAATCGCATAACCGGAAGTAGGTGTTTACTCTTGTGATTTTTTAGTTTTTCTCGATTTTTTCAAAAACGGCTCTAACGATTTTTTTTTAAACTTTACATTTTTCTTACATTTTTAATGTGTATTGATGTGAGATAGGTGATTTTCCAGTTGAATACTTTTAAAGTGGGTTTCTTTTGTTTTTTTTTCTATTTTTTTTATTAACTCCTATTTTAAATAAAACACCCGGTATATTATTACATTTTTGAATTCACCTTAAAATTCTAAAGAAAATTTGTCTCTTCAACTAACACTCGATTTTGTACCGTTTTTGTAGAATTTGTAATTTTTGAAAATTTTTAACAAATGGTTAAAAATTAAAAATGAAATTTTTGACTAATTATAAGATCACTGTAAAAGGAAGTTGTGTGAGTGTATCACACCAGATTTTTATTTTCTAACACACTAGTACACACACGTATGTGTGGATAATTTTATACCTACTAAATTAGATGAATATGGACGCTTTCATGGAGGGTCTTAGAAAAAAAATGTTTAAGAAGCCTCGCATTGAAAACGGCAGCTACTGAATTCGGTAGCCAATGGCGTGTTGAAAGAAGTTTAAGAGCTATGGAACTATCTGGTATCCAAATAATATAGGAGAAATTAAACAAATTGAAAAAGTACAAAATAAATTCCTTAGATACCTTTATTACAAAAAATATCAAAGATATCCAGATTATCATTTTATTAGATCAACAAATCTGCGCCAAGAGTTTGATATTCGGAGCCTCAGTATCCGTAGAAATATCTCGCTTTACATTTTGGTTTTAAAATTTGGAATAATTTACTTTTTTCTATAGCACATGTTAAAGTGTGCTTTTATCAACTCAAAACGAAATGCCAAGTTTTACTTCAACAGCAAGGGTAGATAAAGTAGCACTTTAACATCAAGGATAGATAAAGTAATTTAATTTTCTAACTTTTGTTTAAATTAAATATGACAGCTTCGTATTATTGTAGCAACCCAATCTAGCTACTGACATTTTGAAATGTGATTGACTGTTCTTATTTTCTTTTGAAATTGTTAAAGTTCTTACTATAGAAAAAAATATTGTATTATACACGACGATAAAGTTATTTCTATCCACTCTTGGATCATTAACGTCTCGACTTCGTATCGACGTTAAACGATTCACTCGTGGATAAAATTTAACTTTATCGTCTTGTATAATACATTACTATTGCGATAGTTATTTATTATCATTGTTTAAAATACGCCTACCACCAAAAAATACCAGAGCCATAGCCATGTTTCACGTTCCAACTGTTGAGTTCACATTTAGAATTCCAATTTTAGTGATGTTTCGACTTCTAAATGAAATATGCTTGTTAAACGACATTGACTTAACCATGAAATATAAAGATTTCTTAAAACTAGTCACAAACTATTACAACTTCTAATTATGCTATAATCAATAAAATGTTACTATTACTATTTCAAACCAATAATTGCACCAGCATCCTCTACATAATTCTACATTAATCTGTATGATTTTCATATTAAATAATTAATGCATGTTACTATATAATAGTTAGTTTTTGTGCTCTAACTGCATTAATACATAAAAGATATTTAAAATTAAGCGATTCATGTAAAAAGGTCTTCGACCTGTTTGAATCTTGATTAATAAATAAATAAATAAATAAAAAAGGTATTCAATTCTGTAGCACCACATAGTTTCCACACAATAATAATTTCTTTACCTTTTTTAGTAGTTTGACATGCAATGTCATCTACTACATTTGAACCAATAAACAAATAAAATCAAACTATAAGATCTTCAATAGCTTTACTCAGTGACAAACTAACTTTATACAGTCAGACCTCGCCGTTCGCGGCTTTGCCGTTCGCGGATAGAATTGCCAACGTTAACTGTTTCAACTTTCACACACTAACGACCGGTCTTATGAAGGCCACTAATCTGACGTTAACTTTAATTCGCTGTTAAAATAAACAAAAGCGCATAAAAATGTGTTTACTAATGAATAATATATTATAAACGCCAACGTTTTGATGAGCTTTTGCTTATTTTAACAGCGATTTAAAGTTAACGTCAGGTTAGTGACCTTCATAAGACCGGCCATAAGTAAATAAAGCAGACGTATGCGGTTTATGTCATGAACACCTAAATAACATTATTTATCAAAAACTTGTAAACACACTATCTAGCCTATTTCCTTGAATCTCTTATTACCAAACCAGACCTGAAATAAATTGTAAAATTATAACCTGAATAAACAAATAGACATTCGAGCTCTAGATTCAAGTGGCAGACTTATGTTACGTATGGAATTTTAGTTCAAACTTTACTGTCTTCTCGAGCGTTTCTGCCGAAAATTCAATTGAGTTTAATTTTTAAAACACGGAAAACCATGTTGTCAAAGCGTAAAGTTTTTGCTTCAGATTTGCCAGACAAAAAACGCAGAAAAGTTTTGGTTTTTTGAGGTTGCATAGTATAAATAAATCTATGTAATGGAACCTAACCCCGTTTTTATCATTTATGTGTTTACTTGCCCATCGCGGTTTTGCGCTTCGCCGCATTCTTCTGGAACGTAACCCCCGCGAACGGCAAGGTCTGACTGTATAACTTTGTTTTGATGATATCATGTGATTGCATTCGTTCTGTTGAAAAAAGTTGGTTGGTCCAGTCAGTTCCATCACTTCCAACGTATTTTATATTATTTGCAATATTGGTTACGGAAACTTATGCATTCTCATCATTGTCACTTTCTTCTTGCACATTGTTAATTTCACTCAAATATGACAGATGAACTTCTTCAGGAACAAAATCACTGCCGGAATCAACATCAACTTTTTCATTAACATTGATATCGGATAAATGTTTTATTATTTTCGCCTATATAAGCCTCTGTTCAACATTTTCAACTATTACTTGTGCTAACGACAACTGAAGAGTAGTTTTGGGTAAAAACATATTTTTAAAAACTTCTTGACGTGACAGTAATATTGACAATAAGACAGAAGGCTTGAATACGGCGCCAATTTGACACAATGTGACTATGATGTTCCATATAGTTTGAATCCACCTTAATCCTCACGAGCACATAATGGCATTCTACTCACATGTGATATATGATGTTTTATCTCACCTTAGCGGCTTTTCTACAATAAAGTTCAAGCACCGTACAAACTATCAACTGTCATAGAATTAGTGGCAGTGGACAATGAAACATTTTAGTCACTTGTGAATAATAGCTGTTTTAGACTCTGAAAATCATAATCATAACTCTATAATAAAGCAGAACAGTTCCCAAGGTCAAACATATCAACTCGTGGTCTATGCGTAGTTACGAATGTGGGCGGCGTCTTGATATTAGCAGCGTTGCCAGACCTGGTACAATTCTAAGAATCTGGTACATTCTGAAACCGTTTCCTACAAAAGTACATTTTTAAAACGGGCATGCGCTCAGTCTGGCAACCCTGCATATTCTGACCCGAGTCGTGCCGACCTACCGATGCCATCGGTGACGTAACCGATCCTTGCCGTTTATGTTTGTAAAAGTGTGGTTAAAGTTTACAAATGGAAACAAAATTTATTTTATGTACAAGAATCTGATGAAATCGAAAATACTGCAACGTGCATCCAAATGGAAGGTGTATAAGTCAATGATAAGGCCAGTGATGATCTACGGGTGCGAGACGTGGTCGTTAACAATGAGAGACCAAAACGCACTACGAACTGCAGAAAGAGCAATAATGAGGAAGATATGGGGCCCAGTGCAAGATATGAATGGCCCACGGCGTAGAACGAACGTGGAATTAGACGTGCTAATAAGTGGTGCAGATATAGTGCGTCTTGTGAAAGCACAAAGACTCAGGTGGTTGGGGCATGTCGAGCGGATGGCGAGTGACAGGGCAGTAAAAAGCGTTTTCGAATGGAGGCCGGACTACGGAAGGACCAGGGGAAGACCCAAGGAAAGATGGCTAGACGGTGTTCAGCGGGACTTGAGAACCTTAAGGGTGCTCAACTGGAGACGAGTCGCACAGGACAGAGCCCGGTGGAACAACGTTGTAAAGGAGGCTAAAATCCACAAAGGATTGTAACGCCGGTTAAGTAAAGTAAGTAAATTGTAGCAACTGTTGAATTTGAAAAGACGTCATTATTATCAAAGCAAAATCGTTGATATTAAGAAGCCTTAAATCACTTTCAACACCTTGTTCTTTATACCGGGTGGCCATAAGTACCTGCTACCTGATATCACATTACCTTTGGAATCAACCGCTTTATTAAAGCGATGAATACAACTAAACTAATAAATGTCATTAATGTCATCACAACTAAAATTCCTGTCTGTCAAAAATTATTACTGATTGCAATAAATAATGGAGTTAGAACAGGAGATTTTTATAATCGAGTTGTAGGCTAAACTGCAGAATCCGGGGCACATTCTCCTCCTCTTATTGCATTTTATTACATTACATAGGTACCAATACTTATTGTAATTGAAATATAATACTAACCCAACATTTATAAGTAGCTAATTCCATGGCTACCGAGATCTCAGATATTTATGGTCACCCGGTATAACAATACTGGACACTCGTCACATAGACTTTTCGTATCTTCAACCCACAATTTTATGTATTTGTACTATAATCTATACCTACAAAAATCTCTTAGGCCAGCTACAGTAGGATCGGCCTGCCGAAAAAATCCAAGTGAGCTGAGATTTTGCATACACCTTTGACATTACAAATAATGTCTCAAAAGTCCCCATCGATATGGCGCTTGCGATTTGAGTTATTCAACGTCAAAGGTCACAGAAATAAGTTTTTCGCAAATATCTCGCTTTCTATGGGTCGTATGACTTTTTTAGTTATTACAAAAAATGAAGGCTAGGAAATTCTCTACAAAAAAGATTATACAGGTGCTTTACGTACAACTAACCATTCAGTAAATAACACACTGTTGAGTTTTGCAGACGGGTTTTACTTCCTTTTACGATAAAGGAAGTATTGCATTCACCCCAAAAATTCTAAATTGAGTTTTCAACAGATCTTCACGTTTTAGAGTCCCCTGAACCCAAAAACACGTGTTTTTGTTCATTGGTCGGTCTGTCTGTCTGTCTGCGAACAGAATATCTCATAAACGGAAAGAGGTATGGCGTTGAAACTTCAAATATAAGTTTTGTGTACTTTCTAAACGCGACAGCTATCTTTTGAAGAAAATCGCATAACCGGAAGTATGATGTTTACTCTTGTGTTTCAAAAACGGCTCCAACGAGTTTTTTCAAACTTTACATTTTTATTACATTTTATATGTGGATTGATTGAGATGAGTGATTTTCAAGTTGAATTTTAGAGGTATTCAACTGAAAAATCACTTATCTCACATCAATACACACCGGTTATGTGATTTTCTTCAGAAGCTTGCTGTCGCATTTAGATAGTACAAAAAACTTATATATGAAGTTTCAACGCCATACCTCTTTTCGTTAATGAGTTATTCTGTTGGCAGACAGACCGACGGACGGACACACAGACCAATGAGCAAAAACATGTTTTTTGGGTTCAGGGGACTCTACAACGTGAAGATCTGTTGAAAACCCAGTTTCCGAATTTTTGGGGTGAATCCAATACTTTCTTTATCGTAAAAAGAAGTAAAACCCGTCTGCAAAACTTAATAGTGTGTTATTTACTGAACGGTTAGTTGTATGTAAAAAAGCTATATAATCTTTTTTGTAGAGAATTTCCTAGCCTTCATTTTTTGTAATAACTAAAAAAGTCATACGACCCATAGAAAGCGAGATATTTGCGAAAAACTTATTTTTGTGACTTTTGACCTTGAATAACTCAAAACGCAAGCGCCATATCGATGGGGACTTTTGAGACATTATTTGTAATTTCAAAATAAAGGTGTATGCAAAATTTCAGCTCACTTGGATTTTTTCGGCAGATGCTGCGGTTGTCCGTCTAATGTAACTGGACTATCTTGCGATATTGTGCAAGTCAAAGTGTGAAAATTGCTGTTGATTTTGTTAATTCTGTTATTTTGTTATTGCTATTGTCGCTATTTTTGTGTGTGTTATTAATTCTGTTTTGAAATGCGCCATACCACAATGATGAGTACCCCTCCGATTTATTGAGTCGTTTAGCTTAAATAAGGTTAACGATTTAATGTCAATATGATAGATGTCAAAGTGTTACCAATACAAAACTTGGAAATTACTAGATTCTAACATTAGTTCTGCCATCTATGACCACTGGTTTGGATTCAAGTTGTAGTGACATCGCCATGGATATGCCATCTACGAGTGCTGGTCCAAGTTCAGACGACATCCCCATGGACATGTGAGCTATAGGTGTCGGTTCAATTTCCAGTGACATCGTAATAGGCATATATGATGAAGAGGTTTGTAATTTTGTGAATTATCTGTTACAATGTTATGTACCTATTTTAATTATGGATTGCAGCTATGGTGTCACTGTAGGAAACCAGACGACGGCGAACAAATGGTAAAATGTTATGACAGAAAATGTAGAATAAAATGGTACCATTCAGCATGCCTACAATTAAAAAAATTCCTAAAGGAAAGTGGTTATGTGAACTCTGTAAATATACTGCTCCACAAATGAACTGGACCATTTGCATATATTGGTGCAATTTTTAAAATATTTTCCAAAAGGGCAGTCATGAAATTTTTGGTAACCTTTCATGATTGTGTCACTATAAAAAGCATTTCTTTTCATAATTCTGTTTAAAGAAAACGAAGTCCACTAATAAAATATCATTTTAAAATTTTGAATTTTGCCCAAATATTGATAGCACATTGCATACAAAGTATGCCGAATTGTTGCCAAATATTTTTAAACGTTCTGGAGAGACTCAAAGAACTATTAATTAAACCTTTTTTTGTGATTCGTCTTATTTTTGTGAAATATAGTTTTTTATAGTTTCATAATTTTATTAATATGATTTTGTTAATTCTTCAGTTGATATTTGAGAATAGTGAAATTAAATATGCTTAATATGAGTATACTATAAAACAAAAGCTTTTATATACAGTGTGTCCCCGGATAGGTGAAACGACTCTTGTGAAAGGTAAAAAATTCTCGATTTAAATTTTCATTTTTTGGGGTTCAGCCCTGCTTGGTTAAAGGCGAATTTCCAACATAATTTTAGTTCTGAGAGATCAAGTATGCCTTGGAAATTTTAAAAAACCTATTTTTCTGTGAGGTAAAGTACCTTATATGTGGCAAATACGACAAAAAGTTATTAAAAAAAGTTGTTTAGAATCAACATATAGGCCTCTATACCAAATTTCAAAATCCTCAGCCAACTTTGATCTCTCAATTTCTTTTTATGTTTAGGTCCCAAATCAAAGAATTTTACTTTTAACAAAGTTTTTTATATCATAATAAAAAAACTTTGTTAAAAATAAAATTCTTTGATTTGGGAAATAAACTTGAAAGAAAATGTGAGAAATCAAAGTTGGCCGCGGATTTTGAAATTTGGTATAGGGGCCTAGATGTTGATTCTAAACAACTTTTCTTTATAACTTTTTGTCGTATTTGCCACATAAAGGGTACTTTACCTTACAGAAAAATAGATTTTTAAAAATTTCCAAGGCATACTTGATTTTTCAAAACTGAAATGATGTTAGAAATTCGCCTTTAACGAAGCAGGGGGGCTGAACCCCAAAAAATGAAAATTTAAATCGAGAATTTTTTACCTTTCACAAGAGTTGTTTCACCTATCCGGGGACACACTGTATACAGTCTGTTCTATAAAAAAAAGCCCCGCCTTCTAGCTACTTTATTATTTATTTTAGACCCAATAAACCTTATATCAAATCAAATGGCGCATAAAAACCTACATTTTAACACTATCAAATTTTTTTTATCTTCAATTGTTTCAGAGTGGTGACGTCACGTGCAATTTTTTTAAATGACAGGGTATATATTTTTTGACATTTTCTGGTAGAGGTTTTTTTTCTCTTTTCAACAATATAAATATTTCATGCACTTGCATAAAAAAATTTTCGTGAAAAATTACAAAACTTTTTCACAGTGGGAGGCCATGATACAAAACTGTAAGCAAAAGTGTAACTCAGAAAAACAAAACAAATAGTAGCCAAACGCTTTAACTGTCAGATTTCAGAATAATCTAAAGTGTTTATTGTTTTGTTTTTCTGAGTTACACTTTTGTTTATAGTTTTGTATGGTGGCCTCCCACCGATAAAAAAGTTTTTTAATTTTTCTCGAAAATTTTCTTATGTAAGGGCATAAAATATTTATATTGTTGAAAAGAGAAAAAAAACCTCTACCAGAAAATGTCAAAAAATATACAGTGTCATTTAAAAAAATTGCACGTGACGTCACCACTCTGAAACAATTGAAGATAAAAAAAATTTGATAGTGTTAAAATGTAGGTTTTTATGTGCCATTTGATTTGATATAAGGTTATTGGGTCTAAAATAATTAATAAAGTAGCTAGAAGGCGGGGCCTTTTTTATAGAACAGACGGTATATATATTGTGACGTAATGTAATAAATACATTTTTATGGGTGGTCCAGTACATTTGTGGAGCAGTATATAAATAGAATTATTTTGTTATTCTATGTTGATAGAATTTGTAAATATGTTGATCCTTTATACTTTATCCATTGCAATTCTTTTTCATACTTAATTTAGACATTAGTTATTCTGTTATTTTGTACTGTTATGTAAATATTTTGATTGTTTATGTAGGTACCTTAAATTCATTAAAATTTTGTTATAAATTATGGAATAATAAGATTAATGATAGCAAGCTGCTTTTGCTATTAACTTTAAGAGTACCCGCTAGGCTTGTTCGTTTCTCACGGTTATTCTTTGTACCTTCTTTTTATACCAGAATTCCGATTACTGATATATTAAAGCTTGTGAATCAAATTTACATACTGCTCAACATTGATTTGTCAGCTCCATACCGTATGTTTGCATCTGTTGTAAAAAAGTATTATTATAACTAAAATGAAACAAAATGAACTATTGATGTAACAAATTTTTAAGACTTAAATTTACCAATCAGTACGGGAAGTCATAGTAGCAAGTTACGGCATCGATCCATCTCCTGCAACCATGATTAAAGTTTATTTTAGTTAGGATGATTATTTTAATTTTAATTTACATGCTATAACGCTCATACCTGCATATAGCAGAATATATCTACACTGCATCTCTTGTAATAAGGGTAACACTTGTTAGAGATGCCACAATAAATAAATATTAAATAGCTTCAAAATATCCGTTATTCTTTATGCATTAATAGTTATTTGTTAGAGATGCCACAATAAATAAATAGTAAATAGCTTCAAAATATCCGTTATTCTTTATGCATTAATAGTTATTTAACCAACAAGTGTGTTAATGAAGGCGATTAATAATCGAGTGAGTGCCTTTAATAGTTGAGATTATTAATAACCCATTAACAAACAAGTTGATTACAAAAATTTTTCGTTGACCTCAAAATCTTTTTTTGTGACGAAAAATTTGATTAATACAACTAACCTCCATGCAAAATATCATCAAAACATCAAAATCACAAAAACAGTTAATTAATGAAAAAGAGTGGATTAAACAAAAACAGTGTATTAATGACTTCTATTAATCCATCCTTTTTTAGGAAAAATAATTCATTAATATTGAAATTAAGAAGCGGTCAACGAAAAAATGATTTTTCTTATTCTTTTATGTTGTGTAGACAGCATGTGTAATTTTATTGATTGTTAATGTAGCTTACATAGTTTTAAAATATCCTTATGTTTCTTATCGTATAGGTACCTACTATTTAATAATTTTTGCTATGTGATATTGTAATTTGGCTTTTTATTAATTGGCCACATGCAGAAAAAGATAATAAAATAATTTTACATTATATAATAAATGGTGGTGGATAGTATTAACGTTAGATCCTTAATTAACTAATTTTAATAATTTTGTAGATATTATTATTATTATTAAAGTAAAAATAATTAGATTAACTTTGTTAATACAATTTATTTCATATTTATACAATTATAGGAGAGCATAAATTTACGAGTGCAGAAGAAACTGTTAATATCTGATCTACCACAGCAACATCGTCAGTTTTCTTTTTCGCCAGGAACATAGGCATTGTTTCGTGAAGAACTGTATTTTTTTGACGAAGGACACCAATAACGCGTTGGACGTGTATTCTGAAAAAAAGATATAATTAAGATAATTATTGTAACAATATACTTGCACTACCTCACGCTTGCTATATTCCTGGTTGATGCTATATCCCTTGGATCGAGCTGCCGTTTCCCTTTTAGAAAAGCAGAGGCGTAATCACTGTGGCCATATGTAGTCCTACGGAGTCTTTTATTAAAAAGCCTCTGCCAATACAAAATCTTCTGGCAAGAGATTGTTTAAAATCCCACAATCCTCTGTTAGACCTTTATCGCTTATTCTGCCACCATATCCATGTGATACAAATGATATTGATCCAGGAGGAGTGATGCCTATTAGTACCTTTACCGTATTATGTTGTTTGTACGTAGATCATGTAGTACATTGTACTTCAAGGCTACTTGATTTTTCCACTCTCATCTCAAAACAATTGATTATTACCGAAATCTTGTTGCCAAATGCTACCTTGAAGCATTCTGGCATTGATTTAATCAGCTGATCTCGTTCAGGCCAAATAATAAAATTTTTCATCCGATGATACATAATATTCAATGTGGTATAAAATATTCTAGAAATTGTTTGTACACTGACGTTAAACATGTATGCCAATAAACTAAAATCTAAATGTAATCTAAGTTTTATCACCGTTATCATAAACATGGCTCCAAGCATGTTTTACGTACTGAATTAGGAATAAATATATATAATTAAATGTGAACTGTATATATTGTATGTATTTGGTGTAGCATTTGCCATAGTAGACGTGTGTAAAAGATTTTTGTTTGTAATGTCGCAAACAAAGTATATCTATCTAACGCCCAAAACTTTAAATGCGGCATGTGCCGTGGGCTACGTCATTCTTCCATGCTCACGTAAAACTTTTACATTCACTGGAAAACTCTCACTTTTCTTAACTTGTAGAACAATTCTTTTCATAATTTTTTTTTACTGCGTTCCAACAACGTCGTATTAATTAGGACGCCTTCCAGGGGCGAGCGTTTCCTTTCCAGAGACTTTCCATTTGAAAATATATTTTTTGGAACTTTTCCTTACTGCCAATCTCTAGCGTGCTTTTAAAACTTTCTTTAGTGCAACAAAAGTTATTAAATTTGTCGTACATTTTAATTGCGGCATATGCCGCGGGTTTCAGCTAGTAATTACATAAAGCGTATCAAAAGCTGCTACTGTAAGATAAACAATTTTTTAAATTATATAGGTGATATTTCCTTCACTCGCAAAAATAATTTATGATTTTAACAGAACTGCCTTTATTGCACAATGTCAAAATAGTAAGAAAATACTGCCCAGAAAGAATTTCCCATATAATTGGGTATGTTGGCTGGCTATGTATTAAGAGTTACTAAAAAAACAAATTTATAACAATTACCCAAGCTATCTACCTGAATTGCAAGCAAATATTACTGTAACATTAGAACAAAGTGAGATCTGCATGTAGGAACTGGAAAAAGCACCTTGTATACAGTTTACATATCTAGATGTTTATAATATTGTTTTTTTAGGAATCTTTCAACACGGTTAAGAAGAAACCAACCATGCCGAACACACCAACCATGTCCAAAAAAAGCTTCCCAAAGAGCAAAAAAGCAGTCTCTGATCGACGTTCTTCAGAAACCTCAAATGCACAATCTACATCGGAAGTTCAGAGAGCAACTAGATCTTCTTCTCACTCTGAGTCATCAAAACTACAGGACTTTGAGGATTTTCGAAAGCCCAGTAACGATTATTTTGGTGTTTCATCGGTGAAAAAATAAATCTGCGAAATCTTGTGTTTTTGAGGTAATTTCCACCAACCTATACACAAAACTCTAAACATTTCTCTGCATCTCCAAGTTCAAGTGTATGAATAAGCAGCTTTGGCTTGAAAGGATGAATTTTGTTTTCTTAAAAAAAAATTATAATAAACATTTGCTTAAATCCTGTCTGTCTGCATGGTTCCTCAAAGATAATTTAAGGTTATCTGCATCTTACCCTACTGCTAATAATGTAGATGCGTCATTTTCATCACATGAGTTCTTCTTTTTTTCAAATCCATTACCCAACCAATTTCAATGATTTTTTTTAATAATTTGTGACAGAGCCGTATTAGCAAATTTTTCATGGAAAAGATCAATTGCATATTGATAAGATACATTTACAATTTCTTAACATTGTACTAAATAAACATGCTCTTCTTTCTTTAACATTTTTTAAAGTGCCGTCACGAAATCAAAATAGTGGAAGACATTGTAAATAAGATGCTACCGCAACATTAATGTTTACTAAATCGACCTTACTGATTTTTTGTTAAATGAATTTATTAAGAGAGCCGAAAAATGTGTTGAAGTGAGAGGTAGAAATGTAGAATAAAATGTAAACATTTTAATTTTGATTAGAAATGTTGTATTCAAGCTTCCAGTTAGGTTAGAAACTGCTTTGCTTTATAAACATTTTGTGTAAAATAATAAATATTGATAATTGTTTCTTGAAACGTTTTCAGTAATCTATCAATTCTCTCTCTACCTTATCTGCTAGCTGTACGGTTTTCAGATTTTCCGTCTATATCATAAAACCACTGTTTAAGAGGTTGTTACGGACGGAAGATGTTGCTTCGAATTTCAGCTCGATTTTGCTGTAGGTTTGGCAACTTAGAATGCCGGCCTCTTAGGTTGCCTAAATAACTCTTAGTAGTCTTTAATTGCCAAGGCTTCGTTATTTTGCAAAGCTTCCATACGCATCTTTAGGGTGGAGCTATTGTCCAGTCTCCACTTCCTTTTTGCATATTTCACGCATTTTGGATTTGGTCTTATTAGTTCGATGAATTACTATACCCATCTGGTGGTTAGGTACCTCAAGATGTGTAAAGCAACTGCTGGCCGCCCGCAAGGTCGATTTTATCTTCTTCTCTCTTTACCTGTTTGTCGCGTTTGTGATTTGGTATTCCTGCCCGATACTATACCTGCGTAGGTCGTAAGACTTGCAGTGCTGGTCACCCAAAACCCACGGAAGTGTAAAATAGTTCTACATGCTGTCCTGGCACTCACCGCATGACGGATTGGAAGCTGGGAGAAGTCGAACACCTGCAATTGCAAGCTAGTTCTAGAGACTTCTTCTGGGTTTTCCTAAACGAATGAGATCCTTTAAGGTCAGGTCTTTCAGTTGCTTTAAGCTTTCGAGCACCTGGCATAGCATCTCACTCTTCCTGATACGAGGAAAGCGCATGGTTATTGGATAGCGCCCGTTATAATAATTAATTATACATTGCAGAATATTTTTGAGTAAAACTTTTGTAAGCAGTAAAGGCCCATCAGCAGTCGTTTCTTGGTTTAACTTCTGCTCCCACGACTCACCTTAATGTATACAATGTGTCCACGGATTGAGTTCGGCCAAGGTGTAAATGACAAACATTTTTCGAGTTAGATGCTAATATTGTAGGAATCGCTCCTGCTTGTTCTTAAACCAAGATTTTGAGAAAATCAATCAAATTAATTAATATACAGGGTGTTTTTAGAATCGATTTTTTAAAATGCTTAATAAAAACTATCTTTATTAGAAGAGATAACAAAAAAGTATTTTTTTATTAGGATTACCAGTTCAACATTTTATAATGTTATGCATGGCTATTATAACATAGATAAATATTTATTGGCAAGTAGAAATTAGTGCAGAGGAAAATGATTTCTCTAATTTTGACTGTTTTTATTCACTGTTACTTTCTTCTAAACTCGATGCTAAATCTTGATGGTGTCATCTTTTGAGCCTAATGTGAATATTCTTGCGGCCGAGTTGTTGAAGGATATTGTTGTCGTTGTGCAGATTGTCCAAAAATGTTCTCGTGTTTCTTTTTGATAAATTGCTCTATCGTGTCAATTCTAAGCTCGTTATAGATTTGATGATTGCGCACAAACCTTGGCGCATCAACAGCCATACAGAGAAATTTGTTTTGGAAAACTTGGACTTTTTTAATATTGGTTTTGGAAGTAGTATTCCACACACAGGGCATGCCTATGTCAATATTGGCCTTAAAAGTGCTTTGTATAGCAACATGATGTATTCCAGGCGCAGTGGTGTTTTCCTAATCATAAGAAGGTACAGCTGTTTCAAATGGGCATAACCTAGGTTGAGTTTATGGTTTACATGAGAGCTTCAAGTTAAACGAGTATCCAAATAAACTCGCAGTTATTCCAATCAATTTCAGTTCCAAGTGTTTTTACGTTTTGGTGATTTGGAATGCGTTTAAGCTTGAATATTTTTGTCGCGCATTTATTAAGGTTTAATGATATGCACCATTTGTTAAGCCAACTGCCTAGAGTGTCCGCGGCCAATTAAAACTGGTAGATGGCGGTGTGTGATTCCGACAGTGTCATCGGCTAACAAAGCTATTCACTTAAGTGTGAGTAGGAATGTTGTGAACAAATAAAAAAAGTATTAAGAAAATGTTTAGAATCATAAGTATTGGCAGATTCAATTTTCAGGCAATATAAAGATGTAGTAGCAGAAACTAAGGTCGACGACCGTTTACGATAGTTGCGAGGTATTACGTGCAGCGTAAGTTATGTAGATATGGAAAAAACATAATTGATTTCTGCAATTTATGTATAGGATGTATAATATATATATAATCTATTCCTCTTCTACTTTTAAGTGTAGAGGTTGTAACCTTTCATTACAGAACTAAAAAAATTCATTTTTACAATTAATACATAAAGAAAAGTATAAATGATAGATGTAAACAAATAAAAATAATACATAGATAAAAGAAAACTTCCCGTTTTATAATTAACTAAAAACTACTTTTCCCTTTCACCTCACTTTACTTGTAACTTCACCTTGAACTATATCCTTCTTTTCTACTCGATTTTGTCACTGCTCTCCAATTACTCCTATCCCTCGCTATAATTTCGGCCTGATTCCAAGTTAACCCTCTGTTATTCAATATTTCCCCTATTTATTTATCCCATATCTTACTTGATCTGCCCTTCTTTCTTCTGCCCGTGGCTTTTGCTTCCCATACTTTCCTAACTTGTCTTTCTTCAGGTAATCTTTTCATGTTTCCCCATCACCGTAATTGTGCCCTCTCTACATACTTTCTAGCATTCTCTATTTTCAGTCTTTCTCTTATGTCTTCATTCCTTATTTTGTCCATTATCGTTACTTTTGCCATCTTCCTTAGATACTTCATTTCTAATATCTTGTATTTTCTTGTGTAACTTCTCGGTTAGTACCCATGTTTCAGTTCTATATAGTAAAGTCGGTAGATAAATAGCTTTTTAAATTGTCATTTTTGTTTTATTACTAATTTCGTTTTTATTAATAAATCCTCTGTTGATCCCGTGGAACAATTTTGTCGTTGTCGTAATTCTGTTGTTAATTTCTTCTTCCATTTTACCGGCTCCGTCTATGGTTATTCCCAGATACTTTATGTTTTGACTTGGTCCACTGTCTGGTTGTTGATTTTTTGGCTGATGCTCTTTTCCTTGTTGTTTGTTATCACTATTACTTTTGTCTTGTTAATGTTTATTTTCATTTCTTTTCTTATTAGCTCCTCCACCCATAGGTTAACATTAAATTGTAAGTTTTTTTCTGTACTAGCCATTATTGCTATATCGTCTGCAAATACACAATCTCCTACTTCCACCGGTTTTAGTTTGTGGTATCTCACCGTCATCTTCTTGCTTATACTGTTGACGTTTCTTATAATTTCGTCCATGAAGGTGATAAAGAGCAGTGGACTAAGATTGCCCCCTTGTCTGACTCCTTGCATTGTTCTAAATTTCTTTGTCTCTAAATTGTCTTTTCTTACTACATTTTCCGTTTTTTGGTATAGTGATTTGATAGCGCCTATCAATTTATTACTAATCTTATTTCTCTCAAGTGTCTCCCATAGTTTATGTCTTGCCACCTTGTCAAAGGCATTTTCCAGATCAACCGGGCATATATATTTTTCTCTGTTGTAGGGTAGCGTTTTCACTATCACGTTCCTGATTGTGCAAATATGATCTTGGGTACAGTGCCCCGGTCTGAATCCGCTTTGCGCTCCATGTAGTTTGTCTTCTACCACCTTTCTTAATCTATTTTCCAGTATCGTCTCATATATCTTACTGGCTGTGCAGATTAATGAAATCCCACGATAATTTGAGCAGTCAGTCCCTTTGGTTTTCCTTTTTAAATATTGGGATTATTACTGATGTTTGCCAATCTTTGGGTACTGTTACTGTTGCCCATGCTTCTTTCATAATTCTATGTATGATCGTCATTCCATGTATTTGAATAATTCTGCTTTCAGCCCATCTACTCCTGGTGCTTTCCCATTCTTCAATTTACCTATCGCTTTCTTTACTTCATCCAGTTGTATGTCGTCTCTTTCTTCTACTTGTTGTAAATTGTCATTCTCTTTTCCTGTATTTATTGCATTACATTCTTCCGTTTCTGTTACATCTTCTATCACATCTACTCCCTCTAACATTTCCTGGTAATATTGCTTCCACATTTCCATTATTTTGTTGTCCTCCGTAATTATCGTTCCCTCTTTGTCCATGATCTGTCCCGTCCCAAGTTTTTTCCCGTTGTTTCTCTAAAATAACTTCTGGTTTGTTCTACTATCTCTTTCCATCTTAGTCCCAAATTCTTCCCATTCTTTGGCTTTGGCTATTTTAATCTTTTCTTTTGCCTCGCGCCTCTTTTGTACCTTTCATAGGACTCTTCGCTTCTTAGTTGCAAGTATGCCCTCCACATACTCTTTTTTGTTTTAATGATGTTTTTGATTTCCTCACTCCACCAACTTGTTCTCTTCTTGGACCCTCCTGCTACCATTATTCCACATGCTTTAATTCCCGCCTTATAGATAATTTCCTTGTATTTTCCCCATTTTCCCTCCATAGTCATTTCCTGAAGTTCATCTGTTGCTTCTTGTATTCCCTTAGTGACCCATTCTTCGTATTCCTGTCTTATCTTTTGATCTTGAAGTTTATAAATCTCAATGGTCTTTATTTCTTTTTTGTGTGAGTCTCCAACTACCTTCTCTTTCTCTTTAGTCTCATTAATTTTTAGTCTCCCTAGTAAGTCATGATCTGTCGATAATTCGGCACCTCTATAGACTCTTACATCATGTGCAGTTCTTCTGTTTATTTTCTCCGTTATAACGTAGTCTATAATTGATTTTTTGTTTCTTCCTGGTTCCTCCCTAGTGTATTTGTGACAATTTTTGTGTTGGTAGAAGAAGTTTAGTATCACTAGTCCCTTCTGTATGCAAAAGTCAATTAATTTCTCACCATTCGTATTTCTTGTTGTTTCTCCATGTCTGCCCATCACTTCCTGTCTTCCTGCAGTATCATTTCCTATTCTTCCATTGAAGTCCCCTGTGATTATAGTAGGATTGTCCGTTTCATCATATACCATTTGCAGCTCACTCTAAAATTCCTCCTCTTCTGCCTTCGAGTCATTTTCTCCCGGTCCATGTACTATTATTATATCCATTTCCTCTGCATCACCTTTTTTAAATGTTACTTTCATCGTTCTTTGGCTTACTGCTTTCCATTCTATTAGTTTCTTCATATATTGTGGGCTTATCACGCATCCTACTCCTGCTTCGGCTCTTTTAGCCATTTCTACTCCGCTGTAGAGTAATCCGTAACCTTCTATATTCATTTCTCCTGCCCCTTTCTTTTTTGTCTCTGTAATTGTCAGTATTTCCATATTATACTTCTTTATTTCTTGTATGAGTTTCTTTTCTTTTCCATTTAAGCTCCTAATATTCCATGTCCCTATTTTATGCCAGTTATTTTCGTTTCCTCCCTTTTTCGTTACGTTAGTCGTCTTCCCTTTGTCCCGTCCAGAGTATTTTGCTGTTAATCGTTTTTTTGGAAATTCTTGGGCTGTTAATCTTTTCTCTAGTTTTCGTGCATCCCTGTTCCGTAACCAAATCTCTTTGTCGCTTATCAGTTTCTGATAGCCTACTTTAACTGTTTTCCCTTTTGCTGTCTGTTCTTTAGCTTGTTTTCTTATTGTTGCCTGTATCTTTCTTTCCTCTATTGATAAGTCGTCATTTATATACCCTTTCTGTTGGAAGTTACCAAGTTTATTCTTGTTGATCATGACCCTATTCTTATCTTCTTTACTGCTTAGTTCTAGCAGACATGTTTTATCTCCTAGTTTCCTTGCAGATTCCGCTTTCAGTTTTAGTCTTAGTGCCCTTTCTATGAATCCCTCTATTTCTTTTTTTAACATTTTAGGGTTGGTTGTTACTGTTTCAATCCCCTGGATAATTAAGTAGTGTACCTAGAGGGGTTCTGGCTCAAAATGTGTCACTGTTTTCTGTGCGCAGGTCTGCGCGGGGTTTTTGCGCAGGTTTGTCAAGGTTGTTGGCCTAGCCGGGGACAAGGTCGCGGGCCTAGCCGGGGGTCAAGGTCACAGGCCTAGCCGGGGATCAAGGTCATGAACCTAGCCGGGGCCAAGCTCATGGGCCTAACCGGGGCCAAGGTCATTGGCCTAGCCGGAGTGCGGTTCCCACGATGAATTTTTGGGGCTAAAAGTGTATTTTGAAATTTTACAAGATTTCTACGCTTATCAAAATGTTCCCAGGCTCAACAGGATGTGAGTCATCGTCTGAGAATACAAACTTGTTGAGACTTGCAGATGTGGGAGTCTAGCAGGATGTTATTGTCTACCAATTGAACAATGACGTCCATTGTTTGAGAAATCTGAACGATTGCAAAAAATAATTGAACAATAAAGTCTTTGTTGTCTGGAGGAATTTTTGCTGACCTCCATTATCAGATAAACCGGATGTTATTGTCTAAGGATTCAAGCCTGTCCAAATTTGTTTGAAAATGTGCAAGACTGGTAAAAATTGAACAATGAAACCCATTGTTTGAGAAAAATCTGCACAACTGCTAAATTGAATGGTGTCTTTGTTTTGAAATTTTTGCTGACGCAGTTAATGATCACCATTATCAGTTGCGGCATTGAATAAATAGACCGACTCGGCTGTCTTGTGATAAAGCATTTAATAACTACAAAAATAAAAACCAGCTTAATATATTGTTCCCAAAAAGAGTAATGGTTTAGTTTCATCATTGAAATTTCAATTTCTTACAACGGTATTTGTAAATCATCTGTAAATAGTCCAGTTTTTGGTTGCAACGAGCATAGATGTAGCAGAGATATCTCACGAATATTAAACTGCTAGGAAGCTAACACACATAAGTATAGTGGAGTCTTAAACAGCAGAATTTTATAATACAAGACAGTGCGAAAAAATAATCGTGTCTACCACCTAGCATTTTTCAGTTTATCTGATTCAGCAACTTTCGCATACCAATCTCGCAAAAACAGACACCTTCCTTTTTCTTGTGTTAGCACCTTGGCTTTAAGAATGTTATGGTAGTATATTTATGAAATATGTGAGATTATTTTCCAGCTAAAAGATATAACAATCAAAATATTTTTGAAAAAATGTAAATGAATATTTTATAGAATTTGTAAAACCAAAGAAAATATTAGCAGATAATGCAACTTATTTTAAAAACTCAAGGTTTATAATACTTAAGGAAAAGCATTCAATAACTACAAAAATAAAAAGCAGCTTAAAATATTGTTCTTAAAAAAAGTGGTGGTTTAGTTTTATCATTGGAATTTCAGTTTCTTACAAGGGTATTTGTAAATCATTCGTAAATAGTCCAGTTTTTGGTTGCAACGAGCATAGTTGTAGCAGAGATATCTGACGAATAGAAGACTACAGAAGATATAGACAGACAATAACATTAATCTAAAATTGAATTAACTAAAATTAAGTATTTATCAAATATTATTAACAAAGTTGTTAAACGCATGATACAGGCAGTTATTAATTACTTAATAAATGCAATTGTCTAATATCCGATATTCATGGTTTATGTCTTAATCTGATTTTAATAGTCGATTAGAGTTGAATAACTAAGGTTATTACAATGCTAAATACTGTGCACAAAAGGTAATATTAAAATAAAAACTTTTTAAATAAAACCCAGATAATAAGAATATATAGTAAAAAAATAGTCTAATTAATTAGGATGCTATACACGATACCCAATGGAGAGGGACAATTTCATTTTGCTGGATAAAAACTTATCTAGATTGGTTAAAAATCAGATGTATAAGAGAAAATCTCAAACTTGTTTAAAAACATTTTGTAACTAAACAATCACATTAGAAATTGTGTAAATAAAGCTAAAATTAAAAGGAGGCGCAGAATTTGCAGACTATAAAAAATACCTGTCCAGACCTGCGGATGTGAGCGTCTGGGAATGTGCCGGGTTGCTAAAAAACCAGTGTGATTGTTATCTGGAGTTTCTGCGCGAGGGTCTGCGCGAGAGTTTTTACACAGGTGTATGCGAGGTTTTTTGCGCAGGTTTGGCGGTAAATTCAAATTCTGCGTAGGTTTTGGCGGTAAATTCAAATTCTGCGTAGGTTTTGGTGGGAAATTCAAATTCTGCGCATTATTTTGACGGTCAATTTTAAATTATGATCAGGTTTTTGGCAAGAAATCTGGGAATGTGCAAAGTTGCTAATACATGTATGGTTAAGAAATTTGCTTAAAATTGACTGCAAATTTACAGACACTGTAAGCACCGAATGTAAATATTAAGTGTTTTTTTCCTGTACTTATTTAATAAGTACAAGAAAAAAACACTTAATACTGTGTATTTCACAGTCTCGAAATTGAGACGATAGTTATTTATTTCGCCTTTGCTGTTGGATTTATGTACAGAATGACAGCATCCCTCACTTTAGCAATAAGCAAGTTCGTAAAAAACAGTATTATGCTGTAGAGATTTACAGGTTACAGTTCGGAGTGTAAACTGAGTTAAAAATTTTGGATATTTTTATACCGCTATTAGCAACAGTAGCATTTAATTGAATATTGTTTTCTTTTACGTAAAACGCAAATTTTAGATTCGAATGTTTTAATATAGGTTTGAAAGCACTGCTTAGACAAGTAGACAGCTAGACAGCTAGACAGATAGACAGGTAGACAGGCAGGCAGGCAGGCAGGCAGGCAGGCAAGCAGGGAAGCAGACAGACATACTATTAACGAAGTAAGAAGAGGGAAGTTGGAAATTAATACTGAAACAGATCTTAATTTAGCGCCTTCAAAATTATTGCTACAGAACATCAGGGGATCAATGGCTTTCATTATCAGTGTCTGAGAATTTGCAACGATGAATAAATAGACCATGGCCAACCTGATATGTTCCTGTAACGGTTTTATGGGCACTACGGTGTAATAAAACGACAATTGTAAATATAATTGTATTTTATTTGTCTAATATACATGTATAACATTATTACAAATATATTATACACAGTCAATTATTGTGGTAGAGGTGTTGTTGTCATCTCTGTCTGGAGTGTCACGATCTCTTCGTGCTGTTTCCGACATTGTCGAACTGGATTTATTCAATTATTCCTGCCTCTTCTAACTCTTCTATTATATTAACAATTACATGAATTGCATTTGATATTCATAGTATGACGCAGACCGTTGGCTCATAATGCAAACATTTAACAGATGAGGAGGCGGACATCACCATAAATCATATACGATTTTCTTCACACATTCACATTCTAATCTCAAAATTTTTAAATGCTCTTCGATGGGCTCCATCACATTGTCATGAAACCAACTCTTCCCGTCTGGAAGTCGTAGTTTTGTATTAGTTTTAAAGTTCGGATGTCCATCTAGCGTAACGATTATATCCATACGATTGTAACCAAACCATGGAAATAACTTTGAAAATTCATAGAAATACTTCTCGTAATATTTTTCCAAAGAGGAGACGGCTTCCATGTTACAATCAGACTGCTACGATTTATTCGATAGAAAATGATTTATATGTTTATGCCCTCCTCGTGCAAGCCGCTGCCTACAATTTCTACATAATAGACAGAGAGGGCGCAGTTTGGCAGTTTGATTTGCAACTCCAGATGTCCATCTAGCATAACGGTGATATTCACACGATCGCAACCAAACCATGGAAATAACTTTGAAAATTCATAGAAATACTTTTCGTAATATTTTTCTTCCAAAGAGGTGACCAAAAGCCTGAACTGGAACACAGCCACCACCACCACCCCCGTCATTACCTCAAATTTGTCCCAAATAAAAAATAAAAATAAATAATAGTGGGGGGTATTAGTTCAGTTATTCACTAAAATTGTCTGAAATATGATTGAGGATAATGTTTACCACCACTGTTTTCTTTCATATGTTCGTGCAATGTGCAAGCAATACATTTTCGTCCTTCTTGATCAGTTTCCCCTTTACATTTTGGACACTTATACTTAACTGGTACAGGCATCTCTCTCACTCTATTTTTTATTACTGCTCACACTCTGTACAATAAATGGTGTTAAGAATCCCCAACTCTTTCTTATTTATATGATTTGAAAAAGACGTGGGTGGGATTGGGGCGAGTCAAGCATTTCAAACGTATGAGTCTGTAAATTATCTGCAGTTGTCTTAGCTCCCATGGTGATTTAGAGTTTGATGCCACTGTATGAGAATGTGTAATTGGTAAAATTGACAGACAGACAGACAGTTAGACAGGCAGACAGACAGACAGAAAGGCAGACAGACAACATGTTGGTGCTGTTTAAGCAGAAGGATATGAATTTGTAGTAGGTCTACCGAGATCATGTTAATACTGACATGACTTACGAACAATTTAAAGAAATGTGAGCTTATTGTTGAATTTTTGGTAATAGACAAAGAGAGTGATTTAAAGAGTGAACGCTATGGTCATGAATTTGATTCGTATATATACTTACATCTAACAATTCTGATATCTATTATTTGATAAGAAACTGTCAGCGTGTGAACTAGTTTGAATCTGTCAGTATGTCTAACTGTCTAGCTGGCTGTCTACCTGTCTACCGCTTACATACTTCCATACTTGTGACAATAATGAAAAAGAATGTAGCAACAGAACTTATTAAAACTAAAAATATTATAAGACAGAAAGTTCGAGCTCTTAAGAAGGATAAGTTGGTGCAACAACAGCTCCTTGGTAAATTTTTTAAACCTGTTACAGAACAAATGCTAAGTGTCGCAAAGGAGGTAAATAAAAAAGAAAATCCTCCATCACAATTTAAGCCTTTCAAATTGAAAAAGAAAGAGAAAGTTAAATGCAATTATGATGATGATAAATATAATCTTAAAAGAAAAACTAAATACGATTATGACGCGGATGATGATGATGATGATGATGAATATATCAATATATCAAATCCTCCAAAACTAGAATTATTTACACCAACACCGGCTGATGAAGTATTGTGTCAATCCGCCGAAGATGATCCTAATACGACTATAACAAACAAATTTCAGCCGTCTACCAGCATAAAACCGCAAGCTATAAGTTCTTTCTTAGAATATGTAAGCAATTATCTTATAGAAAGACCAAATCTAGGGAGGTATGGAATTAGATATGATTTTGATAAAAACCAATGAGATGAGCTAGATATAAAGGGATCAGATATAATTGTTAAAAATGTGCACTATGAAGGTACGCCTGGTTTGTACGAATTACTATTTAAAAACGATCCTCAAATAACTCCAACGCTGACAGATAGAGCAAATTATAATGATATCATAAACAGAACAAATGCGGCGCATAGAAATTTTGATAAAAATGAACAAAAGGTAGGTTTCAACCTAGCGAAATATAAGAAATTTATAAAATCTGACCTGTCATCATCACCCTCGCCATCATCGATATCATTATGGACTACAAAGCGTACTGGTAAAGGTATGCAGCAAATGTATAAACAAGTCAGCAATAAACCGTTGGATTATGTTTACTGGGATGATCCGAACTAGTTAGTTGATCGATTGAAGTTACTGTATGCCTCTCAAACATCCGGTCACACAAATCATAGAAATGAAATTGTTAGTATAATAGAAGGGTTAAGAGGCAGGAATAATTGAATAAATCCAGTTCGACAATGTCGGAAACAGCACGAGGAGATCGTGACACCCCAGACAGAGATGACAACAACACCTCTACCACATTAATTGACTGGTGTATAGTATATTTGTAATAATTTTATACATGCGCATTACACAAATAAAATACAATTGTCGTTTTATTACACCGTAGTGCCCATAAAACCGTTACAGGAACATGTCAGGTTGACCAGTGGTCTATTTATTCATTGTTGCAAATTCTCAGACACTGATAATGGAGGCCATTGATCCCCTGATGTTCTGTAGTACTAATTTTGAAAGTGCTAAATTAAGATCTGTTTCAGTATTAATATCCAACTTCCCTCTTCTTACTTTGTAAACAGTATATCTGTCTGCCTACCTGCCTGCCTGTCTACCTGTCTATCTGTCTAGCTGTCTACGTGTCTAGCTGTCTACCTGTCTAGCTGTGTATCTATCTACCTGTCTAAGCAGTGCTTTCGAACCTATATTAAAACAATCGAATCTAAAATTTGGGTCTTACGTAAAAGAAAACAATATGCAATTAAATGCTACTGTTGCTACTAGCGGTATAGAAATATCCAAAATTTTAAACTCAGTTTACACTCCGAACTGTAACCTGTAAATCTCTACAGCATAATAATATTTCTTTAGGCTTATTGCTAAAGTGAGGGATGCTGTCCTTCTGTACATAGATCCAACAGCAAAGCGGAATAAATAACTATGGCCAAATTTCAAAACTTTGTGTATTTAATAAAGTACAGGAAACAACATGTAATATTTACATTCGGTGGTTACAAACAGTGTCGTAGACTTCCCAATGTCTGTAAATTTTCAATCAATTTTAAGCAAATTTCTTAACCACACATTTATTTTTTAGCAACCTTGTACATTCCCAGATTTTCCCGTCAAAAACCTGATCATAATATAAATTTACCGTCAAAACCTGAGTAGAATTTGAATTTCCCACCAAAACTCTGATCATAATTTGAATTTACCGCCAAAACCTACGCAGAATTTGAATTTACCGCCAAACCTGTGCAAAAACCATCGCGCAGACTCCCGCGCAGACCTGTGCCCGCGCTGACCTGTGCAGAAACTCCAGACAACAATCACATCCGGTTTTTTTAGCAACCTTGCACATTCCCAGACGCTCACATCCGCAGGTCTGGACAGGTATTTTCTATAGTCTGCAAATTCTGCTCCTCGTTCTAATTTTAGCTTTATTTACACAATTTATAATGTGATTGTTTAGTTACAAAATGATTTAAACAAGTTTGAGATTTTCTCTTATACTGATTTTTGTCCAATCTAGATAAGTTTTTATCCAGCAAAATAAAACTGTCCTTCACCATTGGTTATCGTGTATAGCATCCTTGTTAATTAGAATATTTTTTTACTAATATATTGCAGTGATCTTCTAATTGGCTTTATTTTATTTAATTCTTATTCTCTGGGTTTTATTTTAAAATTTTTGATTTTAATCTTACCTTTTGTGCACAGTCTTTAGCATTAATAATAACCTTAGTTATTCAACTCTAATCGACTATTAAAATCAGATTAAAACATAAACCATGAATATCGGATATAGGAAAATTGTATTTATTAAGTAATTAATAACTGCCTGTATCATGCGTTTAACAACTTTGTTAATAATATTTGATAAATACTTAATTTTAGTTAATTCAATTTTAGATTAATATTACTGTCTGTTTATATCTTCTATAGTCTTCTATTCGTCAGATATCTCTGCTACAACTATGCTCGTTGCAAGCAAAAACTGGACTAGTTACGAATGATTTACAAATACCGTTGTAAGAAACCGAAATTCCAATGATAAAACTAAACCACCACTCCTTTTAGGAACAATATTTTCAGCTGCTTTTTATTTTTGTAGTTATTGAATGCTTTTCCTTAAGTATTTATAAACCTTGAGTTTTTCAAATAAGTTGCATTATCTGCTAATATTTTCTATAGTTTTACAAATTCTATAAAATATTCATTCACATTTTTTCAAAAACATTTTGAGTGTTGCATCTTTTAGCTGGAAAATAATCTCAAATATTTCGTAAATATACTACCATAACATTCTTAAAGCCAAGGTGTTAAAAAGATCAAAGACAAAATGGAGAAAAAGTTATAATTATCAGAAAAACCTTAAACTCAATATTTCTGTGAAATTCGCTGTTCGGAGACTTTCTACTAGAGTCTCCGAACAGCGAATTTCACAGAAATATTGAGTTTAAGGTTTTTCTGATAATTATAACTTTTTCTCCATTTTGTAACCTCCAAATCCATCTGGGACACAAAATTCCTAAAAACCCACATTCATCCACATACTGCCAAAAACAAAATTCGACACTTCTTTCTTTCCCCCTGTTAATGCGAACTTCCAATTTGCTACAAACGCACCTCACCTTTACACCCCTGTAACTTCGCTCCCATGCATTGCAGACCCCAAAAAAGAGCCAATACGATGCGCGTTGGTTCTTTCTATTTCCAACTAGCCTCAATCACATTTGTATTTTTCAAAAATATGCGATGTAACAGCACGGAACGCTTTTGTGTCCAAAAAATTGTTTTAACCCCCGTATTTTTGGCCCCTCTTATCTTACATTTTCACAACCTTTCCAGAATGTTCGTCTTGGCGAGAGCTTCAAAATTACACCAACAACATTCACCTGCAGTATGTAAGTACAACTTGCAAAACTTTGTAAAACCTGTACACTTTCCAAGCTTCACACAAATCGCTACTGGAGCCCTGTAGTGTACCGTTTTCCAATGTTAAAATTAGCTTAATTTATTATAGAAAGCTATCACTTTGATGTAGATTGAAAATTATAAGCCCTCTTTCAATCATCTAATCAAGTGTGCAATCACTAACTGCAGTATCTTAATTACAAACTGATGATTTATACAATGTAAACCTTTCTAAAAAAAAAATAACAGATATTTATAGTACTTTAGCTAAATTAATTTTCATTGTATTATACAATCTACAGGATGCTGAAAAATTGTAAATTAACGCTATATATTGCGATATAAGAGGCACTTTCCGAATAGGCAAGCAATAATAAAAAGAATCTTTGAATTATATTTTTAATAGTGTAACGAGGCTCTATTAATGTAAAAAGTAGCTTAACTGGAAATGTTGTTTAATTTTTAAGTAGATAAAGCTGGATTGTTTTCATTGACATAATAATTAATTAAAATATCTTGTATGTAGATAGGTCTAGCAGTAGAATACATCAAATCAAAACATATACATACCTACAACTAAAAAAAAGTAGGTATTAGCAACTATAGAAAAAAAAACACTTTGATTATGGTACGCACTTATCAACTAAAGATGTTCAAAGTTACGGCCTTATGCATCCAAACAATGTTGAGCTCTTATGATTATGTTATTAGCAAGCATGGGCGTAGCCAGGAAGGGGCAGGGGTGGGCACCTAAACATTTATAAAGAGCAAAACGCAGTTGATTTATAATCGTTATTGCAATTCACATTATACAACATAAAAAAAGGAAGCTACGATCTGCAGCAGATTTGCGGAAACTGATGATATTTCAACTTGTAAAAAATGAAATAAAACTATAATAATAATCATAATAATAGTTGATTGTGTAATTAAATTTATGCCCCCCTCTAACTGGAATCCTGGCTACGCCCTTGTTAGCAAGCTTTTGAAGTGTACTTTGATTAACTGCTTGAAAAGCTGCTTCAATGTGTTGCACTAAATGAACCCTATTTTGAGTTGGAGTTCGATAGACCACATTTTTTTACTACAAAAAAATAAATCGATTAGGGTCAAGTCTGATGCCCTTTAAGCCATCTCTGCCAATCCACTGATTAGGGTAGGTAATTGTTACCAATCTATCTCTGCATTATAGCTGGTGAACCATCTACATGAATACAGGCGTTACTACAGCCAAAGCAATATGGTCAATAAGATTTTGACAGGCATATTTTAAAAATACAGAAAATCCTCTCGAAGTTGTTCTGGTATAAAAACGGATCCAATCACATAGTTTCCGAGTATTTCAGCCCATACCTTAACACTAAAACAATGTTGATGGTTTGCTTCTTATAGGTTGAGTGTGCCATTCCTACTAAAATTACATTCATCAGTGCAGACCTCTCTACCTAGCTAGAGGGAAGTTGGATTCAGCTTTTATAATAATAATAATAATAATAATAGTAATATCTCTTTATTAAGCCCATATACATACAGTATGTCCCCGGATTGAGTTTACAATAGGTATGATTGCCCAAAAATTTTTGAATTGGAATTTCATATTTTGGGATTCCGCCCTGCTTGGTGTGAAACTTATTTTTAGTTTACTTTCGATTTTTTAAAATCAAGTAGGCCTTTACAGTTGATCAAACACTATTCTAGTTGTACGTAAACTACCTTTTCCGTGCACAGTACGCCAAAGTGTTACTAAGAAAAGTTGTTCAGAATAAAAAGTTATGGCGTTATGCAAATTTTCAGAATGATCGGCCTACTTTGATAAAATCCAGTATTGGTCAGTATTGCAATTGAAACAGCAATAATAGCATGAGGTGGCTTAATAACGACACATGTCATACTACAATAAACACTGGACATGTAATAGATGGTTTTTGTTTTTGTAATTATTAAGCCACATGCTATTATTGCTGTTTCAATTGCAATACTGACCAATACTGGATTTTATCAAAGTAGGCCGGTCATTCTGAAAATTTGGATAACGCCATAACTTTTCATTCTGAACAACTTTTCTTGGTAACACTTTGACGTACTATGAACGGAAAAGGTAGTTTACCCAGAACTAAGATAGTGTTTGCTCAACTGTAAAAGCCTACTTGACTTTAAAAAATCCAAAGTAAACTAAAAATAAGTTTCACACCAAGCAGGGCGGAATTCCAAAATATGAAATTCCAATTCGAAAATTTTTGGTCAATCATACCTATTGTAAACTCAATCCGGAGACATACTGTATATACTCGTATTAATAAAAAAAAAATATATATATATATAGGTATACATATCGTTTATGCAATTATCTACGATAAATCTACTAATTAATTATACGTTATTCCGAACAGTTTTTTTAACAAAATATTAGTTTCCTAAAAAAAAAATGTACATTCTAAAATGCTTAATGAGGAGAGTGAAAAAAAAGAGGTAGGCATTTCTATGTATATTAATACAAAGAGTTGGTTTTTCTTTATGTGCCACAAGCTGTAAAACAACTGTGTGTGGCTTAGTAAAATATTTATGAAATTGATAGTCTCGAAAAATAATAATAGAAAATAATATATTTTAAGTTTATTTTTACTGAATGTATATGTCGCACCCACTCCATGAAACGGATTCAGCCCACGAAGTGCACATCCAGCTCATGGGTTTGTGTATTAGATTAGATGCATATTATTCTAAGAATTTTGCATGATAAAAATGGCCACCCCTACAAACCAAACGCACCCCATCCAGTGGGGGCGACGCACACACTCACACTCTCATAATCTTCTGTGCTCCAGTAAAGAGTAGAAAAAAATATGATACAGCAATCTTATTATTATTAACCTACTTGAATCATGCTCTTTGCAAATAGTTTAGATATTTTGAGAAAATTTCTGTCTTGTAGTGCAATATTACGATTCACTATAAATGTTTGAAATAAGTTATACGTATGGGGTATGTAGTACGTGCAAGACCTCTGACCAGTGCTTTTTTTTTATCGATGTGGGGCAGCATCATTTCTATTTCTAGTATAATACTGGTGTTGATGTGTGGAAATAAAACTAGGAAATTTTTTAATATGTTTTATAATTTCTAGATAATGTAATTGCGATAGAGAAAGGACATTTGATTCACGATATAATTTTTCAGTAGGATATAATCGAGGTTTATGTAAAATAGTTTTTAAAATCATATTCTGCACTATTTGAATTCTCCTTCTATAGTAACTAGCTGTCCCACCCTAACCTATAATTCCATACGAAATTATTGAGTGCACCAACCCATAATAAAACATAAACAGTTGCTTGGTACTCAAAATTTGCTTCAATTTTTTGAATATATACAAAGTTTTTCTCAATTTTTTGCATACGTTAACAGTGTGTTTATCCCACCTCATGAACTGGTCAACAATTACCCCCAGATATTTCACTGATGACGATTTATTTATTTTTACACTGCAAGTACAATCATTCCCGATGCATCCTCTTTCATGTATTACTAGTTCTGTAAAATTTGGTTGTTTGTTTTCGTGTATAGAGAAGGTTGTAAATGCACTTTTTGTAGCGTTAAGAGACAAAATATTAGAGTTCAGCCAATTCTTGACAGTACGCAAGTCCTGCTGTGCCGCTTCCCTGACCTCATTCCAATTATTTTCTTCAATGGTTAGCAGTGTATCATCCGAATAAGATATTATTGATCCGCACAATTTTGTATTCTCCAAAAGGTCATTGATATACACCAAAAATAGAATCGGACCAAGTATGGTACCTTGGGGTACACCACAAGATATAAGTTCAGGTTGACTTTTGCTATTCTCTAATTTAACTATCTGCTTTCTATTTGTCAGATAACTTTTAAACAGCTCTAGTGGGGTTCCCCTAATGCCACACCTCTCCAACTTCCTAAGTAGTATACCTTGATTCACAGTGTCAAAGGCTTTGGCAAGGTCAAGGAATACGGCAAGGTAAGACTTTGATTCATCAAGTGCAGAATATATTTTAGTACTTAATAGCGATATTGCATCAGCGCTACTTCTTGCTTGGGTAAATCCAAACTGTTTTTTTGATAGAATTTTAAATTGGTTCAAAAAAGCTACTAATCTAACTTTAATTTCATTTTCAAGAATTTCTGCATCATTCAATATCAGCGATATTGGACGATAATTGTTGATCAGGTCAAGTGCACCACCTTTATGTACAGGTATTATAAGTGCAAGTTTAAAAGAATTTGGAAAATAACCTTGAGAAAAATAGTTACAGAAAATTTCACTTAACGGGACGTTTATACAATCAGAAATTATTTTTAGTGACTCGACGGTTATATCGTTAATAGCAGGCGCTTTTTTCACTTTTAGTTTTTTTATTACATTTGCAACCTCGACAGGATCTGTAGGACTTAAGAAAAAAGAATTTACATTCTCACTTACTCCATTAATCATAAGGTCAGTTTCATTTTGGTCAATGGGAATGGTTTCTGCTAACTCCTCACTGACTTTAACGAAATATTTACTAAATTCTTGACATAGTCGATTCTCGTCACCAACATTTACATTATTTATTGTTAGCTTATCGATTTTTTTGTTTATGACTATATTTAACCATTCTTTTGCTAACGACCACATAGTTTTCAGGTTATTCTTGTCAGTATCTATTTTTGTCTGGTAATATTGCGATTTGATTTCTGAATAAATTTGTTAATTGAATTTTTGTATTGCAAATAAGCACTTTTTATAATATCATTTCCAGGGTTTAGCAAACATCTGACGATATAACCTGTCTCTAGTGTTTATAGAATTCACAATACCACTGGTAATCCAAGGCTTCCTTTTTTACTTTCCCATACCCATAGGTATAGGGAAGTATTGGAATCATGAAAATTTTGGAAATCGAGATTTTCACAGAAATATCCGTTTTGGGACTCTAGGAACCCAAAAAAGTGGTTTTTAAAAATGTCTGTCTGTGTGTGGGTGTGTGTGTGGGTGTGTGTGTGGGTGTGTGTGTGTGTGGGTGGGTGACGCTCCTACAGCCGAAAGTATTGCTCCGATTTTTATGCGCTTTGGAATGCGGGGGTGTATCGAAAATTCATCGACAAAATAAGCTTTTCAAAAAAATCTGAAACCGGAAGCGGAAGTTACGCATGTTTTTTTGGTATCACTGTTTTCGTGATTAAAATTTTGAAAATTTTATCGCGGATAACGATAGAGGGTCATAAGACAAATCTGTTAGTTTTTTTCCGAACTCGTTAGGTTTAAAATGAAGGGCGCTAGGATTTTTTGAAAATTTTGAGTTTAACGCCCTATTACTCAAAAACGGATGAATCGATTCAATTGATTTTTGTTTTCTGAATAGTATATGAAGGCTAACATGAGGTGATATAAAAAGTGTTTTGAAAAATATTAAGGGGCCTAAATTACAAATTTTCAAAATTTTGGAAATTTTCTAAAAATCATTTCTCAAAAACTGCCCACAGGAATTTGTTTAAACTTCATACACTGATAGGCCCCGAAAAGGGCTATCGATCTGTTTTTTAAAGAATCTCATGAATTATCTGTGGCGCCCTCTACGAAGCTTTGAAGTTTGAAATTTAAACCCCTTTAATTAATAAACAAAACAAGATAGGTAGCTGGGGTTTTCACTGGATTGTTCAGTGCATAATGGAGCATATGAATATGCAAAAAAATATTACACTCGTGGATATATGTAAGCGCACCGGCCCCCTCCCCCCTCTATTTTTGAAAAATAATTTTTTTATTCTAACGGTTGTTATATTTTTGCGTCAAAGAATCTTTTTCCGCGAAAATAAAAAAATCGATTTTGTATGCCCTAGAAAATATAATTTCCAGGTACTTAGAAAATTTCACCTCGGTGCTACAGCCGTTTTGAATAAAATAACACATAAATAGCACAGTGGCGGCTTGTCCACTTGGCGCCATCTACAGAAGCTCGGTGGTCACGTTTTGAACTACACATCTTATAACATAAAATCGTAGCTTTCTTTGTTTGCGTGTAACTATGTTTGTTCGCTATCTCCTCCGAAGATACTGGACCGATTAAGTTGTACGATGGCTTAAAAGTTTGCTAATTTTCAGACTTATTTAATTAACTTCTCTAGGCAGCAGTATAATTTAATTAACTTCTCTAGGCAGCAGAGCGGAGCGCCTATAGCTGTCTAGTATTAGCTCGGGTGCGCGCATTATTCAAACAGGAGAGTGTGGTTGTGCGGTAAGCGTGCTGGCCTATCACGCGGGAGCCCCGAGTTCGATCCCGTCGATGCATCTTTTTTTTTAATTTATATTAATGAATCTCTCTTAATTTTGCGAACCGAAACGTAGTTCGGGTGACTCACTAGTTCTTTTATATTTACCCGCAATTTACGTGAAAGTGTAAACGCTTATCACGGTGAAGACGTGAGTCATGGAGTTGAAATTTTGATATGTTGTAAAGACTGTTGAATAAAGACGATATGAACAGTTTCCAGTATGGGAAAGTCCAGGGAGGTAGTCACGTCCACTTTTTGACATTTGAAATTTCTAATTTAAGTAAAACTGCAAAGTTGAATTTTCTCTTGTATTATCTTAACCAGTGAATCAGTCGATTGATCGATATTTTTAGTGATAATATGATACGAATCATACGCTTTAAGCCTACTGATTAATTTTGTATGATTAACTATTTTAATTAATTTTGTTTCGAAAAATTTTTATTTTTCTTGAGTTACATTTTCATTAAACTTTAATTGTATAAAAGTTGGGTCATGATCAGTTATTTTAGATTTTAATACCAATGGCAATAAAGATACGTTTTTTATATTGTTCTTCACAAAGATGTGATCAATACAAGTTTTCTCTTCCCTGGTTGGTCGATTAATACAAGATGTGAAACCAAAACGGCTTAGTAGATCAAGATAATTTTGAGAATTGTCATTTCTGTCGTTTAAAGTATCTATATTCATATCTCCTACTAGAATTTCATTAGTAGTGGTACAGTAACCTCTAATGTATTGATTTAGGTCAACTAGAAAATCTGATGTCACGTATGGCGGCGGTTTATAAAGTGAAGTTATACATATTTTTTTTATTATGGGCTGTTATTTGTAATCTTATAATTTTGTAGTTATTTTTGATATTAATTATTTGACAAAACTGTGGCAAAGTGCTTTTTACAAATACTACCACCCCATCATTTTTGTTAAATGTGCTACCATTATAATACAAGTAACCATTTACAAAAGATAATTTGCCTGTTGTAGTCTTTTGGGAACACAGAATGAATTTTTAATATAGTGAAATGGATGATACCCCTATTCATTAATGGTAGGTAGGTACTCCATGTTAATTTTATTACCAAATTTAATTCTCATTCAATAAGACCAATAGGTACTTCTGGTATTTCTCACCTACTAAACCCAATATTGCAGTCCGTCTAGTTCTTGGTCATATACCATCAACACTTTGCACTGGTGCAAGATTTCCAGTTTGTCTCGTTGATCCAAACTTCTGAAGATTTTTTTTCGAGGATGAATAACGTTGTTGGAACAGTTTAGTAGCTGCCATTGCATTACTATTACATCGACCTAATATTAAATATATATCTGCGTATTCCTTATTTGAGTATTTTATAAAAATTAGAAATTTACTGTATTTTCAAGACAAACATGCTGTCTAAAATTGGGAAGTCAAACGAGCAAATAAACAAAATGATCTTCCTTCGAGCAACTTATTAAAGGAATAGTTGTCAAATGAATGCTTGATATTTTAAACACATTTTTTGAATATTTAATTGTAACAATTCTGGATTTTTTTTTTTCGTTAATTGGCAGAATTATTTATAGCTAATTATATCCAAATAATTACCTTTAAGTATGTAATATTTTTCCATCATAATACTGGATATTAAATAAATTAAGAATCAAAATTTGGATTACCATATCAAAAAATATACTACAATTTTGTTTTCTACTCAAGAAGTGCCCTTTCATAACATAACTAAATAACACACTGTAATAGCACAGCAATAGCCTTCTTATATATCTAGCCCCACTTGAGATGCCAAATTTATAATATATCACTCTCTTACGGTGTCATTACAATTAATATCAAATTAAATATACCCTTCTACTAACTATTAAAAAGAAACACTATCAGGTATAGCTCAATTATATACTTACCTTACTTCTTAATACAATAAATAGGATTTGACGTATCTCATAAATCAATTTGACATTTAGAATTATGTCATGTGATTATAGTTTTTTAAAGCCTCGACTAGTCAGTTTACAAGCAATGGGATTCGACTCCCAGCTGAATGAGTAAATTTATCTTGTATTTAAAAGCTAAATTACTTTTAAAAAAATATAATAATTATTTGAATTTGTGAATTAAATACACGTTTCAGGTACTTCACAAAATTTAATTGATACTTCCAGTTTGTTAGTAGCACATCGAAGTTTGATCTGACATTACAAAATAAATAGGTATTGTCAAAATTAGTTTAATCAATTGTTAAATATCCAAACTTGATTTAAATAAAGTTTCTAAAAAATACCTAATACCAAAAATGTAAATTTCAAATTATAATGATCGAAAAACGTCGAGTACTCAAATCACTATTAAATTTAGAAAATTATTTCTTCTAAATTAATTTCTAAATATATTTACAATTATTTTAATGATTTGCCGCACCAAACTTGCTATATAACTTCTTAATATTTCATAGGAAATGAGCTAACTACTACTAACCCTTCTAGTTGTCTGTCTTGTATCATCTCCCTGGGTTGTTCCCGACCAAAACAAAGCTCGTTTTAGCTCTTTGAAACCTCTATTGTGTGGATAGACAGTTCAACAGCATACCACAACACTCACTTTCACTCCGGACTCCCAGTTGAATGAGTAAATTTTCAACTAACAACTTTCTCTTGTGTTTAAAGACTGAATTACTTTTATAATATAATAATTATTTGACTTTGAGAATCAAATACACGTTTCAGGTACTTCACAAAATTAAATTCATACTTTCAGTTTGTTAGTAGCACATCGAAGTTAGATCTGACATTGCAAAACTAATTAGATATTGTCAAAATTAGTTTAATCAATTCTTAAATATCCAAACTTGATTTAAATAGTTTCTAAAAAATAACCTAATACCAAAAATGTAAATCTGAAATTGTAATGATCGAAAAACGTCGAATAGTCAAATAACTATTCAATTTAGAAAATTAATTCTTCTAAATTAATTTCTAAATATATTTACAATTATTTTAATGATTTGCCACACCAAACTTGCTATATAACTTCTTAATATTTCATAGGAAATGAGCTAACTACTACTAACCTTCTAGTTGTCTATCTTGTACCATCTCCCTGGGTTGTTTCCGACCAAAACAAAGCTCGTTTTAGCTCTTTGAAACCTCTATTGTGTGGATAGACAGTTCAACAGCATACCACAACACTCACTTTCACTTTTTTACTAGCTTTGTAGTAAAATACCACGTTAAATGGAATCAAACAATCTTTAATTTTATATTTGAATAATATTTGTGACTTATAGTCAAATTTGATCGTAGACAATGCTATATTGCTACTACATATTAAATCATCAATTACTATTCTTCACAATTAATGGGAATTTAACTCTTAACGTGACTATTTATCGTAGATTATCAATTCAAGATATTTTTTACTACTTGATATAAACAACCCTGTGGTTGCTCTTTACATCACCAGTTAAAACATACAACTGTTACATCACATGATATACATTACATTTCTAGATATTATTTTAATTAAATGTATCATTCATACGGTATGCTGCATTACAACACGCACTCTGTATTTAGCCCACTATTTATTAAACCAAGTGCTGGTATTCGGAGAACAAGGTTTAAGGATTTTCATATCTCACTTTCAGAATATCAAAACTTCGGAAAGTTATAACAATAAATTGCTTATGTGAACAGACTAAAATATTTGAAAATTCACCGCTACGAAGTTGGGTTAATAAAAAACTTTTTTACAGAGAATTAGAAAAAAATTACAATGGATAAGATGATTGCTAAATGCTTTGTTAGCACATTCTATGCAACAATATCATGATTTGCTGCAAATAATGCGACACAATCTTGCAATTCCACTTCCTTTGGGGGGCTATAGAACGCAAGCTATTGCACGATGTATACAGCCATGTATGCGAAACTCAATATCAGTCGCTACTGAAACTGTGCCACTTTTATGAAAAGAATATTGAGAATTTAATCACAAGAGAAATTAAAATACTAAGATCTTATTTTATAGAAATTCGGAATGAGCTAGTAAACAACTGCAATGAAATAATTGTATGCTAAAATGAATGTTTATTTAATTTTTCTACTTTTCCCCAAGTTTATATTATTTTCTCATTAACATTTTTTTATAGGATATATTACATTTTTATCTAATACCTGCTGTGATGATTGATGCAAATAATGATAATGCCACCCTCTATCTCTGCATGAAAGGAAACCACCACACATATGCGGCAGAATTTTGCTGTTGAACCTTATGTTGGAAAAGATAACAATTTTTTGTCTTGTTTGTGACCCCTATTTACCAAGTTTCATTAATGCTTGTTTTATTAGTATCGATAGATGAAGCCCAAACTGCATATGAGCAAGGCTATCAAATAGCGCAAAGCAGTTTACCAGGTGTTAATTCCACACGACTCAGAATCGTAATTAATTATTTTGCTTTTATCTGTAACATGCAATAAGATCTTCAAAGAGGCTGGAAGTACAACCTTTACATTATGTTAACTGAGCATTACAAACATTTTAATTTTTCTATTTTCTTCTCCTATAGGAACTACGGAACTACGAATTAGAGCAGCAAACTGGAGTGAAAATATCTGCCTCAAGTGCCTTTCACATAAAGAAAATTTGGAACAATTTATCTTTTTTACGCAGAACACTAATGGGAAGATAATCAACAAATGTATTAATTGTATTGCTTTTGATGTATGTATTTACCTTTGAATATAAAACCTCAGAAAGGAGCGTTGTGAACTTGTAGCATATGATTGAACTACGACGGAAGTCGCCATCTGCAAAACCCATATATGACTCATTATTGTGAGTTTTGCGTAGTTGCGCCAGTTTCGCTGTAAAAAACTTGTGGTAAAAAATGGTTAGTTGTGCTTCTTGTGGGTGTTCTCAAACACCTACAACTACAAATAAAGGAATAACGTTCCATCAGTAAGTAATAATTACATTTAATCAGTACACTGGTCAATGTCAACCGGAAACACCTATCCGCCATATTGAAGACCCAACTTGTTGTTGTTCCCTATTTTTATACGAAACGCTCCTTCCTGAGGTTTTATATTCAAAGGTATTTACAGATATTTTCCGAATATGAGTATGATAGTTCCAGCAGCAGCAATTCTTAGAGGGACATCACCAAATGTAATGAAATCATGATTGTGTTCCAAAAATTGCTTTCGGTGCTGTTTGATGAATATAAGTTCACATTTGTAATCTATAGGAAAATATATGTTTCACTCTCCACAATAAATTTTTAAACGTATATGATTTTTTTATTTGTCAAGCTTGTGATCGGATCAGAGGCAGGGAAAATATGCCTAGAAGCAATTACAAAATAAAAAAGATTTTTCAAACAACTACTAGGTATTTTTAACTATTTATAAATTATTGGAAAAGCGGTCATTATGCATTAATATGAGACAATTGTCTATGCAATATCTATTCAAATTCGAATAAATTTTAGAAAGAATTATTTCAAGTTAAACGTTTGCACATACGACGAAATCTGGTTCTAGCCTGCACATTAATTTGGGAGCTATAATCTGTAATGAAGTATTTATTTACATTATAACAAGCTTACTGATGATTGGTTACAATGTACGAGTATGGAATGTCGAGATAGAACGACAATGGAAGGGGTAAGTGAGCTGAGTGCTTCCATCATAGAATTCATCAAACAGAATTAATAACCAGTTCTTTCACAATGGCCATAGTACAAATTTAATATATATTTGAATGGTATTATCAGAAATTTATTTTTAATGAATATATTCCTGCAAAGCAGGCACTATAGTTCTAACTATGTAGTTTCTTAGATGTAATCATTCACAGCTTAAGAGATGTAGTTTTTTCAAAACAGTTGGTATGACTTTCTAAAGTTGCTAATTCGTAGTTTGTATTACCTCAAATCAAACACCTATTTGGACAGCAGTGAAAAGAAAATCAGACACGAAAAAAATGACAAAAGTTCTGAATTTATTAAATAAAGTAAGGTTTTGGACAATAAATGTTTAATAAAAAAACAGTTATTTTAAGTTTATTATGGCCTAGCCTAACAACCTATTCTAAAGTAAAACCTAAGCTATCCTATCCTATGCTAATTCAGCGTAACTTGACTTTTCTTGTCTTAACAAATAATATAAACAGATAGATCAACAAATAACAGATGCTTGTTGCACACATAAGAAGTTCTTACAAAGCTAGTATTCATGGCGCAAGCATCTCACCAAGTCCATGTCACGCGGAATTAATGTTGACCTTCATGCATGTAAAGCACAACAATAACTGTCCTCAAAATACTGGATGAGAAAAGCCTCAGCCGATTCTTGCAATGCCTCCAACGCAAGTCGTTGGATGCGTACTCCAGGTTGTGCGTGTTCAGACAATATTTCATGAATTAACTTTGAGAACGGTAATTTTGGAATAAGCATGTTTGTTTTCAGTTGATATTGCTTAATTTCGCGAAAAATTTTTCTACTAATTTTAAACCTCTTGTTACCTACAAGCATAATCACATAGGATTTGCTTCTAGATTTTTTCTTGGGAACAGGTTTGCGAATAGTGCTTTCCTGTAGTTTTGATGACTTAGAGTGAGAAGAAGATCTAGTTGCTCTCTGAACTTCCGATGTAGATTGTGCATTTGAGGTTTCTGAAGAACGTCGATCAGAGACTGCTTTTTTGCCCTTTGGGAAGCTTTTTTTGGACATGGTTGGTGTGTTCGGCATGGTTGGTTTCTTCTTAACCGTGTTGAAAGATTCCTAAAAAAACAATATTATAAACATCTAGATATGTAAACTGTATACAAGGTGCTTTTTCCAGTTCCTACATGCAGATCTCACTTTGTTCTAATGTTACAGTAATATTTGCTTGCAAATCATGTAGATAGCTTGGGTAATTGTTATAAATTTTGTTTTTTTAGTAACTCTTAATACATAGCCAGCCAACGTACCCAATTATATTGGAAATTCTTTCTGGGCAGTATTTTCTTACTATTTTGACTTTGTGAAATATAGGCAGTTCTGTTAAAATCATAAATTATTTTTGCGAGTGAAGGAAATATCACCTATATAATTTAAAAAATTGTTTATCTTACAGTAGCAGCTTTTGATACGCTTTATGTAATTATTTTCAGAGTCTAAAAACAGCTATTATTCACAAGTGACTAAAATGTTTCATTATCTACTGCCACTAATTATATGACAGTTGATAGTTTGTACGATGCTTGAACTTTATTGTAGAAAAGCCGCTACGGTGAGATAAAACGTCATATATCACATGTGAGTAGAATGCCATTATGTTCTCGTGAGGATTAAGGTGGATTCAAACTATATGGAACATCATAGTCACATTAGGTCAAATTGGCCCCGTGTACAAGCCTTCTGTCTTATTGTCAACATTACTGTCACGTCAAGAAGTTTTTAAAAACATTCTTTTACCCAAAACTACTCTTCAGTTGTCGTTAGCACAAGTAATAGTTGAAAATGTTGAACAGAGGCTTATATAGGCGAAAATAATAAAACATTTATCCGATATCAATGTTAATGAAAAAGTTGATTTTGATTCCAGCAGTGATTTTGTTCCTGAAGAAGTTCATCTGTCATATGGAAGTGAAATTAACGATGTGCAAGAAGAAAGTGACAATGATGAGAATGCATAAGTTTCCGTAACCAATATTGCAAATAATATAAAATACGTTGGAAGCCTGTCTGGAACAACCAACCTTTTTCAACAGAACGAATGCGATCACATAATATCATCAAGACAAGGTTATATAAAGTTGCTTTGCCACCGAGTAAAGCTATTGAAGATCCTATAGTTTGATTTTATTTGTCTATTGGTTCAAATGTAAGTAGTAGATGACATTGCATGTCAAACAAATAAAAAATGTAAAGAAATTATTATTGTGTGGAAACCATGTTATGCTATAGAATTGTATGCCTTTTTTGGGATAGGTATTGCTATGTCGAGCCATCTAAGTGCCAATGCTTACAATTACGACATTCTTTGGGATACATTGTATGAATCATCATTGTTTAGATCAGCAATGGGTTCAAGCAACTGATATGCTCTGACACCAGGTCACAAAGATGAGAAAATATATAAGACATATGGGAACAGGTAAATAATAACTTCCGAAAATATCTACCAGGAGAAAATATTACAGTTGATGAATAGCTCATTCCATGTTGGGAAAGGTGTCTCTTTCATCAATATAGGTCTTCCAAGCCTGGCAAATGTAGTTTGAAGGTCTGCTGGGTCTTCGACTCAGAAACTTATTATCCATTCTCTGTAATTCCATATGCCAGAAGAAATTAAATGACGGTTGCTAAGAGACTAGTAAGTGACGTAGTAAAATAACTACCTATCATAAGACAAACAGATATGTTACCTTCGATAATTATGAGACTTATCTTTGGTGCAATCGCTATTGAAAGATTAACTAACATGCATCAGAACTTTTAAAAAAAATTATCTGTATCGAAGAAATTCTTGATGCAACAAAAGTGTAACAATGCTCTCGACAATTCATAAAACTACTGATGGTAGTCACGATGCCAATAGCTGTTAAAGTTAGAGTGAAACTTACAAAACTGTAATTTTTTTATCCTGCGTTTCATCTTCGAGCAACCATCATTTTTTTTTCATTTTTTTAAATACGGCCCCCACTTTCAGTTGTAAAATTTTAGAGACCTTTTTTATTCAGAATTCAACAATGTACCACATATTATGGTTTAATTACTTTTCGAGTCTTTTTTGACCATCATCAAGAAATGTTTGGACACCGACCTGTGTCATACAGCATTTTATACGTCATTTCAGATTTTGTAATTTAAAGAAAAAAGTAACGAGCCACACTGCATGTTGTTAATCCTTAATAATAGTGAATGGTCTTAAAATATAAATAATTTTCAATAGGAAGTAATTAATTTATTGATTGTCTTTCTTAATTTTAAACAATAATTAATTTTACAAATATAAACTTCCAGTGTGTCTCATTTTTCTTTAAATTTCAAAAGTTGAAACAATCTTTTTATTCTGAATTCAACAATGTACCACAAATTATGGTTTACCTAATTGCGTTTCAAGTTTTTTTGACCATCGTGAAGAAATTTTTGGCTATGGAACTGTGTGCTAGAGCATTCCATACATTGTTTCAGCTTAGTAATTTAAAGGAAAAGTATTGAGCCATAGTGGTTGTCTTTTATTTCTAATTTTAATTTTAGTTTATAAGTATGAAAAATAATCAATAAACTAATTAATTAGCCTACTATTGAAAATTATTTGTATTCCAAAATCATACGTAATTATAAACGATCTAAAACATGCAGTGTGGCTGATTACTTATTTCTTTATATTACAAAAGCTGGAACAACGAATGAAATGCTTTAGAACACAAATCCGTATCAAAAAAATTTGTTGATGATGATAAAAAGACTTGAAACGTAATTAAACCATAATGTGTGGTACATTGTTGAATTCAGAATAAACAGGGCTTCTAAAATTTGACATCAGAAATAAAGATCACATTTAAAAAAATTAAGTTGATGGATGCTCAAAGATGAAATGTCGGATAAACAAACTGATAACGTGGTCTTTAAGTCCATGAAAAGTTGCTGCAAATAAGTTTGATCAGTTTCGCACTAACTTTAATATTAACGTCAGAAAAAAAATGAAATAGAACATCTAAAAATTCGGTATTTTAAGATAGCTCAAAAACGAAAAATCATATCATATATTTCAAGGTGTCACTTTGTTAGTCCCTTGATTAACCAACTTTTTTCCCGTTTAACTAAATTTGTATCTCTTATTAGTAAAAACGAGATCCCCATACTGGCCCCCCTTATCTTGGACACACTGTGTAGGTATCATTGAAAATTTAAAAAATCTTTCATTTAATGCCAGAGCCAACTTCCTACAAAAAGTACAACTTTATGCTCTAATTCGAACTTCGAAAATATTTTTGAAAAATTGACTAGACCGCTGCATTCTTACCAAAAAAGTGCCTGAAGAACGTAGACATTACATTTTGCTATTTTCATAAATAAGCGAGATATACCTAGCCATACTATGAAAAGTCGAAAAATCGAACTTTTGCTTATAACTCCAAAACAAACAATGATAGCAAATTTTAGGTGTTGGCATTAAGTTTCCTCGAAAAAAGAGATCGAGAATGGGGGGTTCATTTTTTCATATCTTTTGTAGTTACCGAGATTCCATATGAAAACATCGATGGCCACCCTGTACTTGGCGCGTATTTTATAACCATACTAGTTGGCTGTCAAAAACGAAATCAACTGTTTAATAGGTTAAAAACAAGTATCTTCGACGCTACCAAAATGTTAAAAGTTAAAATACACTAAATTTTCATGCCAGACGAGCGGAAACTAACAAAAGTAACGAGTACGTCTTGTAACGTAGGCGGATTGTTCATAATACTACACGTTGGAAATGACAGCCGTTGAAATCAGCAAACAATGACTCGTTCAAAATCAGTTCAAAAGGTTATGTTATAAGTTTAGCTATGAAACATATCCTTCAGTTGTAGAAAATGAATGATATAAATTCTTTGGCGAAAAGCGTGTACAATAAAAAGAAAAGTAATAAAATACTTGTAATTAATAAGCAAAAACTCACCAGTTATCAAGTTCAAAAATGGCGAACGACGCGTGGCTTGAAGTCTTTGCAGAGAAGGAGCAGCTACCCAGACGCGCGTTGTGGCAAAAGCTTATTAGGCCCATTCTACAGGAGCCACAAAAACGCGACCGTTTGCCTGCGAGCGACACGCGTGTGTCACAGAACCACAAAGTGTTAATTGGGCATACTATACGGGCAACTTTGCGGTCGCGTGTGGACGCGTTCGTTGGCGTACCGACGTGTTGAACGCAAGAGGTTGCGTAAAAGTTGCGCGCCGGACACCGGCGTGTCATTCTACATGTAGCAACTTGCAAGCGTCTGGCAGGCCGAGCCGATTTGTCCTCCACCAGTCCACGACTAGTAGTGCAGATCATTGTTGTGCTTGGTGTCTTTGCAAACAAGATGTTTGACACTGAACGATTTATTTGTGAAATCGAGGGTCAACCTCCTCTCTATGATGTTAAAAGTAACGAATATTCTAATAGGGATGTGAAAGCTTAGTGTTGGGTGAAAGTAGCAGAAGTAATGTTTGAAGATTGGACAGATTTTGATATGAAAACAAAGGATGAAAAAGGTAAGATTTAGTCTAAGTATTTGGCTAGTCTTAGTATAGGTTAACCCTAGCTCTGTGGGAAATGTGTGTTTCATGTTAGAATATGAAAATTGTAATACAAATTTATATTACAATTCATGTTCTAACATGAAATGCACACTTCTCACAGAGCTAGGGTTAAGGCTCTGCTGTACCAGTCGCCATCTTAGATTATTGAAATTCAAGGGTGGTTGAAACATAATAACGAATGACAAAAAGCAAACTTTATTAAGTAAACTGATACAAATTGTTTATAATTCTCACAGCATTATATATACTTTCCCATTATTTATACTTTTACACCTATTTGTTTTGCCAAGAAAGTGCTCCAGAACCGTTGAAATATTGACAGAACACTTCTCTTACATCGATCCCTTTTGACATGCCCTCTACAACAGCGGATTCTTGCATTTCCTGTAGTGGACAGGTTAGAGTATCCTCAAAAAGGTAGCCATCTCTTCTTCGCACAAAATTATGCAAAACACAACAAGCCTGCACTACGATGACAGCAAAATCAGGATGTATTAACATAGAAGAATGTTGTTAGAGAGAATTCCGAAAGAGCATTCTACAACACGCCGTGCTCGGCAATGTCTGTAGTTGTAGATCCTCTTTTCTTGCGATAATCACTTGGACGGGTATGGCTGCATCACATGCTTTGACAACCCAAAAGACTCATCCCCGAGCAAAACATAGGGTACCTGGGAACCTTGCTCAAAATTGTCAGGTACTGGTAGGGGATTATCTGCAGGCAGGTGTAGTTCGTTATTTTTGAGTCTTAGTCCAAAATTTGACTTTTTGAAGATCGTAGGGTCACCTTCGCGTCCAAAAGATCCAATATCGACAGCTGTAAAGTAATAGTTTGCGTCAGCAACCGCCAAAAGGACAATCGAGAAGTATTTCTTGTAATTGAAATACTCTGAGCCAGAGTTAGGGGGACAAATTATCCTGATATGTTTCCCGTCGATACTTCCAATACAATTGGGAAACTGTGTAATCTGATAAAATTTCTTGGACTTCTGCAACCACAGCTCCTTCGTAGGAAATGGAATTTCTTGAGGTTGAATAACATTCCATATGGCCAAACAAGTTTCTCTCACAATTAATGGTATTGTTTTTCTTGAAATTTTAAAACCAAACTCCAAGTCTCCAAAGTTCATACCAGAGGCCAAATATCTGAAAATAATGAATGATTGAAATATTGACATTTAAAATCATATTGCTCAATTATCACTAACATTTAAGAAAACTTAAGTATTTTATACATGTACAAAACAGCTTCATAAAAGTCACCATTTCACACTTACAAACTACCTGCAAATGAACAAAAAAATCCAACAATAGATGTTTGTCTGTTTTAGTGAAGGAACTTATGAAGAAATGGAAGGCGATAAGAGATTGCTTTGTGCGAGATCATCGCTCAACCACCGCTGTGGGAACAGGTGAAGCTGCATCAAAGAAAAAGAAATACATCTTTTACGACCAGCTGTTACCTCATGTGAAAGTTAATTCCAATACAGGTTCAAACATTGCTCCACTTCACAGTCACGAACAAGTTGGTGAGGAAACTGAGATGGAAGATATTCAAAATAGTAGCGCACATGAAGAAATACTAGCCGATGATGTAAGTTCCCCCCTCCCTCAATTTCTTTACTGAACCAAGCTGCAACAAAACCTAAAGGCCGAAAAGGAAGAATCTGACAGATATTAATCCACCCACTGGCAAAAGGGCTGGTTTTGAGAAAAATATTTTGCCTTCATCAAAAGATTTGACTAACATACTAGCTTCAAGCTTAGAATGGCAAAAAAATGAACAAAATTCAGATATAAATGGCCACAAAGCGTTTCTTCTTTCTTTTGCCCCTGTTCTTAACAGTATGCCGTTCAGTAGCTCGATGTATCTAAGAGGTCAAATATCACAGTTGTTTTCCAACTACTTCGCCCAAAATGAGAATCGTCCACAATGTGTTCGACTTCGTCCATGTCAAGCTCAGCTCGAGCCACCCCCACGGCTGGCAATGTATTTAGTGAAGAAAGTGGTGATTACAATATTTCTGATTATTTACAATTGTAAATACTCTTTGTTCAATGTAAATCAATAAATAAAACTACTTATTAAAGTTTGTTTGATTTCATTACCCTAGTCTACGTTGTGGTAGGTACTAAGATAGTTAAGTTCGTCTGAAAATTTAACTGACATTTGACATTTATTAATTAAGTCAATGCACAATAAATATTGTGGTGATTAAAAATACTTAAAACTAGTAAAAACAAACAAAAAGTGTATAAATATGTACAGTATTAATATATTGTCCAGGCCAGTGAAAGCAAAAACTAGATTACCAAAATTACTATTTCTTTGAACAAATGTTAAATGGGCTACTTGATGGTCAAACGGAGGTTGAGTAAAAAACGTCCCTTTTAGTTAATACATTGTTAATTTTACTCACCTCAAGGTCACTACAAGTCTCTCTGCTGGTTCTATACTACTTGTCATAACTGTGTTTGTAAAAGATGTGGCCCAAAATTAATTGGAACTTAGCACCTTTTATGTTTGTTTCTAAAACCAGTTTAGTTTTATTTGACAGGAGTTGGAGTTTATTGCGTTGTTAAGAGATAGGGTGAGAAGGCCAGGCTTTGCCAACTCTTTACGAATATTTGTGGCCTATATTCATCCCCATCAATGAATACACATTAGTGGTTAAATGTATATTAAATTCTAATACATATCACAGCGCTATTTATACAGTAAATGTATGCCATATTTACGCCCTACTATTAATAATTACAATCATATGTAAGTAAGTAAGTAAGTAAGTTTATTTTTAGTATAATATACTAGTACATAGAATCATAATTATTATATATCTTAACTTATTTATCATTAATAACATTAAAATTAATAGTATTGTTTAACAAAGCTGCTTAAATATTTTTTAAAACTATAAATATTTGTCATTTGTTTTACATCTTGTGGAAGCGAATTATAGACTTTTAGTCCCTTGTAATACAGAGAATTTTGTGTACTCGCTTTATTTAATTTAGGCAGCCTAAAATCAAATCGATTCCTTGTTTTATATTGATGAACGTCCGCATTTAGTATCAAGTGATCCGACATATAATTTGGTAATAAATTATTAACAGCTTTGTAAATCAAAACCAACGTATTAAAATAAATACGTTGTTTGATACTTAGCCACTGTAGCGTATTTAGCATTAAATTAATATTCGTATATTTAGAACATCGTAAAATATTTCGCATCGCTCTGTTTTGTTGTTTTTGCAACCTTTGTAAATCCGATTCATAACAAAGAAAGAGGATACTTGCACAGTAATCAAAGTGTGGCGCAATAATGGTTTTATAGACTAGAATTCTAGCATTAATACTTAGTTTACTGGCTATTCTCCCCAAAAATCCAATTTTTTTAGTGACTTTCTTAATGATAAAATTTATATAACTACGAAAAGTAAGTCTATTATCTATAATAACTCCCAGATATTTAATTTCAGGCACTTGTTCTATTTCTAGACCGTCTATTTTTACTTTAACAGTTATATTTTCACTATTAATTTTATTTGATACGATTATGCACTTTGTTTTGGCAATATTTAATTTTAGTTTATTTATTTGTAACCACTTTGATATCATCTCAAGATCTGTATTTATTTTGTTGACGGCATAAGTAGTATTTTCCGCAGTTACCCAAACTAATGTGTCGTCAGCAAACAAATTTAGCGAGCAGTGTTTGATATTTATTTCCAGATCATTGATGTACAGTAGAAATAGCAATGGACCTAATACGGATCCCTGAGGAACCCCCAATGTGTTAAGAATTTCCGTCGATTCCTCTTCATTATACACAGTTGTTTGGGTTCGCGAAGACAGATAACTCTCGAACCATTGTTTCTCCATTCCCTGTATTCCATATTTGTTTAATTTTGTAATTAATTTTTCTCTATTGATTGTTTCAAAAGCACGCTTATAATCTAGAAACACTCCCACTACACTTTTCTGTTGATCAAGTTCACTTTTCCAATTTGCTAGGACTAGATTTAATGCCGTTTCACACGAATGTTTGCTTCTGAATCCGGATTGTTTGCCACTTATAATCTTATTTGTTTCGATAAACTTCTGCAATTGGTCTTTGACAATTTTTTCTAAAATTTGTTCGTACACCGGCAACGTATATGTGTGTAACCTAACGTAATATTAAACGCTAAGTTTTGTATTTTGACCCACTAGTTGCAGAATTGCTGCGTTGTGCCTTTGACATGCGATATAATACACAATTAAAACCTGCAACGTCTGTTTTGAAACATAAGGAACTGGCACTTGTTGCGTGTGTCGTTTACATTTAGTTGTTATCGTAACACAGAAACTTGACACATATCTTATCTGACGCAAGTTATGCAGTTTTTGTAGGCTAATTGGGTGAACTTCTGCATCTACTTTAGTAAATAGTTTGAACAGTGTTTGTTTTTGCTATGAATGGAGTGATTAACCCCAAAAGTTCGTCAAATGTCTCTACAGACATCCGGTAGTACTGAAAAAACTTCTCAGGATATCTTCGATGTTCTGCGAAGTTAAGATGAAACACCCCTAAGGTCCGGCGATTAGCACCAACCGGGTGTACCCACCAACTTTTTTTTTTACGTTTTTTGGCCAACAAACTTAATAACGTTAATTGGTGAACAACGACACACCCAACTTGTACGGGGTCCATAGCAAATATGAGGCGTTTTGTCGCTAGTCTAGAATGGGTCGCGTTTCACTCGCCGGTTATACGCGCTACAAAGGCTCGTATAGAATGGGCAAAATTTTCAAGCGACTGAGCGACTAACCGGTCGCGTTTTTGTGGCTCGTGTAGAATGGGCCTTAGAGGGGTACGCCGTATGCGTACATGCAGTTGTTTCTGTGCCGGCTGGAAAATGTGTCCCGGCGTGGACGCAATTCTCCGGATCCGGACATGGTACGGCGCCATGACAGCTCTATGCTTATAGCAAGAAACTTTCCAAAAATATATAGCTCTACGGCACTTCGCTTTTTATTTTTCTAACACACTAGTACACATACGTATGTGTGGATAATTTTATACCTACTAAATTAGATGAATATGGACGCTTTCATGGAGGGTCTTAGAAAAAAAATGTTTAAGAAGCATCGCATTGAAAACGGCAGCTCCTGATTTCGGTAGCCAATGGCGTGTTGAAAGAAGTTTAAGAATTTATAAGTTATTCAATACGAAACACATTTTTAAGTTGGAAAAATAAATGAAACTAATTATTATACAAAAAGCAGTTAGATTAAAAAGAAGTGATAAAATTCTAGCAATTAATAAGTAAAAACTCACCTGTTATAAAAATGGCGAATGACGCCTAGCAAGTAACAAAGGCGTACGGTGGCACTAGATTGAAGCAGTGCTGCCAGATTGTTTCACATTGCATATTACAAATGTTTATAACGGTCGCTTAAGATTTCAATATGTATTTATCTATATAAATAAATATTTTAAAGAATTAAAGCGGATTGTGTAATAATTTGATAAACTATGTACATTTAAAGTTAAAAAAAAATGGAAAAATAACACATTTCTTCGTGAAATATTTGATATTTGGCAGAATGATTAGCAATGAATTTATTACATTTATTTTATTATGACATACGAATCCTATTATTTATCAATTTCACATTTCAAATGATAATATATGCACACGGGGTTGGTAAAGAGTTTGGCACTGAAGTGTAGACGATTTGTCAGCTCTCTTTTAAAAAAATACTTTGACTTAATACAGTTTCATAATACTAAATTTGATCATTATTTCTGTAACGTGTTGAGATAGTGTCTACTTAAAATTTTTATTAAGCAAAAAGTCAGCAAGCGATGAAGGTAAATGCCAAAGCAGTCTATTTGAGTTAGGTTCATTATACAAGGGTAGCACCCATAATTTCTGCAAACTAATAGATCAAGTGCACAATAGATATCAGACTTGCCATGAAACGAATGTTAATTATTTTCTAATTCGACAGTTCAAATTTAGTTTTGATAAGTAATTGCAATAGTTATTATACAAGTTAGTTTTGAAATAAGTGTTGTGCAGCAAAATTGAATCTAACGAGAGAAAATTTTAGAATCATGATTTAAAGAAGTTTCACTCAGGGATGATTTTCATGAAAGAAAACCAAATTTAGCAGTTACCGAAACAAACATAAACGTCGTGCGAAGAATGATTCAGGAGGATAATCGAGTCACATCTAGAATTATTAGGAGCACCTTGGGAATTGGCATGACTGTAGTAAACAAGGTTTCACATAATCATTTGGGTGTAAGAAAAGTCTGTTGTCAGTGGATACTACACAGTTTAACAGAAGCCTGGAATGGTGCAAGAAAACTTTTAAAATATATGATGAAAGTAGGTCTAAAGCAGTTTACAACATTATAACTGATGATGAAAACTGGACATATGCATTTGATCCCGAATCGAAGCGGTAGTCTGCACAATGGATGTTTTCTACAAATCCTAATTCAGTTAGGTACTTAAAAAGTATTAAAAATCCAATTTGGATAAAATTATAAACTAAGAAGTGAAGCGATCTCGAAGTGTTGGTAAGAAAATGGTTGCTTGCTTTTTCTCGAAATCAGGACCTATCACAACTTTCGTGCTTGAAAATAAGCGTACGGTTATCGCAGAATGGTAACAACAGTGTGCTTACCAGACGTTATTCAAAAAGCTCGATTACGACGCCCAAACAGTGAGTTTGTTCAACAGTATGACAATGCTTCAACTTATACCGCACATCAAACAAGAGAATTCTTAAAGGCTTCCGAGTTAAAATTGCTATGCCATCCCCCATACAGTACTCACCTAGCACCTTTCGATTATTCTTTAATCGAGGTTTCTATTTCCTCGATTAAAGAATACAATGTGTGATGGGCAAATTTGGAACTTTCGAAGATGCTGTGGAAAGCTTCAAAAACATTATTTTTCGAGTGACTCAAGAAGAATGGAATTTATGTTTTGAAAATTGGTTTTATCAAATGCATAAATGTATAGAGTTTATGGGCGAATATTTTGAAAAACAATAATAAAAATAATTTTTGGTTAAAAATTTTGTTTTATTAGATTGCAGAAATTTACCGAGCTACCGTCCTAAATAAGTCTGAAAATTTTGCATGAAAATATTAAATTTAGCATCTATTTGCCATTTGACTATCAAAAGAATACAATTTATGATATATAAATATACTGTTCCAGCAATTATCAATTTTGTAATCAAAACACTGTGCGGTACTTGCGTGCAAGACTCAGTCACTTAGTGTACTCGGTACTCAGTCCACAAGTTCATTTCTTTAAAATTTGCTTGTACTTGTATTTGACACATTTTAGATTATAAATATACTCGAATACATTTACATGTTTTCGAGTACATATCTGTGTATTCGAATATATTTTCAAGTACTTGAATACATTTTTGGGTATTCATAATGGGAATAGTTAACTAAGCAAGATACATTTAAATTAAACATTTTCAAATTCACTCTTCAAGGAGGTATATTACTACCCGGAAATAGGATTCTAATACCTAAATCTTTATGAAAGTATGTTCTTGACGAATTACATTCATTTCGGAATAGTAAATATAAAAAATTTGGCCCGAAGCATTTGCTGATGGTCCGGTATAGATTATGACATTGAAGCTATGGTAAAAAGTTGTGAAGGTTGTAATCTATATAAAACTAACCCCAGTAAATGTGAAAACCATATATGGGAACAAAGTTCTTATCCCTTTCAAAGAATTCATTTAGATTTTGCTTGATCTTTCAAACGCACAATTTTATCTACTAATTGGTTCATTTCCAAAATGTCCAGAAATTCACATAATGAAAAATATTACAACCAAATCTACAATAAACAAATGCAGGAAAATTTTTTGCAACATTTGGTTTACAAGAGGCCGTGGTTAGGGATAGCGGTACTACTTTTTGATTCTGGCTTATATGCAGGGTGAGTTACCTCACACGCACTTAGACCGCATTATGCGGGGACCCATTGTGCTACCTCCCAGCAGCTCTCCAAGCTATCTAATTCTTTTAATGTACTTAAGAAGGATCGCAACTGAAGTGTTGCTGATTCTGACCATATCGGACTGGCAGTGGCACAGAACGTGTTGTTGCTGTCTCGTCATCCTCGTTGCATCCGTGACAGTTTGGGCTGTCCACCAGTCCCATCCTGTGCATATGTCGGTTTAGAATGCAGTGTCCAGATAGAATACCCACAACTAGTCTAAGGTTTCTTTGGGACAGTTGTATGCAATATTTGGCTGTCTTTGGTGAGGGCGCTGTAATAGCAGCCCTCGCTTTGCCCATCTTCGTGTGAAGCTGTTTAAGATTTTTTGACACAGCAAAGAGCTTAATGTCATCAGGGATATAGGGATTACCGGTTCTGGTCACCAAAGAAGTTGTTCGGAAGCAAGTCTCGTAGCCTCATAGGCCTCCTCATTGCCATAGTTACTGTCATGCCCTTTCACCCATACAAAGGAAACAACATTATTTTTTTAGATATCTTCGAGGGCTTCATGGCACTGCAGTACCACACCTGAGGTAATTTTTCAGCTGCCCAAGGCTAGTAAAGCTGTCAATGAAGATACCAATACATTGATTCTCAATTTTTCTTTCAAGAATTGCTTTTGCACCATGCATTATTCCAATTACCTCTGCTTGGAAGATAGTGATCATTTTGCTTAGTGGTATGCTTTGGCGGAGGTTCATATCGTCAGAGAAAACTTCGGCACCCATTTCATGCTATGTTTCAGATCCATCAGTAAAGATGGATATATTGATATGCTAGGAAAATCCAGCATTGACGGCATATTGTAGAGGGAGGTAGTCTACCATAGTGTCCAGAAGAGGGATCTTGTCGCCGGCCTCATTCAGAATGCGGTATGCCTGCCTCCCTTCCCTGCTGTGTGCCCCTTATAGCGCAGCCTCAAGGCGGCTCTTAGGGCTACTTCCTTCACAAAAAGATTAAGTGGTGGAAGGCATAAGATCACCTCTAAAGCGGCAGCTGGGGTTGAGTGTATAGCACTTATAAAACTAAGACAGACAAGACGTTGCACATGTCCTAGTTTACTTTCTGCCGTAGCCTGTCTAACCCTAGGCCACCAGACAAGTGCTACATAACAGCATGGGCATAATAACTGCATGAAAGGAAGCCACCACGCATATGTAGCAAAATTTGCTGTTGAACTTTATGTTAGAAAAGATAAATATTTATTGTCTTATTTGTGACGTCTATTTATCAAGTTTCATTAATGCTTGCTTTATTAGTATCGACAAACAAAACCCAAATTGCATATGAGCAAGGCTATCAAATAGCGCAAAACAGTTTACCAGCTGTTAATTCCATATGACTCAGAATCGTAATTAACTATTCTGCTTTTATCTTTAACATGCAATAAGATCTTCAAAGAGGCTGCCTATTACAACCTTTACATTATGTTAACTGAGCATTATAAACATTTTAGTTTTTCTATTTTCTTATCCTATAGGAACTACGAATTAGAGCAGCAAACTGGAGCGGAGATATCTGAATCAAGCGCATTTCACATAAAAAGATTTAGGAATGTATTAATTTGATGTATGTATTTACAGATATTTTCCGAGTATGAGTATGATAGTTCCAGCAGCAGCGATTCTAATTAGAGGGACATCATCAAATGTAATCAAATCATGATTGTGTTCCAAAAATTGCTTTCGGTGCTGTTTGATGAATATAAGTTCGCATTTGTAATATATAGGAAAATATATGTTTCACTCTCCACAGTAAATTTTTAAACGTATATGATTTTTTATTTGTCAAGCTTGTGATCAGATCAGAGGCAGAGAAAATATGCCTAGTTTTTAAAAGCAAATTGTTACATATTCAAAATCAAAATATTCTGTAAAATTAAAATTATTATTATAAAACGTTAATGTATTTTTCTGTATTGAATTACTATCGTTTAATATTATTTTGTTAATAATTATTTGTACTAATATATATATAATTATGATATTATTATTGTAAACTATGTTGTACATACTTTGAATTTTTGTGTATATTAGGATTCCTATTTAAATAAATATTATTATTATTATTATTATTAGAAGCATTTACAAAATAAAAAAGGAGATTCAAACAACTACTATTTTTAACTATTTTGAAGTATTTATTTATATTATAACAAACTTACTGATGGTTGGTTACAATGTGCTAGTATGGAATGCCGAGATAGATCGACAATGGAAGGGGTAAGTGAGCTGAGTGCTTCCATCATAGAATTCATCAAACAGAATCTATAACCAGTTGTTTCACAATGGCCATAGTACAAATTTAATATATATTTGAATGGTATTATCAGAAATTTATTTTTAATGAATACCTACATTCCTGCAAAGCAGGCACTATAGTTCTAACAGTGTAGTTTCTTAGACGTAATCATTCACAGTTTAAGAAATGTAGTTTTTTTTCAAAATAATTGGTATGACTTTCTAAAATTGCTAATTCGTAGTTTGTATTACCTCGAATCAAATACCTATTTTGACAGCAGTGACAAGAAAATCAGACACGAAAAAAATTACAAAAGTTCTGAATTTATTAAATACAGTAAGGTTTTGGACAATAAATGCTTAACTAATGAAAAAACAGTCTAGCCTAACAACCTATTCTAAAGTAAAACCTAAGCTATCCATATCCTATGCTAATTCAGCGTAACTTAACTTTTTCTTGTCTTAACAAATAATATAAACAGATAGATCAACAAATAACAGATGCTTGTTGCACACATAAGAAGTTCTTACAAAAGCTAGTCTTCATGTCGCAACCATCTCACCAAGTCCATGTCACGCGGAATTAATGTTGACCTTCGTGCATGTAAAGCACAACAATAACTGTCCTCAAAATATTGGATCAGAAAAGCCTCAGCCGATTCTTGCAATGCCTCCAACGCAAGTCGTTGAATGCGTACTCCAGGTTGTGCGTGTTCAGAACAATATTTCATGAATTAACTTTGAGAACGGTAATTTTGGAATAAGCATGTTTTGTTTTCAGTTGATATTGCTTAATTTCGCGTAAAATTTTTCTACTAATTTTAAACGTCTTGTTACCTACAAGCATCATCACATAGGATTTGCTTCTAGATTTTTTCTTGGGAACAGGTGTGCGAATAGTGCGTTCCTGTAGTTTTGATGACTTAGAGTGAGAAGAAGATCTAGTTGCTCTCTGAACTTCCGATGTAGATTGTGCATTGAGGTTTCAGAAGAACGTCGATCAGAGACTGCTTTTTTTGCCCTTTGGGAAGCTTTTTTTGGACATGGTTGGTGTGTTCGGCATGGTTGGTTTCTTCTTAACCGTGTTGAAAGATTCCTAAAAAAACAATATTATAAACATCTAGATATGTAAACTGTATACAAGGTGCTTTTTCCAGTTCCTACATGCAGATCTCACTTTGTTCTAATGTTACAGTAATATTTGCTTGCAATTCAGGTAGATAGCTTGGATAATTCTTATAAATTTTGTTTTTTAGTAACTCCAAATACATAGCCAGCCAACATAACCAAATTATATTGGAAATTATTTCTGGGCAGTATTTTCTTACTATTTTGACATTGTGCAATAAAGGCAGTTCTGTTAAAATCATAAATTCATTTTGCGAGTAAAGGAAATATCACCTATATAATTTAAAAAAATTGTTTATCTTACAGTAGCAGCTTTTGATACGCTTTATGTAATTATTTTCAGAGTCTAAAAACAGCTATTATTCACAAGTGACTAAAATGTTTCACTGTCCACTGCCACTAATTCTATGACAGTTGATAGTTTGTACGATGCTTGAACTTTATTGTAGAAAAGCCGCTACGGTGAGATAAAACGTCATATATCACATGTGAGTAGAATGCCATTATGTGCTCGTGAGGATTAAGGTGGATTCAAACTATATGGAACATCATAGTCACATTGTGTCAAATTGGTCCCGTGTACAAGCCTTCTGTCTTATTGTCAACATTACTGTCACGTCAAGAAGTTTTTTAAAAACATTTTTTTACCCAAAACTACTCTTCAGTTGTCGTTAGCACAAGTAATAGTTGAAAATGTTGAACAGAGGCTTATATAGGCGAAAAATAATAAAACATTTATCCGATATCAATGTTAATGAAAAAGTTTAAGAGGTTATGTTATAAGTTAAGCTATATTGCTCTATGAAACTTATCTTTAAGTTATAGAAAATGCATGATATAAATTCTTTTACGAAAAGCGACTACTATAGTAATAAAATACTTCTAATTAGTAAACGAAAACTCACCAGTCACCAAGCTGCAGAAATGGCGAACGACGCACCGTTTGAAAGTCTGGCAGAGAAGGAACAAATGCGCGGGAACGCATTGCGACAAACGCTTAGAGGGGTGCACTGTATTTCAGACAGCGTTGCCAAATTGTATCACTTTAGAGTTATGACAAATAGAAAAGTTCACTTAAAATTTCAGAAATTACTTATTAATATATTTCATTGTCCGTTTATGTACAGCTAGTTCAAGTTAAAAACAAAGAAATTCTTATTGTTCTATATATATTTATTCGGCGTAATTAGACATAGTAATAAATTATAACATTTCGTAAATTTATTATAACGCACGAAGCCAATTAAAATTTACATTGATAACATATAAGGGGTTCTTTTTCTTTCCAATTACCATTACCAAAAGTAAAGTGTTAATATATTTTTGCTTGTACCCAAATTTGAATTATATTTTTGGTGTATAATGCATTAGAGCATTATTTATCAAATTTGAAATTAGAATTAAATTATTTATATCTGAACTCTGCAGCATTTTGCAGTTATATTTAATTATATTTAAATTATAGTTGTTATTTTTCCATATATAAATACAGGCCGAGACCTTGTCTTCAAGTCTATAAAGTAAGGTAACCAACATAATTTATTTCAAGGTAATGCTCTGGAAGGAAAAAACTGTGAGCGTTAGTAATCATTGGTACTCAAGCACTTAAGAATTTCGATATTAATGGATGACGTGACAAATTATTTCCGATGTAAAATATATAACGTAAAAGTAGATAATTGGAATCTAAACTGTATGTACATATCAGCATGTTTGTATGGAGTCGACGTGATGTTAATTTCCAAATTAGAACACCTACAGTATATCTTAAATGTGAGTAAAAAGAACTTAAAAATTAATAATCACCTGTGAAAAGTCCCAAAAATTGTTGTTGCAAGCATTTTTTTCTAATATTTTCTTTTATTTATACAATCAATGCTTTTATGGACTATCAGTTAAACTGTCCGCTTAAAACTAGGTCATGACATGATACGATAAGCTCAATTGGAAATTCTTTATAATTTTACTAAACTTGGATATTTCGTACTAATTGATATACATAACGTTTATGTGAATCTGGTTGGTAGGTCAGATCGCTTGAACCGTTTCAATCTTCTTGGTTCTTCTTCATCTAGTAGCAGTAGGTTGCAAGTTCGTTTGGGTGTTGTGCTAGTTTTTTCCTGTGTTTGACACTGAATTTGATTATTTCTTGTCAGGACATTTTTAAGTCTTATTGAGTGGCAAGTTTTATTCAAACCGTTGCTCGGCTGCAAGTTTTGGCATTATCTCGTCATGCAGCTGTGCCCTCGATCCGGGCTGTGCCGGAATACATGTGGTTGTTGTTTCTTTGTAACGTGTCTTCGAGTTTGAATTTAAAACGCGAGCTTATGAGAGCGACAGAGAGATATTCGCTTCCTCGCAGTCTTTTCTGTTTGCCCCGCGAGCTTCTGGCCGATCGGTAGGGCGAGCCGGTTTTGTTGAGTCAGTCAGTGTTGGAAGTTAGTTGCGAGCAGTTGGCTTCAGACCTGGTGCAGGTACTGCGAGCGGGTTCCGAGAGCGTGGCTTTGCTGCCGCCCCGTTCCTTCGGGCGCGTGGCGGCCTGTCGGGAGAGGGATTCTGGCCGTGACAGTTCCAAGTTGTGTGTCTGTTTGTGCCACTCTTCTCGTTGACCGCTGTCCTAAAATCTCGAATGCCTGGAAGACAATTTTCCGCTAAACAACTAGGATTCAATGGTCAGGACATTTTTTAAATTCTACAAATGTGTGACTTTTTGGAGTATTTCTGTTCAAAGATTCTGACCCCGCTTGTATATAGTTTTTCGGTCATATTTTTACGCTTAATAATTCATCAAATTGTGTGCAGGCAGCTAGCGGTTCATAATTTTAAGCAGCTGTAACGGTCGGTGTAATTTTCTGTGAGGTACTCGTTTTGGTAGCTTCGGTCATAATTACCCTTTTGTGCTTATTTAAAATCCTACAGATTTAGCACGCAGTGTTTTTCTAGAAGATTCGTCAAGCTGGTTTACCGGCGGGGCCTCGTTCGCTTCGTAATTGGTTGCAGGTGGTCAGACAGCGCGGCAAACAGGGTTTCCCTGCACGCCGCGTTCCGCAGCGTGTCTGGCATGAGACAGCGTTGGCTTGCTTTCGGGGAGTGCGTTGCTGGCCGTGACAGTGCAAAGTGGTGCTTTTGACGTGTGCGTCTCCTTTATCGACGACCGCCGTTCTGGAATTTCCGAATGCCTGAAGGGCAATTGTTCCGCTAATTATCCAGGTTCCATGTCTTCAGAACGAGCAGTCAAGAAGTCTCTATAGTCTTTTTTTGTTTCCCATGAGGGTTCCGAATCAGGCCCTGTAAATCAGGGGATCTTGGATTGTACAACACCTCCGCATATAGCCGCAGCTCCTCTGCACTGATAGGCGAGCTCTCGACTCTAACGATGCAGCCAGGTGCAGCTGAAATTGAACAAGGTAGTATGCGTAGTTTGTAAACAATATTAAATGTGCATTTTTGATAAATGCCATCCACTCGCTTAGGCTGTTTGTACACAATATTAAATGTGCCTTTTTGATAAATGCCAGCCACTCGCTTAGGCAGTTTGTAAACAATATTAAATGTGCTTTTTTGATAAATGCCAGCCACTCGCTTAGGCTGTTTGTAAACAATATTAAATGTGTCTTTTTTAGATAAATACTAGCCATCCGCTTGGGCTGTTTGTAAACAATAATGGATGTGCCTTTTTGGATAAATACCAGCCGCCCGCTTGGGCTGTTTGTAAACAATATTAGAGGTGCCTTTTTGATAAATGCCAGCCACTCGCTTAGGCTGTTTGTACACAATATTAAATGTGCTTTTTTGATAAATGCCAGCCACTCGCTTAAGCTGTTTGTAAACAATATTAAATGTGTCTTTTTAGATAAATACCAGCCATCCGCTTGGTCTGTTTGTAAACAATAATGAATGTGCCTTTTTGGATAAATACCAGCCGCCCGCTTGGGCTGTTTGTAAACAATATTAGATGTGCCTTTTTGATAAATGCCAGCCACTCGCTTGGGCTGTTTGTAAACAATAATAAATGTGCCTTTTTAGATAAATGCCTGCCACTCGCTTAGGCTGTTTGTAAGCAATGTTAGATGTGTCTTTAGATAAATGCCAGCCACCCGCGTTGGGGCTGTACGCCATTTTTCATATTCTCGCAGTAATTTCGAAGTAAAGCGACCCCAGCTGGGCCTATAGTTGTAATCCCCTTCTTTTGTTAATGTTTCGTGTTGTGTGCGCTGACAAACGTCGGTGCTTTTGTACATATTTATATTTGGAAATGTGTTAAAACCAATAGATCGGTTTGCTGTACGTTGGCTTATGATTTCCCCACGTGCCTGTGGTTGTTTATTTTGTGGGTGAATTATTCACTCTATGAAGATTTATGTAAGGTGGAGTCTGGAAAGAGTTCTTAAGCGTCGCAGGTAAGTCAGGGCCCTTGTCGCCACCGTGTTGGGAGTGGTGAGGCTGTACACAACATTCTACCTCTATTTGGCCTTCGGGGTTCTGTGAGGCGTGTGAACCAAGTCTGCGTAACGTGGCACCCATTTATTTTGCAACACCCTTTACATATCGTCACGGTTGCCCTACGGTGTACCGATTCTAGGACCACGCCCATCTCTTTGAACGTATCACGCCGTGGCTATTGGCCTGTTTTCGAGATTTCCAGGCCAAGTGTTGGCATTTCCCGGACATGATAACGCAAGTGGCACTCCCGCACCCTTGAGTGTCTTTAAAACCGTTCGATACCGTAACACAATCTTCAAGGACGGGCAAACAAAAGGTCTCTCCAGTCTTATTTTCTCTCATGAGGGTCTCGCATCAATCCTTGTGAGTCAGGGATCACGGAGTGTGCAACACCCACAAATACAGCTGCGGCCTGCGGCTTCTCTGCGCTGGAGGCGAGCTCCCGAGACTAACGGTGAGAACAGGCGAAGCTGCAACGAACAAGGTAGCGTGTATAGAAATTAAGATAAATGTTAGCCACCCACTCAGGGCGCGTATGTAAAAACCATATTATTGAATTAAGATAAATGTTAGCCACCCACTCTGAGCGCGTATGTAAAATCCATATTCTTGCATTAAGATCAATGTTAGCCACCTACTCTGAGCGCGTATGTAAAAATCATATTCTTGCATTAAGATAAATGTTAGCCATCCACTTAGGGCGCGTATATAAAAACCATATTCTTGCATTAAGATCAACGTTAGCCATCCACTCTGGGCGTGTATGTGAAAACCATATTCTTGCATTAAGATAAATGTTAGCCACCCACTCTGAGCGCGTATGTAAAAATCATATTCTTGCATTAAGATAAACGTTAGCCACCCACTCTGGGCGCGTATGTAAAAACCATATACTTGCATTAAGATAAATGTTAGCCACCCACTCTGAGCGCGTATGTAAAAATCATATTCTTGCATTAAGATAAACGTTAGCCACCCACTCTGGGCGCGTATGTAAAAACCATATTCTTGCATTAAGATAAATGTTAGCCACCCACTCTGAGCGCGTATGTAAAAATCATATTCTTGCATTAAGATAAACGTTAGCCACCCACTCTGGGCGCGTATGTAAAAACCATATTCTTGCATTAAGATTAATGTTAGCCACCCACTCTGACCGCGTATGTAAAAATCATATTCTTGCATTAAGATAAATGTTAGCCACCCACTCTGGGAGCGTACGTAAAAACCATATTCTTGCATTAAGATAAATGTTAGCCACCCACTCTGAGCGCGTATGTAAAAATCATATTCTTGCATTAAGATAAACGTTAGCCACCCACTCTGGGCGCGTATGTAAAAACCATATTCTTGCATTAAGATTAATGTTAGCCACCCACTCTGAGCGCGTATGTAAAAATCATATTCTTGCATTAAGATAAACGTTAGTCACCCACTCTGGTCGTGTATGTAAAAACCATATTCTTGCATTAAGATAAACGTTAGCCATCCACTATGGGCGTGTATGTAAAAACCATATTCTTGCATTAAGATAAATGTTAGCCACCCACTCTGAGCGCGTATGTAAAAATCATATTCTTGCATTAAGATAAATGTTAGACACCCACTCTGAGCGCGTATGTAAAAATCATATTCTTGCATTAAGATAAATGTTAGCCACCCACTCTGGGAGCGTACGTAAAAACCATATTCTTGCATTAAGATAAATGTTAGCCACCCACTCTGAGCGCGTATGTAAAAATCATATTCTTGCATTAAGATAAATGTTAGCCACCCACTCTGAGCGCGTATGTAAAAATCATATTCTTGCATTAAGATAAATGTTAGCCACCCACTCTGGGAGCGTACGTAAAAACCATATTCTTGCATTAAGATAAATGTTAGCCACCCACTCTGAGCGCGTATGTAAAAATCATATTCTTGCATTAAGATAAACGTTAGCCACCCACTCTGGGCGCGTATGTAAAAACCATATTCTTGCATTAAGATTAATGTTAGCCACCCACTCTGAGCGCGTATGTAAAAATCATATTCTTGCATTAAGATAAACGTTAGTCACCCACTCTGGGCGTGTATGTAAAAACCATATTCTTGCATTAAGATAAACGTTAGCCATCCACTATGGGCGTGTATGTAAAAACCATATTCTTGCATTAAGATAAATGTTAGCCACCCACTCTGAGCGCGTATGTAAAAATCATATTCTTGCATTAAGATAAATGTTAGACACCCACTCTGAGCGCGCATGTAAAAATCATATTCTTGCATTAAGGTAAACGTTAGCCATCCACTCTGGGCGTGTATGTAAAAACCATATCCTTGCATTAAGATAAATGTTAGCCATCCACTCTGAGCGCGTATGTAAAAATCATATTCTTGCATTAAGATAAACGTTAGCCACCCACTATGAGCGCGTATGTAAAAATCATATTCTTGCATTAAGATAAATGTTAGCTACCCACTCTGAGCGCGTATGTAAAAACCATATTCTTGCATTAAGATAAATGTTAGCCACCCACTCTGAGCGCGTATGTAAAAATCATATTCTTGCATTAAGATAAACGTTAGCCACCCACTCTGAGCGCGTATGTAAAAATCATATTCTTGCATTAAGGTAAACGTTAACCATCCACTCTGGGCGTGTATGTAAAAACCATATTCTTGCATTAAGATAAATGTTAGCCACCCACTCTGAGCGCGTATGTAAAAACCATATTCTTGCATCAAGATAAATGTTAGCCACCCACTTAAGGCGCGTATATAACAAAAAAATTCGTGAATTCTTATAAATGTTAGCCACCTACTCTGGACGCGTATGTAAAATCCATATTCTTGCATTAAGATCAATGTTAGCCACCTACTCTGAGCGCGTCTGTAAAAATCATATTCTTGCATTAAGATAAATGTTAGCCACCCACTCTGAGCCCGTATGTAAAAACCATATTCTTGCATTAAGATAAATGTTAGCCACCCACTCTGAGCGCGTATGTGAAAATTATATTCTTGCATTAAGATAAACGTTAGCCACCCACTCAGGGCGCGTATGTAAAAACCATATTATTGAATTAAGATAAATGTTAGCCACCCACTCTGAGCGCGTATGTAAAAACCATATTCTTGCATTAAGATATATGTTAGCCACCCACTTAGGGCGCGTATATAACAAAAAAATTCGTGCATTCTTATAAATGTTAGCCACCTACTCTGGACGCGTATGTAAATTCCATATTCTTGCATTAAGATCAATGTTAGCCACCTACTCTGAGGCCGTCTGTAAAAATCATATTCTTGCATTAAGATAAATGTTAGCCACCCACTTAGGGCGCGTATGTAAAAACCATATTCTTGCATTAAGATAAATGTTAGCCACCCACTCTGAGCGCGTATGTAAAAATCATATTCTTGCATTAAGATAAACGTTAGCCACCCACTCTGGGCGCGTATGTAAAAACCATATTCTTGCATTAAGATAAATGTTAGCCACCCACTCTGAGCGCGTATGTAAAAATCATATTCTTGCATTAAGATAAACGTTAGCCATCCACTCTGGGGGTGTATGTAAAAACCATATTCTTGCATTAAGATAAATGTTAGCCACCCACTCTGAGCGCGTATGTAAAAATCATATTCTTGCATTAAGATAAACGTTAGCCACCCACTCTGGGCGCGTATGTAAAAACCATATTCTTGCATTAAGATAAATGTTAGCCACCCACTCTGGGCGCGTACGTAAAAACCATATTCTTGCATTAAGATAAATGTTAGCCACCCACTCTGAGCGCGTATGTAAAAATCATATTCTTGCATTAAGATAAACGTTAGCCACCCACTGTGGGCGCGTATGTAAAAACCATATTCTTGCATTAAGATAAATGTTAGCCACCCACTCTGAGCGCTTATGTAAAAATTATATTCATGCATTAAGATAAACGTTAGTCACCCACTCTGGGCGTGTATGTAAAAACCATATTCTTGCATTAAGATAAATGTTAGCCACTCACTCTGAGCGCGTATGTAAAAATCATATTCTTGCATTAAGGTAAACGTTAGCCATCCACTCTGGCCGTGTATGTAAAAACCATATTCTTGCATTAAGATAAATGTTAGCCACCCACTCTGAGCGCGTATGTAAAAATCATATTCTTGCATTAAGATAAGTGTTAGACACCCACTCTGAGCGCGCATGTAAAAATCATATTCTTGCATTAAGATAAACGTTAGCCATCCACTCTGGGCGCGTATGTAAAAACCATATTATTGAATTAAGATAAATGTTAGCCACCCACTTAGGGCGCGTATATAACAAAAAAATTTGTGCATTCTTATAAATGTTGGCCACCTACTCTGGACGCGTATGTAAAATCCATATTCTGGCATTAAGATCAATGTTAGCCACCTACTCTGAGCGCGTCTGTAAAAATCATATTCTTGCATTAAGATAAGTGTTAGACACCCACTCTGAGCGCGTATGTAAAAATCATATTCTTGCATTAAGATAAACGTTAGCCATCCACTCTGGGCGTGTATGTAAAAACCATATTCTTGCATTAAGATAAATGTTAGCCACTTACTCTGAGGGCGTATGTAAAAATCATATTCTTGCATTAAGATAAACGTTAGCCATCCACTCTGGGCGTGTATGTAAAAACCATATTCTTGCATTAAGATAAACGTTAGCCATCCACTCTGGGCGCGTATGTAAAAACCATATTATTGAATTAAGATAAATGTTAGCCACCCACTTAGGGCGCGTATATAACAAAAAAATTTGTGCATTCTTATAAATGTTGGCCACCTACTCTGGACGCGTATGTAAAATCCATATTCTTGCATTAAGATCAATGTTAGCCACCTACTCTGAGCGCGTCTGTAAAAATCATATTCTTGCATTAAGATAAGTGTTAGACACCCACTCTGAGCGCGTATGTAAAAATCATATTCTTGCATTAAGATAAACGTTAGCCATCCACTCTGGGCGTGTATGTAAAAACCATATTCTTGCATTAAGATAAATGTTAGCCACTCACTCTGAGGGCGTATGTAAAAATCATATTCTTGCATTAAGATAAACGTTAGCCATCCACTCTGGGCGTGTATGTAAAAACCATATTCTTGCATTAAGATAAATGTTAGCCACCCACTCTGAGGGTGGACATTTATCTTAATGCAAGAATATGGTTTTTACATACGCGCTCAGAGTGGGTAGCTAACATTTATCTTAATGCAAGAATATGATTTTTACATACGCGCTCAGAGTGGGTGGCTAACGTTTATGTTAATGCAAGAATATGGTTTTTACATACACGCCCAGAGTGGGTGACTAACGTTTATCTTAATGCAAGAATATAATTTTTACATACGCGCCCAGAGTGGGTGGCTAACATTTATCTTAATACAAAAATATGGTTTTTACAAACGCGCCCAGAGTGGGTGGCTAACGTTTATCTTAATTCAAGAATATGATTTTTACATACGCGCTCAGAGTGGGTGGCTAACGTTTATCTTAATGCAAGAATATGATTTTTACATACGCGCTCAGAGTGGGTGGCTAACATTTATCTTAATGCAAGAATATGGTTTTTACAAACACGCCCAGAGTGGGTGGCTAACGTTTATCTTAATGCAAGAATATGATTTTTACATACGCGCTCAGAGTGGGTGGCTAACGTTTATCTTAATGCAAGAATATGATTTTTACATACGCGCTCAGAGTGGGTGGCTAACGTTTATCTTAATGCAAGAATATGATTTTTACATACGCGCTCAGAGTGGGTGGCTAACGTTTATCTTAATGCAAGAATATGATTTTTACATACGCGCTCAGAGTAGGTGGCTAACATTTATCTTAATGCAAGAATATGGTTTTTACATACACGCCCAGAGTGGATGGCTAACGTTTATCTTAATGCAAGAATATTATTTTTACATACGCGCTCACAGTGGGTGGCTAACGTTTATCTTAATGCAAGAATATGATTTTTACATACGCGCTCAGAGTGGGTGACTAACGTTTATCTTAATGCAAGAATATAATAAATAATAATAAAAAGAGCGTATGTAAAAAGCATATTCTTGCATTAAGATAAACGTTAGCCATCCACTCTGGGCGTGTATGTGAAAACCATATTCTTGCATTAAGATAAATGTTAGCCACCCACTCTGAGCGCGTATGTAAAAATCATATTCTTGCATTAAGATAAACGTTAGCCACCCACTCTGAGCGCGTATGTAAAAATCATATTCTTGCATTAAGATAAACGTTAGCAGTAGAGTAGAAACACCGATTCTGGCTCACTTTTGGGGGCGTTTTCCCATGTTATTCTTATGGGGCGAATTTCGATCGTGCAGGGCAAATATCTCTAGTTTGGCTTATGCTAGGAGGCTGGTGTAGGTTTTATTTTGTAGCTGTGAAGATTTGTGACTAACGTTTTTGTTAAAATCTCGATTGATTGTTTATTAGCGTAAATATAAACAATTGAAATTTGCACTAATCTGGGAATTTTCCGTGACGTCACTAGGAGGCAACGCTTGATGAGAAAGCGCGGGAGAATGCGCCGGTGCTGCCATCTGGTGGCGTTTCGAGTAAAGTTTATGTAGGAATCTATGTAGGGATTTATTTTTTTTGGTTTGTTTCCGTGCTCCTAGCGACGGTGCTGTGTGGGCCATCTGGTGGCGTTTCGAGTAAAGTTTATGTAGGAATCTATCATGTGGTGTCGCTTCGAATCACCACTATGTAGGGATTTATTTTTTTGGTTTGTTTCCGTGCTCGTGTGATAAATAATTGATGCATTTTGAGTGTGTTTTGTATTTAAAAACTGCGTTGGAGCTTGCAAAAATAGGTTGTTAGATCTCGTTGAAAAGCTTAGATTTGTGAAAGTTATAAATGACTAGAGAATAAAATGTTACCGCTATCACGTTTAGACGTGGGATAAATAATGTTAGGGGGGTAGTTTTCGTTTTTTGGGTGTGTAGGTGTGTTATTTAAAGTTTTTGAGTATATGTAAAAAGGGCTTAAGCATTTTGAGTGTGTTTTGTATTTAAAAACTGCGTTGGGGCGTACGGAATGCTGTAAAAATAGGTTGTTAGATCTCTCGTTTGAAAAGCTTGGATTTGCGAAAGTTATAAACGCCTAGAGAATAAAATGTTTGCGAACTTTATTATAAATAATTGTTCTGACGTCATCACGTAGTTAGGGCTACTGAGCATTCTAACGCGCACAGCATCGAAGTTGCGAAGCTCTGACGTCACGATGCTTTGGGGGGCGTGCGTAATTTGATATGTGGCATCTGGTTTATGTCTTGATTATTTCGGGTGGTTATTTTAAGTCAACTTCTAAGGCAATCAGTTAAATGGTATCATTCATCATTTTTAATATGGTTTTACCACCCATTAGTGTCAGTTTTCCAGGAGGCGCGCAATCATTTTATTAGTTTTACCAATATGTGTATATACAGTCTGTTCTATAAAAAAGGCCCCGCCTTCTAGCTACTTTATTATTTATTTTAGATCCAATAAATCTGATATCAAATCAAATGGCACATAAAAACCTACATTTTAACACTATCAAATTTTTTTTATCTTCAATTGTTTCAGAGTGATGACGTCACGTGCAATTTTTTTAAATGACACGGTATATATTTTTTGACATTTTCTGGTAGAGGTTTTTTTTCTCTTTTCAACAATATAAATATTTCATGCACTTGCATAAAAAAATTTTCGTGAAAAATTACAAAACTTTTTCACAGTGGGAGGCCATGATACAAAACTGTAAACAAAAGTGTAACTCAGAAAAACAAAACAAATAGTAGCCAAACGCTTTAACTGTCAGATTTCAGAATAATCTAAAGTGTTTATTGTTTTGTTTTTCTGAGTTACACTTTTGTTTATAGTTTTGTATGGTGGCCTCCCACCGATAAAAAAGTTTTTTAATTTTTCTCGAAAATTTTATTATGTAAGGGCATAAAATATTTATATTGTTGAAAAGAGAAAAAAAACCTCTACCAGAAAATGTCAAAAAATATATACAGTGTCATTTAAAAAAATTGCAAGTGACGTCACCACTCTGAAACAATTGAAGATAAAAATTTTTTGATAGTGTTAAAATGTAGGTTTTTATGTGCCATTTGATTTGATATAAGGTTTATTGGGTCTAAAATAAATAATAAAGTAGCTAGAAGGCGGAGCCTTTTTTATAGAACAGACGGTATATATATTGTGACGTAATGTAATAAATACATTTTTATGGGTGGTCCAGTACATTTGTGGAGCAGTATATAAATAGAATTATTTTGTTATTCTATGTTGATAGAATTTGTAAATATGTTGATCCTTTATACTTTATCCATTGCAATTCTTTTTCATACTTAATTTAGACATTAGTTATTCTGTTATTTTGTACTGTTATGTAAATATTTTGATTGTTTATGTAGGTACCTTAAATTCATTAAAATTTTGTTATAAATTATGGAATAATAAGATTAATGATAGCAAGCTGCTTTTGCTATTAACTTTAAGAGTACCCGCTAGGCTTGTTCGTTTCTCACGGTTATTCTTTGTACCTTCTTTTTATACCAGAATTCCGATTACTGATATATTAAAGCTTGTGAATCAAATTTACATACTGCTCAACATTGATTTGTCAGCTCCATACCGTATGTTTGCATCTGTTGTAAAAAAGTATTATTATAACTAAAATGAAACAAAATGAACTATTGATGTAACAAATTTTTAAGACTTAAATTTACCAATCAGTACGGGAAGTCATAGTAGCAAGTTACGGCATCGATCCATCTCCTGCAACCATGATTAAAGTTTATTTTAGTTAGGATGATTATTTTAATTTTAATTTACATGCTATAACGCTCATACCTGCATATAGCAGAATATATCTACACTGCATCTCTTGTAATAAGGGTAACACTTGTTAGAGATGCCACAATAAATAAATATTAAATAGCTTCAAAATATCCGTTATTCTTTATGCATTAATAGTTATTTGTTAGAGATGCCACAATAAATAAATAGTAAATAGCTTCAAAATATCCGTTATTCTTTATGCATTAATAGTTATTTAACCAACAAGTGTGTTAATGAAGGCGATTAATAATCGAGTGAGTGCCTTTAATAGTTGAGATTATTAATAACCCATTAACAAACAAGTTGATTACAAAAATTTTTCGTTGACCTCAAAATCTTTTTTTGTGACGAAAAATTTGATTAATACAACTAACCTCCATGCAAAATATCATCAAAACATCAAAATCACAAAAACAGTTAATTAATGAAAAAGAGTGGATTAAACAAAAACAGTGTATTAATGACTTCTATTAATCCATCCTTTTTTAGGAAAAATAATTCATTAATATTGAAATTAAGAAGCGGTCAACGAAAAAATGATTTTTCTTATTCTTTTATGTTGTGTAGACAGCATGTGTAATTTTATTGATTGTTAATGTAGCTTACATAGTTTTAAAATATCCTTATGTTTCTTATCGTATAGGTACCTACTATTTAATAATTTTTGCTATGTGATATTGTAATTTGGCTTTTTATTAATTGGCCACATGCAGAAAAAGATAATAAAATAATTTTACATTATATAATAAATGGTGGTGGATAGTATTAACGTTAGATCCTTAATTAACTAATTTTAATAATTTTGTAGATATTATTATTATTATTAAAGTAAAAATAATTAGATTAACTTTGTTAATACAATTTATTTCATATTTATACAATTATAGGAGAGCATAAATTTACGAGTGCAGAAGAAACTGTTAATATCTGATCTACCACAGCAACATCGTCAGTTTTCTTTTTCGCCAGGAACATAGGCATTGTTTCGTGAAGAACTGTATTTTTTTGACGAAGGACACCAATAACGCGTTGGACGTGTATTCTGAAAAAAAGATATAATTAAGATAATTATTGTAACAATATACTTGCACTACCTCACGCTTGCTATATTCCTGGTTGATGCTATATCCCTTGGATCGAGCTGCCGTTTCCCTTTTAGAAAAGCAGAGGCGTAATCACTGTGGCCATATGTAGTCCTACGGAGTCTTTTATTAAAAAGCCTCTGCCAATACAAAATCTTCTGGCAAGAGATTGTTTAAAATCCCACAATCCTCTGTTAGACCTTTATCGCTTATTCTGCCACCATATCCATGTGATACAAATGATATTGATCCAGGAGGAGTGATGCCTATTAGTACCTTTACCGTATTATGTTGTTTGTACGTAGATCATGTAGTACATTGTACTTCAAGGCTACTTGATTTTTCCACTCTCATCTCAAAACAATTGATTATTACCGAAATCTTGTTGCCAAATGCTACCTTGAAGCATTCTGGCATTGATTTAATCAGCTGATCTCGTTCAGGCCAAATAATAAAATTTTTCATCCGATGATACATAATATTCAATGTGGTATAAAATATTCTAGAAATTGTTTGTACACTGACGTTAAACATGTATGCCAATAAACTAAAATCTAAATGTAATCTAAGTTTTATCACCGTTATCATAAACATGGCTCCAAGCATGTTTTACGTACTGAATTAGGAATAAATATATATAATTAAATGTGAACTGTATATATTGTATGTATTTGGTGTAGCATTTGCCATAGTAGACGTGTGTAAAAGATTTTTGTTTGTAATGTCGCAAACAAAGTATATCTATCTAACGCCCAAAACTTTAAATGCGGCATGTGCCGTGGGCTACGTCATTCTTCCATGCTCACGTAAAACTTTTACATTCACTGGAAAACTCTCACTTTTCTTAACTTGTAGAACAATTCTTTTCATAATTTTTTTTTACTGCGTTCCAACAACGTCGTATTAATTAGGACGCCTTCCAGGGGCGAGCGTTTCCTTTCCAGAGACTTTCCATTTGAAAATATATTTTTTGGAACTTTTCCTTACTGCCAATCTCTAGCGTGCTTTTAAAACTTTCTTTAGTGCAACAAAAGTTATTAAATTTGTCGTACATTTTAATTGCGGCATATGCCGCGGGTTTCAGCTAGTAATTACATAAAGCGTATCAAAAGCTGCTACTGTAAGATAAACAATTTTTTAAATTATATAGGTGATATTTCCTTCACTCGCAAAAATAATTTATGATTTTAACAGAACTGCCTTTATTGCACAATGTCAAAATAGTAAGAAAATACTGCCCAGAAAGAATTTCCCATATAATTGGGTATGTTGGCTGGCTATGTATTAAGAGTTACTAAAAAAACAAATTTATAACAATTACCCAAGCTATCTACCTGAATTGCAAGCAAATATTACTGTAACATTAGAACAAAGTGAGATCTGCATGTAGGAACTGGAAAAAGCACCTTGTATACAGTTTACATATCTAGATGTTTATAATATTGTTTTTTTAGGAATCTTTCAACACGGTTAAGAAGAAACCAACCATGCCGAACACACCAACCATGTCCAAAAAAAGCTTCCCAAAGAGCAAAAAAGCAGTCTCTGATCGACGTTCTTCAGAAACCTCAAATGCACAATCTACATCGGAAGTTCAGAGAGCAACTAGATCTTCTTCTCACTCTGAGTCATCAAAACTACAGGACTTTGAGGATTTTCGAAAGCCCAGTAACGATTATTTTGGTGTTTCATCGGTGAAAAAATAAATCTGCGAAATCTTGTGTTTTTGAGGTAATTTCCACCAACCTATACACAAAACTCTAAACATTTCTCTGCATCTCCAAGTTCAAGTGTATGAATAAGCAGCTTTGGCTTGAAAGGATGAATTTTGTTTTCTTAAAAAAAAATTATAATAAACATTTGCTTAAATCCTGTCTGTCTGCATGGTTCCTCAAAGATAATTTAAGGTTATCTGCATCTTACCCTACTGCTAATAATGTAGATGCGTCATTTTCATCACATGAGTTCTTCTTTTTTTCAAATCCATTACCCAACCAATTTCAATGATTTTTTTTAATAATTTGTGACAGAGCCGTATTAGCAAATTTTTCATGGAAAAGATCAATTGCATATTGATAAGATACATTTACAATTTCTTAACATTGTACTAAATAAACATGCTCTTCTTTCTTTAACATTTTTTAAAGTGCCGTCACGAAATCAAAATAGTGGAAGACATTGTAAATAAGATGCTACCGCAACATTAATGTTTACTAAATCGACCTTACTGATTTTTTGTTAAATGAATTTATTAAGAGAGCCGAAAAATGTGTTGAAGTGAGAGGTAGAAATGTAGAATAAAATGTAAACATTTTAATTTTGATTAGAAATGTTGTATTCAAGCTTCCAGTTAGGTTAGAAACTGCTTTGCTTTATAAACATTTTGTGTAAAATAATAAATATTGATAATTGTTTCTTGAAACGTTTTCAGTAATCTATCAATTCTCTCTCTACCTTATCTGCTAGCTGTACGGTTTTCAGATTTTCCGTCTATATCATAAAACCACTGTTTAAGAGGTTGTTACGGACGGAAGATGTTGCTTCGAATTTCAGCTCGATTTTGCTGTAGGTTTGGCAACTTAGAATGCCGGCCTCTTAGGTTGCCTAAATAACTCTTAGTAGTCTTTAATTGCCAAGGCTTCGTTATTTTGCAAAGCTTCCATACGCATCTTTAGGGTGGAGCTATTGTCCAGTCTCCACTTCCTTTTTGCATATTTCACGCATTTTGGATTTGGTCTTATTAGTTCGATGAATTACTATACCCATCTGGTGGTTAGGTACCTCAAGATGTGTAAAGCAACTGCTGGCCGCCCGCAAGGTCGATTTTATCTTCTTCTCTCTTTACCTGTTTGTCGCGTTTGTGATTTGGTATTCCTGCCCGATACTATACCTGCGTAGGTCGTAAGACTTGCAGTGCTGGTCACCCAAAACCCACGGAAGTGTAAAATAGTTCTACATGCTGTCCTGGCACTCACCGCATGACGGATTGGAAGCTGGGAGAAGTCGAACACCTGCAATTGCAAGCTAGTTCTAGAGACTTCTTCTGGGTTTTCCTAAACGAATGAGATCCTTTAAGGTCAGGTCTTTCAGTTGCTTTAAGCTTTCGAGCACCTGGCATAGCATCTCACTCTTCCTGATACGAGGAAAGCGCATGGTTATTGGATAGCGCCCGTTATAATAATTAATTATACATTGCAGAATATTTTTGAGTAAAACTTTTGTAAGCAGTAAAGGCCCATCAGCAGTCGTTTCTTGGTTTAACTTCTGCTCCCACGACTCACCTTAATGTATACAATGTGTCCACGGATTGAGTTCGGCCAAGGTGTAAATGACAAACATTTTTCGAGTTAGATGCTAATATTGTAGGAATCGCTCCTGCTTGTTCTTAAACCAAGATTTTGAGAAAATCAATCAAATTAATTAATATACAGGGTGTTTTTAGAATCGATTTTTTAAAATGCTTAATAAAAACTATCTTTATTAGAAGAGATAACAAAAAAGTATTTTTTTATTAGGATTACCAGTTCAACATTTTATAATGTTATGCATGGCTATTATAACATAGATAAATATTTATTGGCAAGTAGAAATTAGTGCAGAGGAAAATGATTTCTCTAATTTTGACTGTTTTTATTCACTGTTACTTTCTTCTAAACTCGATGCTAAATCTTGATGGTGTCATCTTTTGAGCCTAATGTGAATATTCTTGCGGCCGAGTTGTTGAAGGATATTGTTGTCGTTGTGCAGATTGTCCAAAAATGTTCTCGTGTTTCTTTTTGATAAATTGCTCTATCGTGTCAATTCTAAGCTCGTTATAGATTTGATGATTGCGCACAAACCTTGGCGCATCAACAGCCATACAGAGAAATTTGTTTTGGAAAACTTGGACTTTTTTAATATTGGTTTTGGAAGTAGTATTCCACACACAGGGCATGCCTATGTCAATATTGGCCTTAAAAGTGCTTTGTATAGCAACATGATGTATTCCAGGCGCAGTGGTGTTTTCCTAATCATAAGAAGGTACAGCTGTTTCAAATGGGCATAACCTAGGTTGAGTTTATGGTTTACATGAGAGCTTCAAGTTAAACGAGTATCCAAATAAACTCGCAGTTATTCCAATCAATTTCAGTTCCAAGTGTTTTTACGTTTTGGTGATTTGGAATGCGTTTAAGCTTGAATATTTTTGTCGCGCATTTATTAAGGTTTAATGATATGCACCATTTGTTAAGCCAACTGCCTAGAGTGTCCGCGGCCAATTAAAACTGGTAGATGGCGGTGTGTGATTCCGACAGTGTCATCGGCTAACAAAGCTATTCACTTAAGTGTGAGTAGGAATGTTGTGAACAAATAAAAAAAGTATTAAGAAAATGTTTAGAATCATAAGTATTGGCAGATTCAATTTTCAGGCAATATAAAGATGTAGTAGCAGAAACTAAGGTCGACGACCGTTTACGATAGTTGTGAGGTATTACGTGCAGCGTAAGTTATGTAGATATGGAAAAAACATAATTGATTTCTGCAATTTATGTATAGGATGTATAATATATATATAATCTATTCCTCTTCTACTTTTAAGTGTAGAGGTTGTAACCTTTCATTACAGAACTAAAAAAATTCATTTTTACAATTAATACATAAAGAAAAGTATAAATGATAGATGTAAACAAATAAAAATAATACATAGATAAAAGAAAACTTCCCGTTTTATAATTAACTAAAAACTACTTTTCCCTTTCACCTCACTTTACTTGTAACTTCACCTTGAACTATATCCTTCTTTTCTACTCGATTTTGTCACTGCTCTCCAATTACTCCTATCCCTCGCTATAATTTCGGCCTGATTCCAAGTTAACCCTCTGTTATTCAATATTTCCCCTATTTATTTATCCCATATCTTACTTGATCTGCCCTTCTTTCTTCTGCCCGTGGCTTTTGCTTCCCATACTTTCCTAACTTGTCTTTCTTCAGGTAATCTTTTCATGTTTCCCCATCACCGTAATTGTGCCCTCTCTACATACTTTCTAGCATTCTCTATTTTCAGTCTTTCTCTTATGTCTTCATTCCTCATTTTGTCCATTATCGTTACTTTTGCCATCTTCCTTAGATACTTCATTTCTAATATCTTGTATTTTCTTGTGTAACTTCTCGGTTAGTACCCATGTTTCAGTTCTATATAGTAAAGTCGGTAGATAAATAGCTTTTTAAATTGTCATTTTTGTTTTATTACTAATTTCGTTTTTATTAATAAATCCTCTGTTGATCCCGTGGAACAATTTTGTCGTTGTCGTAATTCTGTTGTTAATTTCTTCTTCCATTTTACCGGCTCCGTCTATGGTTATTCCCAGATACTTTATGTTTTGACTTGGTCCACTGTCTGGTTGTTGATTTTTTGGCTGATGCTCTTTTCCTTGTTGTTTGTTATCACTATTACTTTTGTCTTGTTAATGTTTATTTTCATTTCTTTTCTTATTAGCTCCTCCACCCATAGGTTAACATTAAATTGTAAGTTTTTTTCTGTACTAGCCATTATTGCTATATCGTCTGCAAATACACAATCTCCTACTTCCACCGGTTTTAGTTTGTGGTATCTCACCGTCATCTTCTTGCTTATACTGTTGACGTTTCTTATAATTTCGTCCATGAAGGTGATAAAGAGCAGTGGACTAAGATTGCCCCCTTGTCTGACTCCTTGCATTGTTCTAAATTTCTTTGTCTCTAAATTGTCTTTTCTTACTACATTTTCCGTTTTTTGGTATAGTGATTTGATAGCGCCTATCAATTTATTACTAATCTTATTTCTCTCAAGTGTCTCCCATAGTTTATGTCTTGCCACCTTGTCAAAGGCATTTTCCAGATCAACCGGGCATATATATTTTTCTCTGTTGTAGGGTAGCGTTTTCACTATCACGTTCCTGATTGTGCAAATATGATCTTGGGTACAGTGCCCCGGTCTGAATCCGCTTTGCGCTCCATGTAGTTTGTCTTCTACCACCTTTCTTAATCTATTTTCCAGTATCGTCTCATATATCTTACTGGCTGTGCAGATTAATGAAATCCCACGATAATTTGAGCAGTCAGTCCCTTTGGTTTTCCTTTTTAAATATTGGGATTATTACTGATGTTTGCCAATCTTTGGGTACTGTTACTGTTGCCCATGCTTCTTTCATAATTCTATGTATGATCGTCATTCCATGTATTTGAATAATTCTGCTTTCAGCCCATCTACTCCTGGTGCTTTCCCATTCTTCAATTTACCTATCGCTTTCTTTACTTCATCCAGTTGTATGTCGTCTCTTTCTTCTACTTGTTGTAAATTGTCATTCTCTTTTCCTGTATTTATTGCATTACATTCTTCCGTTTCTGTTACATCTTCTATCACATCTACTCCCTCTAACATTTCCTGGTAATATTGCTTCCACATTTCCATTATTTTGTTGTCCTCCGTAATTATCGTTCCCTCTTTGTCCATGATCTGTCCCGTCCCAAGTTTTTTCCCGTTGTTTCTCTAAAATAACTTCTGGTTTGTTCTACTATCTTTTTCCATCTTAGTCCCAAATTCTTCCCATTCTTTGGCTTTGGCTATTTTAATCTTTTCTTTTGCCTCGCGCCTCTTTTGTACCTTTCATAGGACTCTTCGCTTCTTAGTTGCAAGTATGCCCTCCACATACTCTTTTTTGTTTTAATGATGTTTTTGATTTCCTCACTCCACCAACTTGTTCTCTTCTTGGACCCTCCTGCTACCATTATTCCACATGCTTTAATTCCCGCCTTATAGATAATTTCCTTGTATTTTCCCCATTTTCCCTCCATAGTCATTTCCTGAAGTTCATCTGTTGCTTCTTGTATTCCCTTAGTGACCCATTCTTCGTATTCCTGTCTTATCTTTTGATCTTGAAGTTTATAAATCTCAATGGTCTTTATTTCTTTTTTGTGTGAGTCTCCAACTACCTTCTCTTTCTCTTTAGTCTCATTAATTTTTAGTCTCCCTAGTAAGTCATGATCTGTCGATAATTCGGCACCTCTATAGACTCTTACATCATGTGCAGTTCTTCTGTTTATTTTCTCCGTTATAACGTAGTCTATAATTGATTTTTTGTTTCTTCCTGGTTCCTCCCTAGTGTATTTGTGACAATTTTTGTGTTGGTAGAAGAAGTTTAGTATCACTAGTCCCTTCTGTATGCAAAAGTCAATTAATTTCTCACCATTCGTATTTCTTGTTGTTTCTCCATGTCTGCCCATCACTTCCTGTCTTCCTGCAGTATCATTTCCTATTCTTCCATTGAAGTCCCCTGTGATTATAGTAGGATTGTCCGTTTCATCATATACCATTTGCAGCTCACTCTAAAATTCCTCCTCTTCTGCCTTCGAGTCATTTTCTCCCGGTCCATGTACTATTATTATATCCATTTCCTCTGCATCACCTTTTTTAAATGTTACTTTCATCGTTCTTTGGCTTACTGCTTTCCATTCTATTAGTTTCTTCATATATTGTGGGCTTATCACGCATCCTACTCCTGCTTCGGCTCTTTTAGCCATTTCTACTCCGCTGTAGAGTAATCCGTAACCTTCTATATTCATTTCTCCTGCCCCTTTCTTTTTTGTCTCTGTAATTGTCAGTATTTCCATATTATACTTCTTTATTTCTTGTATGAGTTTCTTTTCTTTTCCATTTAAGCTCCTAATATTCCATGTCCCTATTTTATGCCAGTTATTTTCGTTTCCTCCCTTTTTCGTTACGTTAGTCGTCTTCCCTTTGTCCCGTCCAGAGTATTTTGCTGTTAATCGTTTTTTTGGAAATTCTTGGGCTGTTAATCTTTTCTCTAGTTTTCGTGCATCCCTGTTCCGTAACCGTAATTCTGTGGATTTGCGGATTGTTTTTCATTTAGATCCTTTAATGCTAAACTGCCCATTTCAAACTTCCAGTTAAGGTCAACTAATTCGCGAAATCCCTTGACATTTTTCAGTGCTGCGTCGTAATCAGTGATAGCCAAAATCGGGTTCTTTTTTAGCAAAAGAGTTTTGGCTGCCGAACATACAGCCAGTAAAATTGTTTTCATATGAAGCGCCAAAGAAGGTGATCGATAAGATCGTGTAGCTTCATCGTAACCAGTAATTATGCGGCTTGCTGAAACTACTTTATCGAAGTGTTCCGGTTTCAACACTTCTGCCATAGAATTAATTTTATAAATATCTTGAAGTGGAATGAGAAGCCTACCCAATTCTCTTACTTTGTTTGCTACAGCGCTTTTAATATGTGGTCTTTTATGTTTGCGCAAGTAGTCTTCTGCATACTGACAAACTATTGGGTCACTTTTCCCGAGGGAAGATATTCGATCAACATGCATACTATTGAAGACTTCGGACGTTAATCTTAATGTTTTTAGATATTCCTGGCGGGATTCAGTAAAAGCCATCATTGTTTGACCTTCGCTTGCAAAATTGGTCTTTCTGTTATTTTCGTTATTATAATAACATTTTAGGGCATGCCTCCGTAATGATTTTCTTTTATAGAGTCCTTTACAATATTTGCAAGGAATGTAATCTGTTGGTAAAACATCATCTTCATTTACTTTTAAGGTAGGTCTTTGAACCGGTCTCGTTATATTCTCGGTAAGTACCGAAAAATTACCCTGTTTTCTTAAAAGATCAATCATAAACTTTCTTTTGCGATCACCTTTCGGTTGCTCAAGAATTTGCTGTACACTTTCAGTGTTTGCATGTTTTCTGAATAGATGCCTTGAAAAATTTGTGACATCCTTCTCGCAATAAGTGCAACGATCTTTTTTATTCCACACTCTCCCTTTTCGTAGGCTGTGTTCCACCAACCTTCGATTCGTTGATATTTGAGTAGAATCCTAATAGTATATTAAAAAGCAAATTTTAGAATACTATACCGTGTGGAAATTAAGTAGAGCATAAATTCGGTAACTCCGTTAATATTCGTTTTCAGAAAAAAATCTCAAAGGGGCTAGCGATTCCCATTAGAGCGCCTATACTAAAGTCATTTACAGATTTTTATGTCATTTGAGGAGGGGACTTCCAAAATGCGTTTTATCCAAAAATGAAAATTTGTAGTTAGAGGTGGCGTTGCATTCTATATTTAAAGGAGTATTTTTTAACATTATCCTGGACATTCAAAACCCATTCTGTTCTACTTAAAATGTGCTGCAAAAGTGGCTTGGACATTCAATATGAATTTTGTCCTATACATAAGGACATACAAAATGCGTTTTGTCCAAAAATTATGGACAAAATGCATTTTGAATGTAACAGCACATGATGTCATCATTGAATAACCTGTTACTGCCAATTATTTTGATACTATAGTGTTTTCTTAGTGTTTACTACATTATATTTAACTAGTGTTAATTGGAGGAAATTTAAAATCTAATATCGGTTTACTATAAAAGTTCGCTTTTTTTCTCATTTCCAAACAAAATGCATTTTGTCACCTCAGAATAATCAAAAAGCATTTTGCGACCCTCAATTTTGCTGTTATTGCAGAAAACGGAACCACTCAATGTTTGGCCATTTGTCATTATTATCAATGTTTTGTGACCTATTAATTGGCACATGTCCATTTGTTGCAATATGCACTATTTTTCCACTTTCTTGTTTCCTGAAAATTATGAAAGATGGACAAAACGCAGTTTGAAAGTCTGCTCCACATTTGTTTGAAATGTTATAATATCATGAAGATTTTTTTAAAAGACAACCACTATTTCTTTAATTTATTTCAGGAGCAGGTTTTAATCTGTTTTCGATGGTATAAAATTTGAAATAGGTTACATTAGGAAAAAGGCCTTAAAGTTCATATAGCAAAGATGAATGAAATTAACAGAGTAATTGTAGTTACCTGGGTGTAAAGCATAAATCTTAGTAGTGATTACTTTTTGACTTTTGACAATAATTCCAACATAAAAATAAATGTACAATCATACGTTTTTGTTTGAATCCGAGGTAACGATCATTATTATCTGAACTTTAAGATAATATAGATAGTTATTTAAAAAGTTATTGATGACGTTAGAACATTTCAAACAAATTATATAAAATGTTATTGACAACAATACTATCTTGAGAATTGCTACATTCGTAGCATGGTTACGTAAATTTTTCACTTACAGCTTGGCAAATGCAGCATGCCGCTCAAGGTAGGCTTTGATAGGCGCTGTAATTATATTTCACTGATTTGGTAATATGGATTATGTGTATACAGATTGCGGCAGGCTACTAGAACCGTTGCAAAAGCAAGTAGAATATGCATGTGGCATGTGGTGTTTAACAAACGAACAATCAATGTACGATAGCGGTAGGTCGTTAGGATCATTATAAATACAAGATATATATTTGATTTTTAAATTTTTTAAATACAATTAGGGCCACATGTAAAGTCTCATTGCTTTTGCTATGGTCATAGTGGCCTGCCGCAATCTGTAGACTAAAATGTCAAACATACAAAATTTGGCTATATTTTAAATGTCAAGTAATCAGTAGCGGCAGGTAAGTGGATTTCGTAAAATGTCCGCTTTTATTAGCGAAATTGATTAATTAATATAGATAAAATATAAAAACTTGATTTCGGATAGGTTACTGGTACAAAATTGCTAAGTAAAAAAGGGTCTTTAACTTTGACAGTATTAATAAAATACGTTTTGCTAAAGCTCTCTTAATGAAATTTCGTTCAAAAATTAAAGATAAGGTAATAAACGGCCAAAGGCGAGAAATTATAAATAACGTTCTCAACGTCCTGAAAGAAGAGTGTAAAATTGGAACGCTTCTTTTAGACTTGAATAAAATTCAACAGCGTGTGGCCAAAGCAACTGGTGTAAGTGTACGCACTATACAAAGAATTGCCCAAAAAGCAACAGCAATCAAGAATGGGCAATGCAGTAAATTTTCAACTCCAAATTAAAAAAGAACAATATTAAACGCTGAAACCCTTTTGGATGATTTCGATAAAGAGGTATTGCGAAGAACAATAAATAATTTTTATATTGACGAGAAGAGGGTTCTCACTATTAGGAATATTCATGCAAGATTTGTAGAAAAAACGGGTTATACTGGAACGAGGGAATCGCTGAGAAAATCAGTTCACGAAATAGGTTTTCGTTGGCATAAAATCAAATCCAACAGGAAACTTCTAATGGAACGACATGATATTCCACAACTTCGCTTACATTTTCGGAGAGGTATACTTTTTACAGAAGACATGTTGTATAATCTTAGTAAGTTACATCAATCGCGATTCAACACTTATGAAATCCATTACTTATTACAACAAAAAGGACGTGATGTGTTACGATTACCTCAATACCACCCGTATCTAAATCCAATCGAGTTAGTTTGGGCGTCATTAAAATAATATGTAGCAAAGAGAAATGTTCACTTTAGGAGGTTGAAAAATACTACAAAGACTTTTTTAATACCTTTAAAAAGCTGAAGATATTCTCATGCTAAGAGAACCGGCTTTGGACTTAATCGTCGATCAACTAATCGTCATCTTAGGTAGTGATGAGAGTGGCTCTAATTAATTTAATTATGGTAATAGTAACAGTAGTTCTGACGATAATATTTCAGGTGTTTGATATTCAAAATTTATATTTAGTATCCCATCACCCGTATTTTTGATGCAATTGAGCTCGTATATGCTAAGACATTATTATTCTTACGAGTTATACTGCAGCTGCCGCGAAATCGAACATTGTTACTGTTAAAGACCATTATTGTTGATTATTCTTTTTTTTTTGTTCGTTGATTTTAATAAGTTTCGCTAAAAAAATAAGTGTTGTGTTTTAAAAACCGCTACATTAAAAAACATCTAAGTTTAACACATTGTAATAGGCCTTCACGATTAATCTTTGTTCTTTTAAGAAGAACAAGAATAATAATAATATGCCTTCACGATCAACACTGTTGTAATCTTGTGCTTAATAAAGTTATTTCCATTGTTCATTGATTAGATACTAGGCAAGCAAGCCTATAATTAACCCTGTGTGTGACCACAAATTTATGTTGCTCTTTATAACACAACCAAATTCTGTGCAGTCTATTACCTTCCGTTTGCTAAATCTGAAGTACGCCTCTGGTTTATTGTGTCATTTACCTTAAATAAGGTTTACGATTGAATGTCAATATGATAGTTGTCAAAAATATTACCAACACGAAACTTGAAAATTACTAGATTCTAACATTAGTTCCGATTTTCGTCAGGCGCCAAGCTACCTTTGCCAAGCTGTAGTTTGGCATTTCACGTTAATTTTACAATGGTCACATAGTGAAACGCCACAAAACAAATATTTCCACAAAGAATGCGTTAGCAGCCTCTAGTAAAACAGTTTTCCGCGATTTTCAGTGCTGTAATAGTACAATAAAACGAAAGTTGCATAATACATGATTTTGTGGCATGCAGACGAATGCGACAACGGGCCTTATGAAACAAGTTTTTTATACAAGTATTTTATTTACTTAATAAAAATAATTTAAAACTTTGACTTGTGACATTTCCTAAATGTGACAATTTGCCAGTTGTCTGAAACAAACGAGGGTGTTTCAATGTTTCAATATTTTCTATATGAAAAACAATGTCAACGCACTGCTCTAATTAGCACTGCTTTGAGTCCTTTAATAATCACATTTAGAAATCAAAGCAGATAAAAAGTTTATTACGAAACCGAAATAAAAAAAATTATATTTGTGCAACATACCGGTAAATTACAGTCGGATATATGTGATGGTTTTGGATTCCTTTGGAGAAGTCTTACTTTGTGTACTGCTGGTTTTCCTATACCATTCTGCACCTGAGAAACCTTATAGGATATAGGTGAAGTTGTGTGAACAATTTTACTGTGATCGGAATAATAATCTGAGCTGTCTTCGCTTTTCTCTAGGTCTGGTTTCCAAGAAATCTAAAAAAATAATAATGTACCTAATCGTTGGGATGTATTCAATTGCAACATTGAAAGCTTTTGAAACTATTATTATTTAGGATAGTTTGCAATTCTCTTAATAATAAAAGAATATTCTAAATTTGTAGATTAAGACCAAATAGGACATTTAATATATTTACTAGGTACTTACAGATGAATCTTCAAAATCGGAATTCTCCGAATTTTCGACAACACTTTCTTCATCTTTGGTTTCGACATTTTCCTGAAAATACATTAGTTCTCGTACCTACGTATTTATATTACTGCCAATTATATAAATAGCAATTTTACAGCATACCAATACATTGATGTTGGATGAGTGTGACGATTTTGGACTGATTTTGATATAATTTGATATTTCGTTTACATTTCCGGGATGTCCTTCAACTCTTGTTTTCTCATTTTCCTTAAATTGTAATAATTTCCGTACCTACGTATTTATATTGCTGCACATTATACAAATAATGATTATGCAACCTACCGATAAATTACAGTTTGCTGTATGGAACGGTTTTGGGCTCATTTGGAGTGGTCTTAGCTCGTGAAACACTGGTTTTTTAACATTTTGAACAGAATTCTGTATTTTGCTTACGCTTCCATCATTTCTCATTTCGACATATTCCTAAAAATATGTTATTTTTCGTACCTACGCGTTTACACTGCTGCACATTATTAAAATAATGATTTTGCACCTACCGGTAGGTTACAGTTTGATGTGGATAATGCTTTCGGACTCGTTTGGATCGGTCTTAACCCTTCAAAGCCCAGTTTTTCAAAATTTCTGCTAGAATTCGATATTTCGCTTGCACTTCCGGCACCTACATCATCTCTAGTTTCATCGTTCTTCTAAAAATATATTAATTCTCGTAATTACTTATCTATATTCCTGAACATTATAAAACTAATCACTCTACAACATACCGGTAAATTACATTCGAATGTATTTAATGGTTTTGAACTTGTTTGAGGTGGTCTTAATTCATGCAGCACCGGTTTTTCTAAATTTTGTTTATAAACATCTGCGTCCTTCTGTGCCTCTCTGCGAATTGCACGTCTGGCCATTTGTTGTCGAGCGTCGCGCCATTTGTTAAATTCTAACCAAGGGTCTATTGCATTTGGTTCTTCTAAATTATTATACACGTCCAGGTTTTCTATTAAAAGTATTTGATGTAAAAATTGCGTATAATATAATTGTGAACTAGCACATTCGCAATAAGCTGCACCCACTCTGCTACCCTTGCCGCAATAAAACCCTCAGTTGGGGACCTGGTTATTGTTCTTAAAGTTATTCTAACTTACCTTCGTCTTGTGTTCTAGCAGCTGGTGTGGATTTTTCACTTTTAACTAAACTTAATAACAGTTTTCCACGTGAAAACATTTTGTAAACCTTCCGCTTCAAACAATGCAGATCACTAACACAATATTCCGAACACGTTCGCTGATTGCTAAAATATTTACGTGCATAAGCAAAACCTTTCGCGCGCATTCTCTTATCATTGTTTTCTTAGTCAAAAGGTATGACAACCTTGCAGGATCTCATATTACCCTACATACATCAGCATATACAGCTTCGGATCTCTACTAGTATGTTTTTTATTAGGGATCTCATATTGCTTACATTATATCACGAATGAGTCAAGTGCTGAAATTGTTTCCCCTCTCCGTGGTTAGGGATTAAGTAACGGATTAGGCAACCGTTTGTGGAAAATGTACTCAGCAAAGTCGTTCTGTTGTGGTGGATCTCGGGTAGTCCAATATTTATCCCGGATCTCCACTTGATACAAAAACAGATATATATATATATATATATATATATATATATATATATATATATATATATATATATATATATATATATATATATGTAGGTGTAAATAACAACGTGTCAGTTCTTACATTGATTGTGAAGCGTTATCATTATTATCCTCTAATATATAAAAATGAGTTTCGCTTCTATGTTGAAAAAAGTTAATAAAATGGGAATGGTAGATCAAAAACCGGCTTTAAAAGTACGAGTTATGGAAATCAATAAAATGTATCCGGTATGTGAACTTCGAATAGTGAAAACTATATGGAAGGATAAGGCAATAATAGCAGAATTAGAAAATAATGTGGTGTTCCTTCCGAATCGGTGTTCAACAATCATGAGCGATAAAGATATTGAAGAGATTAACAAAAAGAAGGTGACAATTGTGTTCCGCGGTAAAAAAGAATGTGGAAAGATAAACGAGGCAAATATAATCGAGTTTGTTGTTTAAAATAAAAATGCATTGTAGTGCTACGTTATACGATTTATGTGTATTATTAATTAGTTCTGTAATACCAAAATTAAATTATATAAGATTATTAAAATTACCAGTTCACTGTATAGCAGATATTGAGTTAGTGTGGGAAAATAGACTATTAATGTGCCACGAAATACTCGAATCTAGCGTGGAAGAATAAACAATTACAATAAAAACATTTGTAAATAAAAATGGAGATTTCTTTATTACAATTCCTGGATTTCAAATACATACCTTTTGTAATATACTTATATATTTGTTAATAAAATACTATTTATTAAATTATTGGTTTTTGTTTTACATAAAACTACATTATTGTGTGTATTATAATGACCCCAAGGCAGAGTATTAATCTTGTTTGCTTGCACAAATCGTTTGTCGTCATACGAATCCAGGGCTCTCTTCTTAATTTTGATGGTGAAAACTTTATGTTTTTGGGACCGAATTGATCTACTTACAACGCATAATGTACGACTATTGAAAAGAGAATCGTAGTAATCTTGAAAAGTTATATTCTTCTTTGTCGCGTTCTTGTTAATTCCTTTGCACTTCTTAATAAAATCTTCATTGTTTTTTCTAATAGCATACATTTTAGCCCGCAATCCAATAAATTCTGTTAATGGCTCTCCATTCAGCTCACCCTTAAATTTTCCGAGTATTTTTTTATTAACTCGTGGAATATTGAACGGATTGTTTGGTAAATAGTCGGAGGTATCAAAAACACCATCTTCACCTTTTAACGCTTGTTCTCTAATTATGTCGTATATATTACCATTACCGATATCTTGGAAACAATAGACGAAAGAGTCCGTATCTCCATAAAGTAATGTGGTAGGACAACGTTTCGAGACAACAGGTTTAATGAAATTGTAATGAAACGAATACATTATTAATTTCGACAAGTCCAAAATTACCTGACCCAAGTATACTTGTTTATTGTAAACTAGTTTGTCTTTGTTAAGTTCGATTAGCACCAGGTTTTCCTTAAATATAGTGCACGATCTGAAATTAGGAAGGGCTATTAGCTTCTTTGCTGATCTCCAGGAAGTCACTAGCCGCATTTTTCTATAGTATCTAATATTTTCCATAGTTTTCCCAAAGACCGCGTTATTCATTAACTTATAGAAGTCCTTTTCGAATTCGTTGCGCGTTTTTTTACGTAGTTCCGTGTTCATATCGATATAACATTTTAACCATCTCGATTGTGAAAATTTTAATACTCGGTGAATTTTTCCTAATTTCAGACCATGCAATAAACATTGTGTTAAGTTTCTAAGATGTAAAACGTATTTTTCTTTGTCGAAAAGGGTTAACATTAATTTAGAATTGCCAGGCGTGTTGTTGTTGTTTGGTGGAACACAGTGTTCTGCACAAAAAGGAAATTCCGCATGGTCATTGTGTAAGTCGGTTGGGTATTTCAAATCAACCTCCAAAAGAAGAGAGCGAGGTGAAGTACCATCAACATCATCATCATCATCCCCCAATAGATTTAAACAGAAACGGTCGCTGTAATTGGTTGATATTGCTCGTTTTAATAGTTCTTCGTTTGACCATTCGATACTCAATATTTTCTCTTGCAAAATTTTAACTGCATCGTCTTTGAACCATTCAAATCCTCCAGTTGGTAGCGGTTCTGACATCGAATGTCCATATAAATTGTTACAATCTGTAAAGAGCATATGTTGAACAGGTTTTGTGGAGTCAAAGCTCTCCATTTGTTCATTATGGGCCTTCATATATCTATGCGAACACTGTGTTATCCCACCACGAATAGCTTTCTCTGTGAATAGGATCATGTCGATGTCCACCATTAATTCTAATTTGATGTCGGTCTTCTTTAGTGCCGCTTGCCATGCTAGACCCGGTCCTGTATAAAAATGTACTGGGTCCAATCCGTATACTTCCATACATAAAAATCTGAATTGTTGGAACACATCTGTTAACAGTTTCACATCACATAAAAGGTAAAGATCAGCGTATTCTCCTAGCGTTTGAATATTAAATGTATTCCAAACTTTCTGCGCATGAATGTAATCTTGTTCGGAAATATTCTCTCCTTTAAGCAGATTGTAGAATTTATCCATAGATGGAAGTTGCTTTTCATTTAATTTCTCTAACGAATTCACATAATCATAGCAAAAAACTGATTTTCTTGTCATCAAATGAAACTGTTCTTCAATAGGGAAAGCGTCGTTGGTATATCGAAACATATCGTTTGTTAAATTATTTGCCAATGTTTCCAGCTTAAGAGGTAGAAATCGAAATGAATCGATAAATCTCCACTTATAGTCTTCGCATAATTTTGTTACCGCGATATAATTTTCTTTCGTTATTGGGAGAACTTCGACCGGTTGACTATTAAAATCTAATTCCGATATTAAAAAGTGAATGTCGTAACCAGATAAATTATGCATAATTATAGGAATATATTTGCCATTTTTATAATTTATCTTGCAACCTTGACACAAAGCAAATCGAAATTTTCCTGTTAAGTGGTCGTGGTCGGCTACTTTTATTACAACATCCTCGTCGTCGTCCTCACTATAATTTTGAAAAGACCGTTTACAATGTTTACAAGAGGTAGCATTATCAAATTCCATTTGTTCTTCTACAGTCAAAGGTAACATTGGCAAATTAACTTTCATCGCTTCCGCTATGATTTCAGTCTCAAGCCGCAGTTGGTTTACAAACCATTTTGCAGGATTATGCCCTCTATAGGTTTTAAAATGAGATAGAGAATCGTCGAACGAACACACCACTTGATAAGCAACTGCGAACGGTTCATGCCTTTGATAGGATCTTGCTGTCATCTATATTGTTAATGGGAACGATTAAACTTTCGAAATCTGCCACAATTACAAAACCATGTTGCAGATCGAACTCGTGCTTCTTAAACTTCAGTTCATTCTCCCCCGGTTTCATAAATTCTATTCGTACAGGATCCACCAACTTGCAGTCTTGCATATGTGTTATTAAACGTGAAGCACTCCAGAAATAACGAAGGCATCTGTCACATATGTAAGAACGATGCCCACATTTCGAAAACTACGATCTGCATAAACGAGATAGATTTTTAATCCAAGCATAATGTCCGTACGATGCTTCCCCTTTTTTTTCTCTTTTGTTAAATATAAGAGGTTGATGTGGTTATCTTTGTATTCCTTGGGTACGTGGTAGGGTCCCACTATCTTATCCTTTCTAAGTCTGTAAACATTAATAGATATATTTGGATTTTGTCGTTCAAATTTACGTATATCTTTAATCTTCACTGGAAACGAAATTCCTTTTAAATTAAAAATCTCTTCAAAATTTTGTGGATAAGAACCGGGCCGATCGGAATTTTTGTTGACCGGATAAAGCGCAGACACCAATGCATAACAAAAACACCTGTTATCGTTGTTTTTAACATTTACAACGGCATGTTTGGTTTTAATCAGCTGAGGTAACTCTATATACTTCGATGCTGACAATGGAACGAATTTGTTAATGTTTACTGTTAGGTTGATAATTCTTTTTAGCGTCCATCCACTTCCTTTTTCGGTAAACTCCGACATCTGTAAAAACATCGAAATTTATTGAACGCAAGAAAAAAACTGATATTATACGTACCAGAGTTAGAATATTATCCCTCATTTCGGTAAAGACATTTAGAACGTTAGTTGAACGATAAATGGGGAAATTGCGGGTTGAGAAGTATTTAATTTCTTCAATTTCTGGGTCATGGACTAGATAAAATTCCCCTACCAACACGATGTTAACTTTTAATGCTTCCATTTTATTTTTCAAAGAAGATCTAATTTTATCGTTAAATACTTCAAAAACAGAATCCATAAATTCTTTGGGGTCTTTAATATTCATCTTATTTTGGATCAACCCTGTACGTATTCTGCTTTTAAATGCCGAGTCAATCTAATAACAAAACAACAGGTGTAAAAAACATGTACTTATGAACGAATTTTTTCTTACCGTTATCCATTCTGCTACATCTTGCGTGTCCTCCAATCCACGTCCGCTTTTATTCAATTTGTTCGATATCTCTTCTTGGTAGCATTTCAATGTGCCTAACACACTTTCATAATGTCTTTTCTCACCAATCGTTCCTTCACAATTATTAATTAGTTCAGATAACAGAGAAATGTTTTCGGCGTTCTTTTCAAATACCGAGTTCCACTCAGAAGCAGTTTTGCAAAGAGATATAATTCTCCTTACAATGTTAACTAATTCACTAAAGTTATTCATTGTTTCAGTTCTGTTGCCGCATTAATACTGACACTTTTTTTAACTTTGTATGTATTTATAACAGGGTGGAGCTGCATCGTTTAAACATATTTCAGATAGATAATAAACCGTGACCTTGCAATAAAAATCGCCGTCTCGATTACACTAGCACGATAAATAATTGTAAACATAAAATGCACTCTCGAGAGTACAAAAACATGTGCAGATGTGAAAATGAGCTCGCGACCCTGAATTTGTTTCCGCAGCCGCTTGTTCGGCTCTCGGTGTTTCGTTATTGTTGGCGTCAGATTTTCGATTACATAAAGCTAATTCGATATTTTTCTTATTTTCCTAGATTTTCTGCTACTTTAAATTATACATTTAATTACTTTTGTAAGTATACTGTAAAACTCTGCTCATTTTATCTAACTAATTTGATATTTTTAGATATCTTTTTAATGAATAATTCACCGTTCAATTTCAAATATAACAGCTCCCTTGAGTTGTTTACCTGCGATAGGTTTTCATACGGTTTACTGTTGATGGTTACATTTTTTCAATTCCTGTTAACCTACCTCATTTTGTTGAATCTGGTGATGTGCTGCAGAAATCAATTATAATAATATTATTGTATATTTTATTAAAAAATGTAATAAGTAATTAAATGTTACATTGAACCGATACAAAATTACAAATAATAAGCAATAAAGAAAAGTATAATTATATAAGGTCTGTATTAGTAATCCATGAGTTATGCGAATTATAAAATCCCAATAAGTAATTTAACTTTTAATGTTATATTGAACCGATACAAAATTACAAATAATAAGCAATAAAGAAAAGTATAATTATATAAGGTCCGTATTAGTAATCCATGAGTTATGCGAATTATCAAATCCCAGCCATTTTACATATAGTTTCCCATTTTTACGACGAATAATTTTTTCAACTAAATACGTGTCTTTATGTTTAGTTTTCTGCAGCTCATGTTTATAGAAGCGACCTTTTATGATGCGTCCAGTCAAGTCCTCAAGTAGATATGTTGTGGGGTCACCCGAATAAACTTTTCTTATTTTAAAAAGCTCGGTAGTCCAATTGGGTAAATAACCCTTAGTGAACATAGCCTTGTGTTTTGAAATTCTGACAACGTAACCCTCTTGGAGTTTATCCTTGTCTTTTCGAACCATACTCGACTTCTCTGTGTTTCTAAAAACACTTAATTTCGTATTCCGGTTAACATCTATGGGTCTCATTTTTATTGTCCTATGTAGATGATTGTTATATTTATTTATGATATCGTCGAGAACATTTCCATACCATTTATGGGACCCTTGCATCTCAAACTGTTTAAATAACCACGTTTTAATAGTACGAATAACACGCTCTACAATTGTTGCTTTTAAAGATGAATAAGTTGAGAAATGATTTATGCCATATTTTTTCATTAATCTTTGAAATTGTGGATTGTAAAATTCCTTCCCTTGATCGGATTGAATGTGTATGGGAGCTCCTCTTCCATTCGTTTTTAAAATCGATTCCATAGCACGACTAACCTCTTCACCAGTTTTCGATTTTAAAGCTCTTACCCACAAATACTTGGAATACGTATCAATAACGGTTAAAACATATTTATAACCCTTATTGAAGCGAGCGTAAGGAATTAACTCGAAAAGATCGATTTGATAGGTTTCATTGAAAGCTCTGATATCGGTTCGAAGACGTGGAAATTTTTTTCTTGCTGGTCGATATAGTTCATTAATTATATCTTCCTTCTTAGTCATCTCGTATTCCTAGTCTTTTTTCTATTTGAGCGATTTTAGAAGTCGTATTTTTAATAAGAGCCGATGCCAACAATTTTAAAGTGTTCTCGCAGTCTTGTTGGGCTTTTTCGACTTTTCTCGAGAATATTTCGTCAATTTCGTTAAGTTTGGTTTCTATTTGTGATTTGGCACTCTCTATAATAATAGTTGAGGTTTCAGAAAGTTTTTGTTCATATATAAGACGTGATTCTTTAAGTTTTAAGTCCACGTCTTCGTAATGAAATAGTTTACCCTGTTTATAACTTTCTACTAGAGGTGCGAGTTCTCGAAGTGCCTCATTTATACTTCTTTGACTGGAGTCTATTTGATTGGTATAAAATGCAACATCTTTTATAAGTTGATTTTTTAATCTTGTTTCAGCTTCGTTTATGAGATTGATGGCGGTATCTTGAAGAGTACGTTCGTACTGCAGACGTGCTTCTTTAAGTTTCCCTTGTACGTCTTCATGCCAAATAAGATGACCTTGTTTGTATCCTTCCACCAATGGTGTGAGAGATTGATGAAGGTGTTCATTTTTACTAATAGCGGATCTATTCGATCCGTATAAAATTTGTTTACTTCCTTAATTGCTGTTTCTTGTTCCTTTTTAAATCTTACAAGTCTGTTATAAACGTATTGTTTTGTAGCAACATTCTCGGGTAAATCGTATGAATAAACGCTACGCCGTTTATCCCCCGTTGTCCCAACATAACGTCCAAATTTGTCTATTGGCATTTTTTCTATAATACTCACAATTTCGTTGTGATGGTTTGAGTGACCGGCACCTTGTGACGCGTATAATAATCTTAGTCTGCTTATTAGCTCGGACGGATCGTCCCAATGTATATGCTCTACACGATTGTCATTAGCTTCTTTTAATATATCGGTTCCCCCACTATAATCATAACCATATCCTCTTCGAGTTAAAGAAGGTTTTATAATGTTAACATACTTATAACCACCATGACCCACACGCGATCCCCCGGGATTACTATCTTTTTTATGAGTATTCGTAGCTAGTATAATGCTTATGTAGTTTTGAACGTCTTGATCAGTATAATCGGTAGGTCTTTTTAACGTCAGCAGTTGATACAACCCATCTGTACCATCATATCTACGTCCTTTTACTTTAAAATGACGCTGCATGTTAAGTATGTCTATAGAACCATCCCCAAAATACCATTTATCCGCAGAGACGTCATATTTTACTCCAAACGGTGATTTATCTAGATCTCTTTGGTTACGTAACAGAAGATTGGCATATTTTTTTGGTAAAGGATGATATTGTTCGAAGAAAAATTGACTACTCGGTTTCGATAATTCGCTCATTACAGCATCTTCGTTGGGGCTTGGTTCAGATTTTGAGGAACTTGGAGACAACCCGGATGTTTTGTTGATTTTTTTAAAGAAATTTCTCACTGTCGCTAAAGTATCCGGTATTGGATCTTCTTTAATATCTTCTTCCTCTTCCTCTTCTTCTTCTTCTTTCTCTTCTTCTTTGGCATCAGTTATCGTTGAAGGAACAATAGATTTTTTCTTGCGCGACTTTATTGTCTTTGCAATGTCAATTATCGGTTCTAGTAGTTGTTTATGTTTTGTTTTGTACTCGGATTCTTGTTGTTGGGTACCCAGCTTTAGAGTTCGATATTTTTTTCTTATATCGTTACTAATCGATAATAAATCTTTTTTTATCTGTTCATCTTTAGAAGTCGGCATGTTGCTTTTCATGTCGATGCACAACAAATAATGAAGTGAAGAAGCGAAATACACCTTCTATAAAGATATGAAACTATCAAAGTTTTTTCTGTATCTCCCCGCATTAATATCGCTGTCCTTTTTTAGCGGTCACTGTATATATTTATTTATTTATTTTATTTATTTATTTATTTTATTTATTTAATTTGCACTCAGCCAACAGCCGTTAGGCCAATTATAGGCGTCGCTGTGCAGTTATGAGGACTTCCAACCCCACTAACGACTGTCATGATGTTGTATGACCGCCGGGACAAACTTTTTTCCGTGATAGCCGTACCACGAGGCGCCGAGAGATGCAGCCGTGGAACTCCCATCCAAGTTCTGACCAGAGACAGCGTTGCTTAACTCTGCTGATCGAACGTGGACGCTTGTTCAAGCTACACCACTCGGGACCCCTTATTAATCATTAAGAATCCGAAAGGTGTCTTCCAACATTCCCCACACATTTCTCTAAATTTTGCAAATGTCATGTCCGTTCCTACGTGATCCTTATATACGTGATTTAAATTTAAATCGTCTTGTTCAAATAGAAGTAGCACGTTTGCGTTGTCTCTCAATAGATGTTTAGGTATTCTAGCGTAAGACTGACAGATGTAAAAACTATCGACGTCATGATGTCTTCCCATACTAAAATAATATCTCATAGGCCATTGATTATCGCATGCCACATCGTCAAACAGAAACACAGAATTCCGTTTTGCCTCGCTCGGTTTTATGACTTCTTCGTTTTCTCTAAACGTGTAGTATCCCAATCCTTTTACCATTTTTATTAATATACTGAGAAGCACGTATTTCCATTGATGGAGCGACTTGCTGTAAACGTAGATGTTTTCAATTTAATTTTTTCTGGACTAACGATCAACGATAGGACAGCATTCGTCTTTCCGGTGTTACTTCTTCCGCATACGATGCAACGAACAGTATCGGGAAATAAAGGCCCGTTTTTTCTAAACGGTTTTTTGAGCGCACGTTGATGACACACCGTGTCGAAGTTGTACACCGACAACCTTTTATTATGCTTAACGATTTTCATTTTGTTTGTTGCTAGGGTGAATATAAATATCGATTACAGTTAGCCGGTTGCTTTAAAAATGGTTAAACGCTCTCGCGGTGCGGGTGTTATAAACTCTCTTATAAACAAACTACCGTTCGAACTCCATATACCTGGAGGTTATCAGTGGTGCGGTCCGGGCACCAAAATCGTTAAAAGGTTGAGTCGAGGAGACCCGGGAATCAACAAGCTCGACGCTTCGTGTAAAGAGCACGATTTGGCATACGCGAAACATCAAGATTTACCGTCACGACACAAAGCCGACGCCGTACTCGAGGAAAAAGCGTGGCAACGCGTGAAATCAAAAGACGCCAGACGCCCACGTGTTATACCAATACCCACAAAGACAGGAGGGATTATACCTTTTCTACCGGCCATATTTGGAGGTTTGAGTGCACTCGGTGCTTTGACCGGGGGCGCCGCTGGCGTCGTAAAAACTATTCAAGAAGTTAACGCTGCAAAGGACAAACTAAAAGAATTGCAGCGTCACAACAAACATATGGAAAAAATTCAGCTAAAACGCGGCAATGGACTATATTTACGACGCAGAAATAAAGGAATGGGACTATACCTTACCAAAAAACCAAAAAACTCATAAAATTACCCAGGCGTGCTCTAACGAACCGGGATCTATATTCCATATCTGCCAAAGTTCGCATTCCATATTTTCGTGGGGTGTTTATGCGTGACGAACTAAATGGAGGAAGACGACCTTGGAAAAACGAGAGCGCAATTATAAATCTCGATGGAAGCGATGGAGAGGGCACGCATTGGGTTACGTACAAAAAACGCAGACCTATGGTGAAATACTTTGACGGTTTTGGAAATCTTAAACCGCCTAAAGAACTAATCAATTATTTTGGACCCGATACTAAAATTATGTATAATTACGATATATATCAACGTTATAATTCCTATAATTGTGGACACCTTTGTATTAGATTCTTGCTTAATAAATATGTCTAACGTTTTAAGATTTCTTTCAATCATGTCTGAAACGTTCACCCTGACTGGTAAGGGTAATTACCTCAGCAGTAATTATTATCCCCCGATTCTACTAGATCCGATATACTCGTACAAAGTAGGATTACTGGGATTATATACTTTTAACGCGGTACAAAACATCTTTGAAGGCAACAATAAAATTTATTTGAGAGAGAACCTCCAAGCTACAAATAATGATCATGTAATAACTATATCGTCCGGTGCATACGAAATCGTGGCCTTAAACGACTACATAAACAGAGCCTTAATCGAAAATACTGGGAGCAAAGAAAATACGATTCTGTTCTCTCTTAAGGCCAATTCGAACACATTAAAATGTGAGATTAAAAGCAAATACTACATTGATTTTCAACCTACAGACTCGATAGGATATATGCTCGGCTTCTCCAAACGAATACTGAGTCCTACATTACGTAACGAATCAGATTTACCTGTTCAAATTGCGCCCGCTACAAATATACGTGTTGAGTGTAATCTAACTGGTGGCGCGTATTTAAACGGAGATTCTGCGCACACTCTTCACGAATTTGCGTTAGACGTAGAACCTGGTGAACAAGTGAAGGAAACTCCTACTAACGTTATTTACTTGCCAGTCATCGTCGATCGAATAGATAACATTACATTGAAGTTGACGGATCAACAAGGACAACTAATAAATTTTGGTGAAGAACCGATTACCGTTAGATTGTAATTGAAAAAAATTAGGAACAATGGGTATTAATTTTCACACAAATTTGCTCTCGGCTAACACCAACAATAATAATAATAATAATAAGAATATTGTCTTTATTAATATAGGATAAATTATATACATAAAATACAAAATTAAGAGCAGGCGAAATTCAACTCGATAGCAACAGTGCTACCAGCTGCTCTTCCATTTAACCTGCAGACTCGGTGTTCACGCGACTTAAAATAATTTAAATTTTTTTCCAAATCTTGGTTTATGTGTTCCTTGGAGGTTGGAATTGGTATAGTGTTAAGTAAGTTAAGTGCAGTAGTGTTAAGTTAAGTTGAATTGGTGGAGCTGACATTGTAATAGATTTAGAGCACATAAAAGCAAAAGCAAAAGCAAAGGCTGGAGGAATTATTAGAAAGAGATCTGATTAATTTCATTGATTAAAAAGTAAATTAAAGACTGATGATTTGAATTTATAGAAACAGGATTGCTTAATTTCAATGGGCAAGCTGTTATATATTGCAGTAATGTTATAGCTAAAAGAACGTTTAAAAAAAGTAGTTTTGTGTGTTGGAATAGTAATTAAATCTTTCTTTCTAATATTGATATTATGAATGTCCGTTCTGAAGCGAATTTTATTGTAGAGGTACGGTGGGGCTCTTTTATGAACGATACCGTAATACAGACATGATGCATGCAAGAACCTCCTGTTAGCCATATTTAGCCATTTCAACTCCCCAAGTTTGTGTGATATATGTTCTCGTTTTTTTATGTTGAATATAAACCGTAGGCAAGAATTTTGAACCTTTTGTATTCTTTTAATATCGGTGCTGTCTAGGCATGGACCGTATACGGTGTCACAATAGTTAAAATGACTTAATACCAGTGATTCACACAGCAACTTTTTTAAACTAAAATTCAAAATTTTCCTATTGTTGTAAAGTATTTTTAAGTTTATGTATGCTCTCTGCACCACTTTTGAAACATGCATTTTGAATCTGAAATGATGATCTATGTAAAGGCCTAAATTTCTCGAACAATCTTTCAGGGGTATCTCAATATTATTAATTTTTATATCAACAGAGTCACGCACAAAATCTCTATCTTTAGATTTTCCAAACAGCATCGCCACCGACTTCGAAGGATTTAAATTTAATGAATGACTCTGGGCTAGCTCGGTTAATTTTTGTAGATCATGATTTATTAATTCATTTGCATTTTGAATACTATGACGATCAAAACTGTAATAAAGTTGTGTATCGTCGGCATAGAAGTGATATTTAAAAATTTTTATTGAATCTTTAAAAGTTACAGTATAGATAGAGTACAATAGAGGACCCATGATTGAACCTTGAGGTACGCCTGAAGCCACAGTTTTCATATCAGATTTGAAATCAGATACCACAACAGCCTGAGTTCTGTTTGTAATAAAGCTGGAAACCAGTTCCACTGCATCGGCACTAAATCCCACATAGTGTAGTATACTGAGCAAGATATCATGAGATATTGTGTCGAAGGCTTTTGAAAAGTCTAATAATGTCAATAATGTCAATTTATCCTGATCAGTAGAACTAATAATATCATCAGTGATGTGCAGTAGAGCCGTGGCACAGCTGTAACCTCTTCTAAAACCTGATTGCATATCTGATAATATATTGTACTTATTAAGATGTACCCTTATTTGATAATCAATACATTTTTCTAAGATTTTGGAACAAGCGGGTAATATGCTAATTGGTCGTAAATCCTTGAAGTCGGACGGCGTGCTCACTTTCGGCAATGGATGTATGATAGAGGTTTTCCACTGTGAAGGGAATACGTTATTAACTAAGCAGAAGTTTACAATATGTCGGATAACTGGAACTATAGTCGGACAACACAGTTTAATCATATTAATAGAAACTTCATCAATACCTGTGGATTGTGAGGTTATACTGTTTATAATTTTTATAATGTTAGAATCATCAACTTCGGTGAACTTTAATTCGTTAGTGACATTCGTCATTTTATTGGAATTGTAATAATTGACTAAATTTTGATTAGGTTGATAATTAGTTGCAGTAGAAGTAATAAAATAGTCCATAATTTTGTTAGCATCTGCTAAGTGAGGAGGTATTTCTTTCTTAGACTTGCTATAAACATCCGCATGTTTCAACTCTTTCCATAACGTTTTACAATAGCAACAGAAAAAAGAAAAATAAGAAAATAAAGAAGGTACGAAGCGGTGACGGAATGTATAAAAAGCGAGGCGTAAAAGTGAAGAAACTCATTCCACGTGCGCCTCTGCGTCCATTAAAGCTGAAGACTTGCGATTTTTAAAATCTCTAGGACTTATTGTTAATAAAAAATGGCGTCAAAGTTAAACGTTTTTGAAGACATAGTTATTGACAACGATATCATCGAAGAAAAATGGATTGTTCGCAAACCACCTGCCAGAGTAGAAACTTACAAACCTACCGACGAGATAAGAATATCGATAGAACAACGTGACGGTATAAACTCGATCTGTAACAGTTTTCTAAATATCGAGGGAACATATGAATTAGCTGACAATGAGAAAACTTGTGCTCTAACCAATAATTTTGCTTCGTTTCTATTCGAAGAAATTAAATTGACCTTGAACAATGTCGTTATAGAATGTGTACGCAAGACCGGCCAGACTTCGACAATGAAAAATATGGTTTCCTACAACGCAGATTACAGTCGAGCTTTGGGAACTGCAGGTTGGATAAAACCGATTTCTAATACCGTTGAATTACTACCTACTGTTAACGTCGCCAATAAAACATTTTCCGTTAACGTTCCCTTATCGTTTTGGTTCGGTTTCGCGGAAGATTATGTAAAAACGCTGATCTGGTTAAAGCTTCAACTTATTCTTATCCGTTCTATGTCCGACAAGAATTGCTACAAAGGTGAAACTGATGCTACCATAACTCTTACAAATCTCGAATGGGTTGTACCAAATTACACACTGAGCGATCGTGCAAAATTACAACTATTAAACAACATCAAACAGAATAAAGCCATAACTATGGCTTATCGTGTACGAAATACTACGTTGATACCGGGACTTAGAATTGGTGCTCAAGATGTTTTTGATTTAGGATCGATAAAAGCGTTCGAACGACCGCATCATTGTATTGTCGGTTTTCAAACACTTAGAGACAATAAAACCGATAAAGATGCGAGCATCTTTGACCACATCAATATCAGCAATATTACAATATATATTAACGGTCGTCCCTATCCGAACAGAAGATTAAATTTGAATTATGCAAATGGAAACTTCATCGAAGCTTACAAATCATACTGCGACTTTCAAAATTCCTATTATGGTACCGCACATGCCCATCCGCTACTTAGCTATACGGAATATCTACAGAATCCCCTCTTTGTTGTTGACATGACTGCGCAGGACGAAGCCGTTCAAGCAGGAACGGTTAGTATATCCATAGAGGTAGAGGCGCGATCAGCTTTCCCTGTCGGCACCTTCGCTTACGTAGTGTTAATTCACGACACTATTACTAAATACGAGCCTCATTCGGGTATTGTAACAACTCTGTAGAAAAAATGTTGGTGATTGATATGGAAGGATATCTGTTGCCTCAATTTACACCCAAGGAAATGGCTGTTACTGATGGAGAACGTTGCGCTCATTATGTTTTCAAACCACCATGCATGTTTCGAGAACTTGGACCACGACAACAATGTTCTGTCAAGTATTTCACGAAAACTCGACACGCCATTCCTTGGGCTTCCAGATCTGTGGAATTATCTGAAATTGATGCTATTCTACGACAAGTTGGTGAACGTGATAAAATTATCTACTGTAAGGGAAACGTAGTGGCCAACTATTTAAAACAACACACCAAATTGCGCGTCATCAATATGGAGAACACGAGCACCGAAGCAATCCAAGACTGGAAACCACCATGTTTTGCTCATAATTTGAATATGTGTCGCTGTTCACTTAATCCTGTTAATTATCTGTTTAATAATTTAATTAACAAGTGATGCATATTTAAACTGTATATTTTATTAAAATTAAAAACAAATACAAAAACTTTACAAAACTTTTATTTCTTACTCTACATTAAAACGCCATTTATATAAAACATAAGAAATTATAGTGGCACAAGTACATACAGACTGAATTATCTCAAGAATTAATATTGGTACAACAATGCTTATATTATCGTTAGGAGAGATACGTGATGTGTCGTTCCATAGGAGCGGTATCCATTTCGAATCGTGCCAACTTTGGTTTGGATAGAAAAATCTTGTTTTAACCATTAGATATCGGTAACTGACGTCTCGAGTAGAACTCTGAATCAAATTGTGTACGAAAACATAACTGCTATTTATCATCTTAGGTTCCATCCTTGTCCATATTTCCGGTGAGATCGATGTTTGCAAAACGTCGTTTGAATGTAGAATGCTTATGTAACCATCTGTACAGCCCAGAGGATGTGATATTAAAACTTTATTATCATAGGTTATGGTTGCAAGCAATAAAGCTATCGTTGATAGCTTCATCATGGTTACTGGGTATAAAATGATGTACGACATTCAATACAATCTCTAATTATAGGTATCGGACCATCGAACACGTCTCCACTGGTCGCTGTCCAATGACGATCGCAAAATTTTAATTGTTGTATATCCAGATCTTCGCTAATTACTTTTGGTAATATCGTCTAATTAATTAATGGTCACCTCTTTAGTAGGTAAATTTAATAAATACGTTTTTGGAAGATACTGCATTAATTCTACACTCATTTTACACAACCCGAGTTTTTTGTGGTCACTAATCTCATTAGATATATTCAGCGCTACTGTTGGTGCTGGTACACATCATTTCGTTTTCTGTTTCTTTATCGTTGTCATTTTCGTTTGCCCACTGCCTAGGTACAAATTCTACTAGATGAACAGTTTTCCAAGATGTACTATCAACTTTTGTTCCCCGATAAACCAAATATAAATTTAGAGTATTAATTTTCTCGAGATTTGAAGATTTGCCTGCAAAAAAATCACTTATTCGTTTCGGTAAAAATACTACGTGGTCTTCCAATTCAGCTAAAACGGCACAGTCTCTCGTTCTAGTTTTCGTTGATCGCACTTGCACTAGTGGATAGTAATAATCTAATACCAGTTCATCTATTTTCAAAATTGGTTTTTTATTTGACAAACCTATAGCATTTAAGGAAGAGAGCAAATATTTAAGCGATGAATCCATGTTACTCAAGTCAAATACTTTAATATACTAATACAATGCAAAAGGTTCTGACTAATACATAAAACCAAACGTCGCTTATCAAGACATAAACCAGATGCCACATATCAAATTACGCACGCCCCCCAAAGCATCGTGACGTCAGAGCTTCGCAACTTCGATGCTGTGCGCGTTAGAATGCTCAGCAGCCCTAACTACGTGATGACGTCAGAACAATTATTTATAATAAAGTTTGCAAACATTTTATTCTCTAGGCGTTTATAACTTTCGCAAATCCAAGCTTTTCAAACGAGAGATCTAACAACCTATTTTTACAGCATTCCGTACGCCCCAACGCAGTTTTTAAATACAAAACACACTCAAAATGCTTAAGCCCTTTTTACATATACTCAAAAACTTTAAATAACACACCTACACACCCAAAAAACGAAAACTACCCCCCTAACATTATTTATCCCACGTCTAAACGTGATAGCGGTAACATTTTATTCTCTAGTCATTTATAACTTTCACAAATCCAAGCTTTTCAACGAGATCTAACAACCTATTTTCGCACGCTCCAACGCAGTTTTTAAATACAAAACACACTCAAAATGCATCAATTATTTATCACACGAGCACGGAAACAAATCAAAAAAATAAATCCCTACATAGTGGTGGCTCGAAGCGACACCACATGATAGATTCCTACATAAACTTTACTCGAAACGCCACCAGATGGCCCACACAGCACCGTAGCGAGGAGCACGGAAACAAACCAAAAAAAATAAATCCCTACTAAGATTCCTACATAAACTTTACTCGAAACGCCACCAGATGGCAGCACCGTCGCATTCTCCGCGCTTTCTCATCAGGCGTTGCCTCCTAGTGACGTCATGGAAAATTCCCAGATTAGTGCAAATTTCAATTGTTTATATTTACGCTAATAAACAATCAATCGAGATTTTAACAAAAACGTTAGTAACAAATCTTCACAGCTACAAAATAAAACTTACACCAGCCTCCTAGCATAAGCCAAACTAGAGATATTTGCCCTGCACGATCGAAATTCGCCCCATAAGAATAACATGGGAAAACGCCCCCAAAAGTGAGCCAGAATCGGTGTTACTACTCTACTATTAGCCATCCACTCTGGGCGTGTATGTAAAAACCATATTCTTGCATTAAGATAAATGTTAGCCACCCACTCTGAAAGCGTACGTAAAAATCATATTCTTGCATTAAGATAAACGTTAGCCACCCACTCTGGGCGCGTATGTAAAAACCATATTCTTGCATTAGAGATAAATGTTAGCCACCCACTCTGAGCGCGTATGTGAAAATTATATTCTTGCATTAAGATAAACGTTAGTCACCCACTCTGGGCGTGTATGTAAAAACCATATTCTTGCATTAAGATAAATGTTAGCCACTCACTCTGAGCGCATATGTAAAAATCATATTCTTGCATTAAGATAAATGTTAGCCACCCACTCTGAGCGCGTATGTAAAAATCATATTCTTGCATTAAGATAAACGTTAGCCACCCACTGTGAGAGCGTATGTAAAAATCATATTCTTGCATTTAGATAAACGTTAGCCATCCACTCTGGGCGTGTATGTAAAAACCATATTCTTGCATTAAGATAAATGTTAGCCACCCACTCTGAGCGCGTATGTAAAAATCATATTCTTGCATTAAGATAAACGTTAGCCACCCACTCTGGGCGCGTATGTAAAAACCATATTCTTGCATTAAGATAAATGTTAGCCACCCACTCTGAGCGCGTATGTGAAAATTATATTCTTGCATTAAGATAAACGTAAGTCACCCACTCTGGGCGTGTATGTAAAAACCATATTCTTGCATTAAGATAAATGTTAGCCACTCACTCTGAGCGCATATGTAAAAATCATATTCTTGCATTAAGATAAATGTTAGCCACCCACTCTGAGCGCGTATGTAAAAATCATATTCTTGCATTAAGATAAACGTTAGCCACCCACTGTGAGCGCGTATGTAAAAATCATATTCTGGCATTTAGATAAACGTTAGCCATCCACTCTGGGCGTGTATGTAAAAACCATATTCTTGCATTAAGATAAATGTTAGCCACCCACTCTGAGCGCGTATGTAAAAATCATATTCTTGCATTAAGATAAACGTTAGCCACCCACTCTGAGCGCGTATGTAAATATCATATTCTTGCATTAAGATAAACGTTAGCCACCCACTCTGAGCGCGTATGTAAAAATCATATTCTTGCATTAAGATAAACGTTAGCCACCCACTCTGAGCGCGTATGTAAAAATCATATTCTTTCATTATGATAAATGTTAGCCACCCACTCTGAGCGCGTATGTAAAAATCATATTCTTGCATTAAGATAAACGTTAGCCATCCACTCTGGGCGCGTATGTAAAAACCATATTCTTGCATTAAGGTAAATGTTAGCCACCCACTCTGAGCGCGTATGTAAAAATCATATTCTTACATTAAGATAAACGTTAGCCACCCACTCTGGGCGCGTATGTAAAAACCATATTCTTGCATTAAGATAAATGTTAGCCACCCACTCTGAGCGCGTATGTAAAAATCATATTCTTGCATTAAGATAAATGTTAGCCACCCACTCTGAGCGCGTATGTAAAAATCATATTCTTGCATTAAGATAAATGTTAGCCACCCACTCTGAGCGCGTATGTAAAAATCATATTATTGCATTAAGATAAACGTTAGCCACCCACTGTGAGCGCGTATGTAAAAATCATATTCTGGCATTTAGATAAACGTTAGCCATCCACTCTGGGCGTGTATGTAAAAACCATATTCTTGCATTAAGATAAATGTTAGCCACTCACTCTGAGCGCGTATGTAAAAATCATATTCTTGCATTAAGATAAATGTTAGCCACCCACTCTGAGCGCGTATGTAAAAATCATATTCTTGCATTAAGATAAACGTTAGCCACCCACTGTGAGCGCGTATGTAAAAATCATATTCTGGCATTTAGATAAACGTTAGCCATCCACTCTGGGCGTGTATGTAAAAACCATATTCTTGCATTAAGATAAACGTTAGCCACCCACTCTGAGCGCGTATGTAAAAATCATATTCTTGCATTAAGATAAACGTTAGCCACCCACTCTGAGCGCGTATGTAAATATCATATTCTTGCATTAAGATAAACGTTAGCCACCCACTCTGAGCGCGTATGTAAAAATCATATTCTTGCATTAAGATAAACGTTAGCCACCCACTCTGAGCGCGTATGTAAAAATCATATTCTTTCATTATGATAAATGTTAGCCACCCACTCTGAGCGCGTATGTAAAAATCATATTCTTGCATTAAGATAAACGTTAGCCATCCACTCTGGGCGCGTATGTAAAAACCATATTCTTGCATTAAGGTAAATGTTAGCCACCCACTCTGAGCGCGTATGTAAAAATCATATTCTTACATTAAGATAAACGTTAGCCACCCACTCTGGGCGCGTATGTAAAAACCATATTCTTGCATTAAGATAAATGTTAGCCACCCACTCTGAGCGCGTATGTAAAAATCATATTCTTGCATTAAGATAAATGTTAGCCACCCACTCTGAGCGCGTATGTAAAAATCATATTCTTGCATTAAGATAAACTTTAGCCATCCACTCTGAGCGCGTATGTAAAAATCATATTCTTGCATTAAGATAAACGTTAGCCACCCACTCTGGGCGTGTATGTAAAAACCATATTCTTGCATTAAGAGAAATGTTAGCCACCCACTCGGGGCGTGTATGTAAAAACCATATTATTGCATTAAGATAAATGTTAGCCACCCACTCCGGGCGCGTATGTAAAAACCATATTCTTACATTAAGATAAATGTTAGCCACCCACTCTGAGCGCGTATGTAAAAATCATATTCTTGCATTAAGATAAATGTTAGCCACCCACTCTGAGCGCGTATGTAAAAATCATATTCTTGCATTAAGATAAACTTTAGCCATCCACTCTGAGCGCGTATGTAAAAATCATATTCTTGCATTAAGATAAACGTTAGCCACCCACTCTGGGCGTGTATGTAAAAATCATATTCTTACATTAAGATAAACGTTAGCCACCCACTCTGGGCGCGTATGTAAAAACCATATTCTTGCATTAAGATAAATGTTAGCCACCCACTCTGAGCGCGTATGTAAAAATCATATTCTTGCATTAAGATAAATGTTAGCCACCCACTCTGAGCGCGTATGTAAAAATCATATTCTTGCATTAAGATAAATGTTAGCCACCCACACTGAGCGCGTATGTAAAAATCATATTCTTGCATTAAGATAAACGTTAGCCACCCACTGTGAGCGCGTATGTAAAAATCATATTCTGGCATTTAGATAAACGTTAGCCATCCACTCTGGGCGTGTATGTAAAAACCATATTCTTGCATTAAGATAAATGTTAGCCACTCACTCTGAGCGCGTATGTAAAAAGCATATTCTTGCATTAAGATAAATGTTAGCCACCCACTCTGAGCGCGTATGTAAAAATCATATTCTTGCATTAAGATAAACGTTAGCCACCCACTGTGAGCGCGTATGTAAAAATCATATTCTGGCATTTAGATAAACGTTAGCCATCCACTCTGGGCGTGTATGTAAAAACCATATTCTTGCATTAAGATAAACGTTAGCCACCCACTCTGAGCGCGTATGTAAAAATCATATTCTTGCATTAAGATAAACGTTAGCCACCCACTCTGAGCGCGTATGTAAATATCATATTCTTGCATTAAGATAAACGTTAGCCACCCACTCTGAGCGCGTATGTAAAAATCATATTCTTGCATTAAGATAAACGTTAGCCACCCACTCTGAGCGCGTATGTAAAAATCATATTCTTTCATTATGATAAATGTTAGCCACCCACTCTGAGCGCGTATGTAAAAATCATATTCTTGCATTAAGATAAACGTTAGCCATCCACTCTGGGCGCGTATGTAAAAACCATATTCTTGCATTAAGGTAAATGTTAGCCACCCACTCTGAGCGCGTATGTAAAAATCATATTCTTACATTAAGATAAACGTTAGCCACCCACTCTGGGCGCGTATGTAAAAACCATATTCTTGCATTAAGATAAATGTTAGCCACCCACTCTGAGCGCGTATGTAAAAATCATATTCTTGCATTAAGATAAATGTTAGCCACCCACTCTGAGCGCGTATGTAAAAATCATATTCTTGCATTAAGATAAACTTTAGCCATCCACTCTGAGCGCGTATGTAAAAATCATATTCTTGCATTAAGATAAACGTTAGCCACCCACTCTGGGCGTGTATGTAAAAACCATATTCTTGCATTAAGAGAAATGTTAGCCACCCACTCGGGGCGTGTATGTAAAAACCATATTATTGCATTAAGATAAATGTTAGCCACCCACTCGGGGCGCGTATGTAAAAACCATATTCTTACATTAAGATAGCTGTTGGTGACCCATTCTTGGCTCACATCCAAGTTAAAGTTAAAGGTTAGTAACTTCAGCTGGGCCCATAGTTGTAGTCCCATATTCGCTGTCTCTTACTATGCACGCTGACAGACGTCGGCGCCTGTATATATACCAATCCATATGTTAGATCAATAGATCGGTTTGCTATATGTTGTCTATCATTTCTCCCCGTGCCTGTGAATGCTTATTTTTAGAGTGAGTTATTCACTGTGTAAAGATCTATGTAAGGTGAAATCTGGAAGTTCTTAAGCGTCGCAGGTAGGTCAGGGCGCTCGCCGCCGCAGTGCTGGGAATCGTGAGGCTGTACACACCGATTCTGCTATTTCCCGTTTAGCCTTTGGATTTCGCCAAGGTGAAAAGTTGAAAGGTAGGAGCATCTGTTTCCCGGTTTCACTGTGGGTCTATCTTTGCATTTTCGTTGTTATTGATGAAAGTGGGTGGCGCTCAATTTAATTTTTATATCTGTTTACCGTCCCTTAGGCCGTAGCCCGTAGGTAATCTCGTGTTGGGCCACCCTTTGCTTCACTGAGTCTAGTCGGCACTATCTTGTTACGGGCAAGGCAACGGTCATAGGTAAGTCATTGTCCCGATGTTGAGTAATATCGCCCGCGTTGGCCGTTTAGCTCTTTCGTAACTTTATGTATGAGCTGGCGCGGTGTCATTAAAGTCATTTTAGACCGTAACATTCTTCACGAATGGTTGGTATATTTAGGTCAGCATAAATTATCGCATTTGGAAAATACCATTTACTATTGCTCGGAAAGCCTTATTTTGAAACCGCTGTATTATCTCTATGTTGGAAGTACTGACAGAGCCACATATGGGTATTCCATACGCGCAGAGTTTTGCTTCTACTCAATTTGAATATGTTCGGTGTATAATGCATTAAAGTAGTATTTATCAAATTTTAAATTACAATGAAATTATTTATGTCTCAACTCTTAAGTATTTTTGCAGTTATATTTACTCTAATACCAAAAACATTTATATAATTGTTGTTGTTATTTTTCTATATACAGATCCAGGCAGATGCCTTATCTTCAAGTCTATAAAGCAAGGTAGCTGGCATAATTTATTTCAAAGTAATGCTCCGGAAGAAAACAACTGTGAGGTTAATAATCAATTTCTCAAGCACTTAAGAATTTCGATATTGATGAATGACGTGAAAAAATATTGCCGATGTCAAATACATAACTTAAAGGTAGATAATTGGAATCTAAACACTAGGTATATATCAGAATGTTTGTATGAAGCCGGCGTGGTGTTCATTTCCAAATTAGAAGACCTACATTGTATCTTAAACGTGTGTACAAAACAAAAAATAATAATCAACTATGAAAGGTCTCAAACTATTGTTGTTTCAAGGCAAAAAACCGCCAGGCTTTAGTTGAAAATTGCAAAAGTTAAGAACAGTAACGGTTGAAGTGGGCCAAACGTTGAGGACTTTTATGTATCTAAACAACGATATGGTTCAATGCCGAAATTGTTTATTAATAACAACGGCCGTGAAATTCTTCGAAATCACTCTATAATAAATAATAATTCTAGAATTATATACAGAATGTTCCAGTTTTATGAGTTTGCGCTTGGGAACCTTAAAAAAAGAATAAAAACTCTATAAACATATGCCCTATGCCGATTGGGACTCCGTTTTCGAATTATGAACTGCATTAGCATTGGCAACAGTGCATTCGTGTAAAATGCGTACAGGCAGTTGTTTTTGTGCCGGCTGGAAAATGTGTCTTGGCGTGGACGCAATTCTCCGGACATGGTATGGCGCCATGACAGCTCTATGCTTATAGCAAGAAACTTTCCAAAAATATGTAGCTCTACGGCACGTCGCTTTTTATTTTTCTAACACACTAGTACACACACGTATATGTGGATAATTTTATACCTACTAAATTAGATGAATATGGAGGCTTTCATAGAGGGTCTTAGAAAAAAAATGTTTAAGAAGACTCGCATTGAAAACGGCAGCTACTGATTTCGGTAGCCAATGGCGTGTTGAAAGAAGTTTAAGAACTTATAAGTTATGCAATATAAAACACACTTGCTGAAACCCGCGGCATTTGCCGCATTTAAAATGTACGACGAATTTAATAACTTTTGTTGCACTAAAGAAAGTTTTAAAAGCACGCTAGAGATTTGCAGTAAGGAAAAGTTCCAAAAAATATTTTTTCAAATGGAAAGTCTCTGGAAAGGAAACGTTCGCCTCTGGAAGGCGTCCTAATTAATACGACGTTGTTGGAACGCAGTAAAAAAAATTGCGGAAAGAATTGTTCTACAAGTTAAGAAAAGTGAGAGTTTTCCAGTGAATGTAAAAGTTTTACGTGAGCATGGAAGAATGACGTTGTAACCCACGGCACATGCTGCATTTAAAGTTTTGCGCGTTAGATAGATATACTTGGTGACATTACAAAAAAAAATCTTTTACACACGTTTACTATGGCAAATGCTAGACCAAATACATACAATATATACAGTTCACATTTAATTATATATATTTATTCTTAATTCAGTACGTAAAACATGCTTAGAGTCATGTTTTTGATAACAGTGATAAAACTTAGATTACATTTAGATTTTAGTTTATTGGCATACATGTTTAACGTCAGCGTACAAACAATTTCCAGAATATTTATACCACATTGAATATTATGTATCATCGGATGAAAAATTGTATTATTTGGCCTGAACGAGATCAGCTGATTAAATCAATGCCAGAATGCTTCAATACTCGATTGTTTTGAGATGAGAGTGGAAAAATCAAGTAGCCTTGAAGTACAATGTACTACATGGTCTACGTACAAAAAACATAATACGGTAAAGGTACTAATAGGCATCACTCCTTCTGGATCAATATCATTTGCATCACATGGATATGGTGGCAGATCAAGCGATAAAGGTCTAACAGAGGATTGTGGGATTTTAAACAATCTCTTGCCAGAAGATTTTGTATTGGCAGAGGCTTTTTAATAAAAGACTCCGTAGGACTACATATGGCCACAGTGATAACGCCTGCTTTTCTAAAAAGGAAACGGCAGCTCGATCCAAAGGATATAGAATCAACCGGGAATATAGCAAGCGTGAGGTAGTGCAAGTATATTGTTACAATAATTATCTTAATTATCTTTTTTTCAGAATACACGTCAAACGCGTTATTGGAGTCCTTCGTCAAAAAAATACAGTTCTTCACGAAACGATGCCCATGTTGTTCCTGGCAAAAAAGAAAACTGACGATGTTGCTGTGGTAGCTCAGATATTAACAGTTTCTTGTGCACTCGTAAATTTATGCCCTCCTATAATTGTATAATTATGAAATAAATTGTATTAACAAAGTTAATGTAATTATTTTTACTTTAATAATAATATCTACAAAATTATTAAAATTAGTTAATTAAGGATCTAACGTTAATACTATCCACCACCATTTATTATATAATGTAAAATTATTTGATTACCTTTTTCTGCATGTGGCCAATTAATAAAAAGCAAAATTACAATATCACATAGCAAAAATTATTAAATAGTACCTATACGATAAGAAACATAAGGATATTTCGAAACTATGTAAGCTACATTAACAATCAATCAAATTACACATGCTGTCTACACAACATAAAAGAATAATTAAATATGAAAAATAATTTTTCCTAAAAAAGGATGGATTAATAGAAGTCATTAATACACTGTTTTTGATTAATCCACTCTTTTTCATTAATTAACTGTTTTTGTGATTTTGAGGTTTTGATATTTTGCATGGAGGTTAGTTGTATTAATCAAATTTTTCACCACAAAAAAAAATTTTGCGGTCAACGACAAAATTTTGTGTAATTGTAGGCATACTGAATGGTACCATTTTATTCTACATTTTCTGTAAGAACATTTTACCATTTGTTCGCCGTCGTCTGGTTTCCTACATTGACACCATAGCTGCAATCCATAATTAAAATAGGTACATTGTAACATATAATTCACAAAAATACAAACCTTTTCATCATATGTGCCTATTACGATGTCACTGGAAATTGAACCAACACATATAGCTAGCATGTCCATGGGGATGTCGTCTGAACTTGGACCAGCACTCATAGATGGCATATCCATGGCGATGTCACTACAACTTGAATCCAAACCAGTGGTCATAGATGGCAGAACTAATGTTAGAATCTAGTAATTTCCAAGTTTTGTATTGGTAACACTTTTGACATCTATCATATTGACATTAAATCGTTAACCTTATTTAAGCTAAACGACTCAATAAATCGGAGGCGTACTCATCATTGTGGTATGGCGCATTTCAAAACAGAATTAACAACACACACAAAAATAGCGACAATAGCAATAACAAAATAACAGAATTAACAAAATCAACAGCAATTTTCACACTTTGACTTGCACAATATCGCAAGATAGTCCAGTTACATTAGACGGACAACCGCAGCATCTGCCGAAAAAATCCAAGTGAGCTGAAATTTTGCATACACCTTTATTTTGAAATTACAAATAATGTCTCAAAAGTCCCCATCGATATGGCGCTTGCGTTTTGAGTTATTCAAGGTCAAAGGTCACAGAAATAAGTTTTTCGCAAATATCTCGCTTTCTATGGGTCGTATGACTTTTTAGTTATTACAAAAAATGAAGGCTAGGAAATTCTCTACAAAAAAGATTATATAGCTTTTTTACATACAACTAACCGTTCAGTAAATAACACACTATTAAGTTTTACAGACGGGTTTTACTTCTTTTTACGATAAAGAAAGTATTGGATTCACCCCAAAAATTCGGAAACTGGGTTTTCAACAGATCTTCACGTTGTAGAGTCCCCTGAACCCAAAAAACATGTTTTTGCACATTGGTCTGTGTGTCCGTCCGTCGGTCTGTCTGCCAACAGAATAACTCATTAACGAAAAGAGGTATGGCCTTGAAACTTCATATATAAGTTTTTTGTACTATCTAAATGCGACAGCAAGCTTCTGAAGAAAATCGCATAACCGGTGTGTATTGATGTGAGATAAGTGATTTTTCAGTTGAATACCTCTAAAATTCAACTTGAAAATCACTCATCTCAATCAATCCACTTATAAAATGTAATAAAAATGTAAAGTTTGAAAAAACTCGTTGGAGCCGTTTTTGAAACACAAGAGTAAACATCATACTTCCGGTTATGCGATTTTCTTCAAAAGATAGCTGTCGCATTTAGAAAGTACACAAAACTTATATATGAAGTTTCAACGCCATACCTCTTTCCGTTTATGAGATATTCTGTTCGCAGACAGACAGACAGACCGACCAATGAACAAAAACACGTGTTTTTGGGTTCAGGGGACTCTAAAACGTGAAGATCTGTTGAAAACTCAATTTAGAATTTTTGGGGTGAATGCAATACTTCCTTTATCGTAAAAGGAAGTAAAACCCGTCTGCAAAACTCAACAGTGTGTTATTTACTGAATGGTTAGTTGTACGTAAAGCACCTGTATAATCTTTTTTGTAGAGAATTTCCTGGCCTTCATTTTTTGTAATAACTAAAAAAGTCATACGACCCATAGAAAGCGAGATATTTGCGAAAAACTTATTTCTGTGACCTTTGACGTTGAATAACTCAAATCGCAAGCGCCATATCGATGGGGACTTTTGAGACATTATTTGTAATGTCAAAGGTGTATGCAAAATCTCAGCTCACTTGGATTTTTTCGGCAGGCCGATCCTACTGTAGCTGGCCTAAGAGATTTTTATAGGTATAGATTATAGTACAAAACGCCACCATAACGATGCAATAAGCATAAAATTGTGGGTTGAAGATACGAAAAGTCTATGTGACGAGTGTCCAGTATTGTTATACCGGGTGACCATAAATATCTGAGATCTCGGTAGCCATGGAATTAGCTACTTATAAATGTTGGGTTAGTATTATATTTCAATTACAATAAGTATTGGTACCTATGTAATGTAATAAAATGCAATAAGAGGAGGAGAATGTGCCCCGGATTCTGCAGTTTAGCCTACGACTCGATTATAAAAATCTCCTGTTCTAACTCCATTACTTATTGCAATCAGTAATAATTTTTGACAGACAGGAATTTTAGTTGTGATGACATTAATGACATTTATTAGTTTAGTTGTATTCATCGCTTTAATAAAGCGGTGTTGATTCCAAAGGTAATGTGATATCAGGTACTTATGGCCACCCGGTATAAAGAACAAGGTGTTGAAAGTGATTTAGGGCTTCTTTATATCAACGATTTTGCTTTGATAATAATGACGTCTTTTCAAATTCAACAGTTGCTACAATTTACTTACTTTACTTAACCGGCGTTACAATCCTTTGTGGATTTTAACCTCCTTTACAACGTTGTTCCACCGGGCTCTGTCCTGTGCGACTCGTCTCCAGTTGAGCACTCTTAAGGTTCTCAAGTCCCGCTGAACACCGTCTAGCCATCTTTCCTTGGGTCTTCCCCTGGTCCTTCCGTAGACCGGCCTCCATTCGAAAACGCTTTTTACTGCCCTGTCACTCGCCATCCGCTCGACATGCCCCAACCACCTGAGTCTTTGTGCTTTCACAAGACGCACTATATCTGCACCACTTATTAGCACGTCTAATTCCACGTTCGTTCTACGCAGTGGGCCCTTCATATCTTGCACTGGGCCCCATATCTTCCTCATTATTGCTCTTTCTGCAGTTCGTAGTGCGTTTTGGTCTCTCATTGTTAACGACCACGTCTCGCACCCGTAGATCATCACTGGCCTTATCATTGACTTATACACCTTCCATTTGGATGCACGTTGCAGTATTTTCGATTTCATCAGATTCTTGTACATAAAATAAATTTTGTTTCCATTCTGAATGCGTCTTGTTATTTCCTCGCTAGTGTTATTTGTGGTGTTTAGTTGTGAACCTAAGTATACGAACTCGCCTACCCCTTCAAAATTATAATTTCCTATTTTTAGATTCTGCAGCTGGTTTTCACCTTTGTTAATTCGCAAGTATTTCGTTTTTTTCTCGTTTAAGATCAGGCCAACCTCTTTTGCTTCCATCTCCAGTTTTCTGAACACTATTTTGAGCTCGTTCATGCTTCTACTTGTTAAGACGAGGTCATCTGCGTATGCGTTGATATGGATCATTTTGGTTCTGATATTTCCTTTAACATCTATTTTTCTTATTACTGACTCCAACATTAGATTAAATACCTTTGCTGATCTCCAAATTACTTTGCCTAGAACACACAAAAAGTTTACAGAGCGATGACAGTTGTAATATTGTTTCTTACTGCCATCCGCCAGCAATTTAGATGAAGTGTGAAGTACATACGATGAAAAAGTGCGTCCTTCAATTTGGTCTTTCAGTGAAAATAATAAATGTAAACTTTAACCACACTTACAAACATAAAGGGCAAGGATCGGTTACGTCACCGACGGCATCGGCAGGTCGGCACGACTCGGGTCAGAATATGCAGGGTTGCCAGACTGAGCGCATGCCCGTTTTAAAAATGTACTTTTGAAGGAAACGGTTTCAGAATGTACCAGATTCTTAGAATTGTACCAGGTCTGGCAACGCTGCTAATATTAAGACCACGCCCACAATCGTAACTACACATAGACCACGCGCATACATGTTTGACCTTGGGAATTGTTCTGCTTTATTATAGAGTTATGATTTTTAAGTTGGAAAAATAAATGAAACCAATTATTATACAAAAAGCAGTTAGATTAAAAAGAAGTGATAAAATTCTAGCAATTAATAAATAAAAACTCACCTGTTATAAAAATGGCGAATAACGCGTCGCAAGTAACAAAAGCGTACCGTGGCACTAGATTGAAGCAGTGCTGCCAGATTGTATCACATTGCATTTTACAAATGTTTATAACGGTCGCTTAAGATTTCAAAATGTATTTATCTATATAAATAAATATTTTAAAAAATTAAAGCGGATTATGTAATAATTTGATAAACTATGTACATTTAAAGTTAAAAAAAAAATGGAAAAATAACACATTTCTTCGTGAAATATTTGATATTTGGCAGAATGATTAGCAATGAATTTATTACATTTATTTTATTATGACATACGAATCCTATTATTTATCAATTTCACATTTCAAATGATAATATATGCACACAGGGTTGGTAAAGAGTTTGGCACTGTAGTGTAGACGATTCGTCAGCTCTCTTTTAAAAAAATACTTTGACTTAATAGTTTCATAATACTAAATTTGATCATTATTTCTGTAACGTGTTGAAATAGTGTCTACTTAAAATTTTTATTAAGCAAAAAGTCAGCAAGCGATGAAGGTAAATGCCAAAGCGGTCTATTTGAGTTAGGTTCATTATACGAGGGTAGCACCCATAATTTCTGCAAACTAATAGATCAAGTGCACAATAGATATCAGACTTGCCATGAAACGAATGTTAATTATTTTCTAATTCGACAGTTCAAATTTAGTTTTGATAAGTAATTGCAATAGTTATTATAAAAGTTAATTTTGAAATAAGTGTTGTGCAGCAAAATTGAATCTAACGAGAGAACATTTTAGGATCATGATTTGAACGAGTTTCACTCAGGGATGATTTTCATGAAAGAAAACCAAATTTAGCAGTTACCGAAACAAACATCAAAGTCGTGCGAAGAATGATTCAGGAGGACAATCGAGTCACATCTAGAATTATTAGGAGCACCTTGGGAATTGGCATGACTGTAGTAAACAAGGTTTCACATAATCATTTGGGTGTAAGAAAAGTCTGTTGTCAGTGGATACTACACAGTTTAACAGAAGCCTGGAATGGTGCAAGAAAACTCTTAAAATATATGATGAAAGTAGGTCTAAAGCAGTTTACAACATTATAACTGATGATGAAAACTGGACATATGCATTTGATCCCGAATCAAAGCGGTAGTCTGCACAATGGAAGTTTCCTACAAATCCTAATCCAGTTACTTAAAAAGTATTAAAAATCCAATTTGGATATAAACTAAGAAGTGAAGCGATCTCGAAGTGTTGGTAAGAAAATGGTTGCTTGCTTTTTCTCAAAATCAGGACCTATCACAACTTTCGTGCTTGAAAATAAGCATACGGTTATCGCAGAATGGTAACAGTGAGCCTACCAGACGTATTCAAAAAGCTCGATTACGACGCCCAAACAGTGAGATTGTTCAACAGTTTGACAATGCATCAAACAAAAGAATTCTTAAAGGCTTCCAGGTTAAAATTGATATGCCATCCCCCATACAGTCCCGACCTAGCACCTTCCGATTATTCTTTAATCGAGGCTTCTATTTCCTCGATTAAAGAATACAATGTGTGATGGGCAAATTTGGAACTTTCGAAGATGCTGTGGAAAGCTTCAAAAACATTATTTTTCAAGTGACTCAAGAAGAATGGAATTTATGTTTTGAAAATTGGTTTTATGAAATGCGTAAATGTATAGAGTTTATGGGCGAATATTTTGAAAAACAATAATAAAAATAATTTTTGGTTAAAAAATTTTGTTTCATTAGATTGCAGAAATTTGCCGAGCTACCGTCCTAAATAAGTCTGAAATTTTTGCATGAAAATATGAAATTTAGCATCTATTTGCCATTTTTAATTTTTTTTTTTTAATTAACTATTTAAAGTGCCCTAACAACTGTGATTTTAGACACTTATTACAGTTTGTTTACACTTATATGTTACAGTACAAGTTAGTCAGTTTTAAGTATTTAAAAAGGTTTTGAATGCTGGTTTTACTATTATTTAATACATTTTGTATCTCGAGACCTTCGATATTGCACAACTTTCTTTCTTCGGAGTATTTTGTACAGCTACACAAGATGTGTTTGACAGTGATGTTTGTAGCGCATTGATCACATTCTGGAGGTGGTTCTCTTCGCAGCAGGTATCCGTGTGTCAGTAAACAATGACCTATTCTTAATCTACTGTACACTACTTCTTCCCTTCTTTTAAGTGGTAGCTGTGGGATGCAGTTCTCTGGTGTATTCTTGATTACTCTCAGCTTGTTGTCTTGACTTTGGTCCCAGTAGGCATACCATTTCTTATTGATTATGTTTCTTTGCTCTGATTTTAGGTCATATATTGGTAAGTTCTTATCATCAATGTCCTGTTTTATTGTTGCTTGCTTTGCTGCGCGGTCTGCGGCTTCATTTCCATGAATACCGATATGTCCAGGGATCCATATAAATGTTACAGACTTATTTGACTTTCGTAGTTGGCTGAGTATATCATGAATTTTTATTGCATACGGGTTATCGCTATATACATTTTCCAATATTTCAGTGGCACTTAAAGAGTCCGTTAAAACCAGGAAGTTGGCTTCTGAACGTTTTAGGGCAAACTCCAGTGCCATTTGAATTGCGTGAAGCTCTGCTGTGAAGACCGATGCACTATCACTGAGCTTAAAACTTTCGGAATAGTTGCCGTATGTAAATGCACTTCCGGTGTTTCCGTTTGTTCTCGAGCCGTCGGTATATAGATGTTCATAGTTTGGGAATTCACTAACAAGTTCGTTTAGTTTTGTTTTATAAATTACTGGTAGGGTATCATGTTTTGGGAATTGTGTGAGTTCTATCCGTGTTTGGGGTTTTTTTTGTGTCCATGGAGGGGTGGTTTGTGGTAAGTGGAATAGGTTGCTATGGTTTATCTGTAGTTCATTCCTTAAGTTTAGCGCGCGAATATTATAAGGGGGTATGATATAGGGCCTTAGGTGATATAGATTTTGATAATGAGGTTGGACTACAGAGAGGTAATTGGGGTGTTGATTGTTAGTTGTAACCGTGAGCGTATAATTTAGTAGCTGTAGCTTTCTTCTGTACTCTAGTGGCATCTGGCCAGTTTCGCTGTAAAGGCTTAGAATTGGACTACTTCTGAAGGCTCCCATTGCTATTCTTAGACTTGTATTATATACAGAGTCTAAAACTTTTAGGATGTTAGGTTTTGCCCCTCCGTATATGAAACTAGCGTATTCCAATTTGGATCTAACCAGGGTATTGACTAAAGTCATAAGTGTATCCCTCTTTGCTCCCCAATGATTATGGGAAACAACCTTAATTATGTTTAGAGCTTTTTTGCAGTTATCTTTTATATGGCGGAGATGTGGTGTCCATGTTAATTTCTGATCGTATATTACTCCTAGATAGCGCATTTCCGTAACATATTCGAGCGGTTGTCCATTTAAGTTTAATATGGGGTTTTCGGGATTGTGCTTTCTTGAAAAGTGGATACTTTTTGTTTTTTCTATTGAAAATTTAAGTCCATTGGTCATGCTCCAATGTTGTAGATTATTTAGAGAATTTTGTAAGGATGCTTGAACTCGTTTGATGTCTGAATCTATGGAGTATATTATAATGTCATCCGCAAAAAGTAATACTTTAACTGGGTTTTTAACTGCTTCTATTATATCATTTATTGCGATTAGGAATAGGGATACACTCAGAACTGATCCCTGTGGAACGCCATTCTCTTGGAGTTGTTTCTTGGATAGTGTGTTTCCGATTCTAACTTTAAACGTTCTGTCAGACATAAAATTTTCAATAAAATGCACCAGTCTTCCTTTCAATCCCCACTCCACTAAAGTTTTTTTAATTTTGAATTTCCAAGTCATATCGTAGGCTTTTTCGAGGTCTAAGAAAATAGCTATTATCTCTTGTTTAGTTACAAAGGCGTTTTTAATTTCCATTTCCAATTTTGAAAGTTGATCTAGTGTGGACCGTTTCTTACGGAAACCGCTCTGTTCGACAGCTAGTTTGTTTTGGTCTTCTAAGTACCAGGTTAGCCTTCTGTTTACCATACTTTCTAGGAGTTTACATAACGTATTTGTTAAGGATATTGGGCGATAGCTATTCGGAGACGTAGTTTCTTTATTCGGCTTTAGTATCGGGATTATTATAGCGTCCCTCCATAAACTTGGATATGTGTTGCTACTCCATATATGGTTATATAGCTTTAAAATGGTGTTTTTCGAGGAAGAAGGTAGATTTTTCAACATTTCGTAGTGAATTGTATCCGGGCCAGGAGATGAGTCTTTGGTATTTTGTAGGGCGTCTTGCAATTCATCATATGTAAAGCAGCTATTATAAATTTCTAAGTTGTCGTGAGGTATTTTGAAGGGTTGTCTTTCTATTCTTTCTTTGTAATCTATGAAGGAGGGGTCATAGTTGTCTGAGTTAGAGGTATGGGCAAATGTATTACTAATTGTATCGGCTATTTCTTTGTCGGTTGTTAGGATATTCGAGTTGATTTTGAGTGCTGGTATATTAAAGTACGTTTTTGTTCCCTTTATCCTTCGAATCTTGTCCCAGACTTCTTTATTACTTGTTGTTGCGTTTATTGAACTTACATAGTTTTCCCATGATTTCTGTTTGCTATTTCTAACAACCCTTCTAGCAATTGCTCTTGCTTTTTTGTATTCAACTAAGTTTTGTATGGTTTTAAACTTTTTGTATTTGTTGAATGCTTTATTTTTAATTTTTGTTACGTGTTTGCATTCAGCATTCCACCAGGGTACTTGGTACTTTTGGTCATTGAATTGGCATATAGGAATTGATAAGGAAGCTGCCTCTAAGATTTTATTAGTAATTTGTGTTACACTTGTTTTTATATCATCTTCTTCTGAAAATAATATATTGTTTAGCTCCATTTTTTCGGTAAAAAGGGTCCAATTAGCATTAGCTATTTTCCATTTTTGTGGAGTTGTGTGCTTCGATAAATTTATACTTGTATTTAGCAATATCGGGTAGTGGTCGCTTCCATATAGACTATGAAGCGGTGACCATGTTAGGAGATGGCTTAGTCGTGCATGACAGAGAGATAAATCAATGGCCGAAAATTTTGTTGTTTTAAAATCAAAATGTGTAGGGCGTCCGTCATTAAGGAGTGTCAGGTGGTTGCTGTTGTCTAATATGTTTTCTACTATTCTTCCTTTGCCGTTTGTTTTCTCGCTTCCCCAGATGCTGTTATGTGAGTTAAAATCTCCAACAATTATATACGGGATGGGTAAGTTGTTAATTAGGTTTTCCAGTTCCGTACTTTCCAGTTGGTAGTTCGGTGGTATGTATATATTGCATATTACCCATTTCTGCGGAAGATATATTTGTATGGCAACTACTTCAAGGTTTGTATGGAGCTGTACAGTTTCCGAGTGTATTTCCTGTTTTATAAAAGTGCTGACTCCGCCCCAGGCTTGGTTTGCACGATATTTGTTGTAGGATTTATATCCTTTTAAGTATGGCGTTCTTTCTTGTTTTAAGTGCGTTTCTTGTAAACATAGTATGTTCGGCTGTTGATCTTTAAGAAGTTGTTGTATCTCGTTTAGTCGGGTATAGTAACCATTACAGTTGAATTGAATAATTTTCATCCTTAATCTGTTTGGGAAAGACAGTCCATTTGGGACTGGGACTGTTCCGAAGTGTCATCGCCATCTGCTTCTCTTCTGAGACTCTTTTTAACGATGCCGATTATTCTTGTAAACTTATACTTAATGCGGCGATGTATTAAGGAGGCATATAGGTCTGTGAGGTTATCGAGGAAGCGGTTTACATCTCTTGTGTATTTTCTTGTGACAGTTAGTGGATCGGGTGCGTTAGATACTTCTAATATATATTTTTTAAGTTCGTCGTATGTTATGCCGTAGACATCTTCTTTTGTTTTAAGAAGATCTTGTAATGGTGCTAGCTGTTCGTCTATTGTTGGTTTGTCCTCTACTGTGTTAGTTTTTGCTTTTTTATTGGTACTTTTTGGTGGTTTAGGTTTTTTAATTAATTCCAGTTGCTCGTTGGTTTGTTGCTCTTCCATATTTTCAATTACTTCACCTGTACAAGATTCCAGGCTGGTTGATTGAAGGGGTCTTTTTTTCTCGTTCTCAGTGGAGGTCGAAATTTGGTTGTCTGTAGTATTGGAGATACATTTAGTTGATATATGGCCAGATTGGTTACATTTATAACATTTTTGTATATCTTCCTGAATGTAAATTCGGTATTGGTCGTTATCGTATGATATAATGGTAGATTCGGGTATGACTAGGTTATCATTTGGAGCTATGTATGTGAATCTTCGAAAGCTAAGAATGTGTGCATATTCTTGTTCTGGTATTCCTACCTTAATAGCATAAATTGGGGAGACTGTCTTCAGACCTATTTCTGCGAGTTTTTTTTCTATATGAGAATTCGGAATAGATGGACAAATGTTTGAGATGATAATCTTTTTAGCAGGGGTTATAAGCTTGCGCATAGTTGTTTGTTGCCCAGCTACATTTATTATCTCTGTTTTCCCTAATAAGTATTCTACCATTTCTTTAGACGATAAGTATATGCAAATTCGACCATTTGCCAATCTGGATGCCGCTAGTATGTTGATAGGTTTTACTATTTGCCCTAGAGCGTATATATATTCTTTAATCTGTATGCCGTCTATTGAATTGATAATAATGGCTTGATCTTTTTGTGGGTATTTAATTTCAGGTGTTTTTTGGGTTATTTTAGAATAGCTTTGATTTTCTGCATTAACTGTGGCGGTATTTTTGTTTACAGCTACATCCCTTTGGCTGGGGATCCTGCTATTATTTCCTGTTGCGGAATTCATTTTAGGTAGGGGTGGGTTTGTTTTGTAGGTTTAAAAAGAAATGTTTTGGGATAAGGAATGAGATTGGGCTGCAAGGTTCCCCCGAAGGGGCCCGCGTTTTATATATTTTTATTTAGTGGTGTGAATTTAAATGTTCAGGCTACAGTGTTATCTTACCACGCCAGCACTCTTGCAACAAAACACTCGAGATTAGCAGCGGTCGCGGTAACGTCTGTTCGCATTGAAGGCTCAAATTGAACTCCTATTTGCCATTTGACTATCAAGAGATTACAATTTATCATATATAAATATACTGTTCCAGCAATTATCAATTTTGTAATCAAAACACTGTGCGGTATTTGCGTGCAAGACTCAGTCACTTAGTGTACTCGGTACTCAGTCCACAAGTTCATTTCTTTAAAATTTACTTGTACTTGTATTTGACACATTTTAGATTATAAATATACTCGAATACATTTACATGTTTTCGAGTACATATCTGTGTATTCGAATATATTTTCAAGTACTTGAATACATTTTTGGGTATTCATACTGGGAATAGTTAACTAAGCAAGATACATTTAAATTAAACATATTCAAATTCACCCTTCAAGGAGGTATATTACTACCCGGAAATAGGATTCTAATACCTAAATCTTTATGAAAGTATGTTCTTGACGAATTACATTCATTTCGGAATAGTAAATATAAAAAATTTGGCCCGAAGCATTTGCGGATGGTCCGGATTATGACATTGAAGCTATGGTAAAAAGTTGTGAAGGTTGTAATCTATATAAAACTAACCCCAGTAAATGTGAAAACCATATATGGGAACAAAGTTCTTATCCCTTTCAAAGAATTAATTTAGATTTTGCTTGATCTTTCAAACGCACAATTTTATCTACTAATTGGTTCATTTCCAAAATGTCCAGAAATTCACATAATGAAAAATATTACAACCAAATCTACAATAAACAAATGCAGGAAAATTTTTTGCAACATTTGGTTTACAAGAGGCCGTGGTTAGGGATAGCGGTACTACTTTTTGATTCTGGCTTATATGCAGGGTGAGTTACCTCACACGCACTTAGACCGCATTATGCGGGGACCCATTGTGCTACCTCCCAGCAGCTCTCCAAGCTATCTAATTCTTTTAATGTACTTAAGAAAGATCGCAACTGAAGTGTTGCTGATTCTGACCATATCGGACTAGAAGTCCTCCAACAGGGATCCTTTGACTCTTGCGAAAGCTGGCAGTGGCACAGAACGTGTTGTTGCTGTCTCGTCATCCTCGTTGCATCCGTGACAGTTTGGGCTGTCCACCAGTCCCATCCTGTGAATATGTCAGTTTAGAATGCAGTGTCCAGAGAGAATACCCACAACTAGTCGAAGGTTTCTTTGGGACAGTTGTATGCAATATTTGGCTGTCTTTGGTGAGGGCGCTGTAATAGCAGCCCTCGCTTTGCCCATCTTCGTGTGAAGCTGTTTAAGATTTTTTGACACAGCAAAGAGCTTAATGTCACCAGGGATATAGGGATTACTGGTTTTGGTCACCAAAGAAGTTGTTCGGAAGCAAGTCTCGTAGTCTCATAGGCCTCCTCATTGCCACAGTTACTGTCATGCCCTTTCACCCATACAAAGGAAACAACATTATTTTTTTAGATATCTTCGAGGGCTTCATGGCACTGCAGTACCACACCTGAGGTAATTTTTCAGCTGCCCAAGGCTAGTAAAGCGGCTCTACTGTCACTGAAGATACCAATACATTGATTCTCGATTCTTCTTTCAAGAATTGCTTTTGCACCATGCATTATTCCAATTACCTCTGCTTGGAAGATAGTGGTCATTTTGCTTAGTGGTATGCTTTGGCGGAGGTTCATATCTTCAGAGAAAACTTCGGCACCCATTCCATGCTATGTTTCAGATCCGTCAGTAAAGATGGATATATTGATATGCTAAGAAAACCCAGCATTGAAGGCATATTGTAGAGGGAGGTAGTCTACCATAGCGTCCAGAAGAGGGATCTTGTCGCCGGCCTCATTCAGAATGCGGTATGCCTGCCTCCCTTCCCTGCTGTGTGCCCCTTATAGCGCAGCCTCAAGGCGGCTCTTAGGGCTACTTCCTTCACAAAAAGATTAAGTGGTGGAAGGCATAAGATCACCTCTAAAGCGGCCGCTGGGGTTGAGTGTATAGCACCTATAAAACTAAGACAGACAAGACGTAGTTTACTTTCTGCCGTAGCTTGTCTAACCCTAGGCCACCAGACAAGTGCTACATAACAGCATGGGCATAATAACTGCATGAAAGGAAGCCACCACGCATATGTAGCAAAATTTGCTGTTGAACTTTATGTTAGAAAAGATAAATATTTATTGTCTTGTTTGTGACGTCTATTTATCAAGTTTCATTAATGCTTGCTTTATTAGTATCGACAAACAAAACCCAAATTGCATATGAGCAAGGCTATCAAATAGCGCAAAACAGTTTACCAGCTGTTAATTCCATATGACTCAAAATCGTAATTAACTATTCTGCTTTTATCTTTAACATGCAATAAGATCTTCAAAGAGGCTGCCTATTACAACCTTTACATTATGTTAACTGAGCATTATAAACATTTTAGTTTTTCTATTTTCTTATCCTATAGGAACTACGAATTAGAGCAGCAAACTGGAGCGGAGATATCTGAATCAAGCGCATTTCACATAAAAGGATTTAGGAATGTATTAATTTGATGTATGTATTTACAGATATTTTCCGAGTATGAGTATGATAGTTCCAGCAGCAGCGATTCTAATTAGAGGGACATCATCAAATGTAATCAAATCATGATTGTGTTCCAAAAATTGCTTTCGGTGCTGTTTGATGAATATAAGTTCGCATTTGTAATATATAGGAAAATATATGTTTCACTCTCCACAGTAAATTTTTAAACTTATATGATTTTTTATTTGTCAATCTTGTGATCAGATCAGAGGCAGGGAAAATATGCCTAGTTTTTAAAAGCAAATTGTTACATATTCAAAATCAAAATATTCTGTAAAATTAAAATTGTTATTATAAAATGTTAATGTATTTTTCTGTATTGAATTACTATCGTTTAATATTGTTATTTTGTTAATAATTATTTGTACTAATATATATATATATATATATAATTATGATATTATTATTGTAAACTATGTTGTACATACTTTGAATTTTTGTGTATATTAGGATTCCTATTTAAATAAATATTATTATTATTATTATTATTAGAAGCATTTACAAAATAAAAAAGGAGATTCAAACAACTACTATTTTTAGCTATTTTGAAGTATTTATTTATATTATAACAAACTTACTGATGGTTGGTTACAATGTGCTAGTATGGAATGCCGAGATAGATCGACAATGGAAGGGGTAAGTGAGCTGAGTGCTTCCATCATAGAATTCATCAAACAGAATCTATAACCAGTTGTTTCACAATGGCCATAGTACAAATTTAATATATATTTGAATGGTATTATCAGAAATTTATTTTTAATGAATACCTATATTCCTGCAAAGCAGGCACTATAGTTCTAACAGTGTAGTTTCTTAGACGTAATCATTCACAGTTTAAGAAATGTAGTTTTTTTTCAAAATAATTGGTATGACTTTCTAAAATTGCTAATTCCTAGTTTGTATTACCTCGAATCAAATACCTATTTTGACAGCAGTGAAAAGAAAATCAGACACGAAAAAAATTACAAAAGTTCTGAATTTATTAAATAAAGTAAGGTTTTGGACAATAAATGCTTAACTAATGAAAAAACAGTCTAGCCTAACAACCTATTCTAAAGTAAAACCTAAGCTATCCTATCCTATGCTAATTCAGCGTAACTTAACTTTTCTTGTCTTAACAAATAATATAAACAGATAGATCAACAAATAACAGATGCTTGTTGCACACATAAGAAGTTCTCACAAAGCTAGTCTTCATGTCGCAACCATCTCACCAAGTCCATGTCACGCGGAATTAATGTTGACCTTCGTGCATGTAAAGCACATCAATAACTGTCCTCAAAATATTGGATCAGAAAAGCCTCAGCCGATTCTTGCAATGCCTCCAACGCAAGTCGTTGAATGCGTACTCCAGGTTGTGCGTGTTCAGACAATATTTCATGAATTAACTTTGAGAACGGTAATTTTGGAATAAGCATGTTTGTTTTCAGTTGATATTGCTTAATTTCGCGTAAAATTTTTCTACTAATTTTAAACGTCTTGTTACCTACAAGCATCATCACATAGGATTTGCTTCTAGATTTTTTCTTGGGAACAGGTGTGCGAATAGTGCGTTCCTGTAGTTTTGATGACTTAGAGTGAGAAGAAGATCTAGTTGCTCTCTGAACTTCCGATGTAGATTGTGCATTTGAGGTTTCAGAAGAACGTCGATCAGAGACTGCTTTTTTGCCCTTTGGGAAGCTTTTTTTGGACATGGTTGGTGTGTTCGGCATGGTTGGTTTCTTCTTAACCGTGTTGAAAGATTCCTAAAAAAACAATATTATAAACATCTAGATATGTAAACTGTATACAAGGTGCTTTTTCCAGTTCCTACATGCAGATCTCACTTTGTTCTAATGTTACAGTAATATTTGCTTGCAATTCAGGTAGATAGCTTGGGTAATTCTTATAAATTTTGTTTTTTAGTAACTCCAAATACATAGCCAGCCAACATACCCAATTATATTGGAAATTCTTTCTGGGCAGTATTTTCTTACTATTTTGACATTGTGCAATAAAGGCAGTTCTGTTAAAATCATAAATTCATTTTGCGAGTAAAGGAAATATCACCTATATAATTTAAAAAATTGTTTATCTTACAGTAGCAGCTTTTGATACGCTTTATGTAATTATTTTCAGAGTCTAAAAACAGCTATTATTCACAAGTGACTAAAATGTTTCATTGTCCACTGCCACTAATTCTATGACAGTTGATAGTTTGTACGATGCTTGAACTTTATTGTAGAAAAACCGCTACGGTGAGATAAATGTCATATATCACATGTGAGTAGAATGCCATTATGTGCTCGTGAGGATTAAGGTGGATTCAAACTATATGGAACATCATAGTCACATTGTGTCAAGTTGGTCCCGTGTACAAGCCTTCTGTCTTATTGTCAACATTACTGTCACGTCAAGAAGTTTTTAAAAACATTTTTTTACCCAAAACTACTCTTCAGTTGTCGTTAGCACAAGTAATAGTTGAAAATGTTGAACAGAGTCTTATATAGGCGAAAATAATAAAACATTTATCCGATATCAATGTTAATGAAAAAGTTTAAGAGGTTATGTTATAAGTTAAGCTATATTGCTCTATGAAACTTATCTTTAAGTTATAGAAAATGAATGATATAAATTCTTTTACGAAAAGCGACTACTATAGTAATAAAATACTTCTAATTAGTAAACGAAAACTCACCAGTCACCAGCTGCAGAAATGGCGAACGACGCACCGTTTGAAAGTCTGGCAGAGAAGGAACAAATGCGCGGGAACGCATTGCGACAAACGCTTAGAGGGGTGCACCGTATTTCAAACAGCGTTGCCAAATTGTATCACTTTAGAGTTATGACAAATAGAAAAGTTCACTTAAAATTTCAGAAATTACTTATTAATATATTTCATTGTCCGTTTATGTGCAGCTAATTCAAGTTAAAAACAAAGAAATTCTTATTGTTCTATATATATTTATTCGGCGTAATTAGACATAGTAATAAATTATAACATTTCGTAAATTTATTATAACGCACGAAGCCAATTTAAAATTTACATTGATAACATATAAGGGTTCTTTTTCCTTCCAATTACCATTACCAAAAGTAAAGTGTTAATATATTTTTGCTTGTATCCAAATTTGAATTATATTTTTGGTGTATAATGCATTAGAGCATTATTTATCAAATTTGAAATTAGAATTAAATTATTTATATCTGAACTCTGCAGCATTTTGCAGTTATATTTAATTATATTTAAATTATAGTTGTTATTTTTCCATATATAAATACAGGCCGAGACCTTGTCTTCAAGTCTATAAAGTAAGGTAACCAACATAATTTATTTCAAGGTAATGCTCTGGAAGGAAAAAACTGTGAGCGTTAATAATCATTGGTACTCAAGCACTTAAGAATTTCGATATTAATGGATGACGTGACAAATTATTTCCGATGTAAAATATATAACGTAAAAGTAGATAATTGGAATCTAAACTGTATGTACATATCAGCATGTTTGTATGGAGTCGACGTGATGTTAATTTCCAAATTAGAACACCTACAGTATATCTTAAATGTGAGTAAAAAGAACTTAAAAATTAATAATCACATGTGAAAAGTCTCAAACATTGTTGTTGCAAGCATTTTTTTCTAATACCTTCTTTTATTTATACAATCAATGCTTTTATGGACTATCAGTTAAACTGTCCGCTTAAAACTAGGTCATGACATGATAAGATAAGCTCCATTGGAAATTCTTTATAATTTTACTAAACTTGGATATTTCGTACTAATTGATATACATAAAGTTTATGTGAATCTGGTTGGTAGGTCAGATCGCTTGAACCGTTTCAATCTTCTTGGTTCTTCTTCATCTAGTAGCAGTAGGTTGCAAGTTCGTTTGGGTGTTGTGCTAGTTTTTTCCTGTGTTTGACACTGAATTTGATTATTTCTTGTCAGGACATTTTTAAGTCTTATTGAGTGGCAAGTTTTATTCAAACCGTTGCTCGGCTGCAAGTTTTGGCATTATCTCGTCATGCAGCTGTGCCCTCGATCCGGGCTGTGCCGGAATACATGTGGTTGTTGTTTCTTTGTAACGTGTCTTCGAGTTTGAATTTAAAACGCGAGCTTATGAGAGCGACAGAGAGATATTCGCTCCCTCGCAGTCTTTTCTGTTTGCCCCGCGAGCTTCTGGCCGATCGGTAGGGCGAGCCGGTTTTGTTGAGTCAGTCAGTGTTGGAAGTTAGTTGCGAGCAGTTGGCTTCAGACGAACGTGGCTTTGCTGCCGCCCCGTGCCTTCGGGCGCGTGGCGGCCTGTCGGGAGAGGGATTCTGGCCGTGACAGTTCCAAGTTGTGTGTCTGTTTGTGCGACTCTTCTCGTTGACCGCTGTCCTAAAATCTCGAATGCCTGGAAGACAATTTTCCGCTAAACAGCTAGGATTCAATGGTCAGGACATTTTTTAAATTCTACAAATGTGTGACTTTTTGGAGTATTTCTGTTCAAAGATTCTGACCCCGCTTGTATATAGTTTTTCGGTCATATTTTTACGCTTAATAATTCATCAAATTGTGTGCAGGCAGCTAGCGGTTCATAATTTTAAGCAGCGGCGGGGCCTCGTTCGCTTTGTAATTGGTTGCAGGTGGTCAGACAGCGCGGCAAACAGGGTTTCCCTGCACGCCGCGTTCCGCAGCATGTCTGGCATGAAACAGCGTTGGCTTGCTTTCGGGGAGTGCGTTGCTGGCCGTGACAGTGCAAAGTGGTGCTTTTGACGTGTGCGTCTCCTTTATCGACGACCGCCGTTCTGGAATTTCCGAATGCCTGAAGGGAAATTGTTCCGCTAATTATCCAGGTTCCATGTCTTCAGAACGAGCAGTCAAGAAGTCTCTATAGTCTTTTTTTGTTTCCCATGAGGGTTCCGAATCAGGCCCTGTAAATCAGGGGATCTTGGATTGTACAACACCTCCGCATATAGCCGCAGCTCCTCTGCACTGATAGGCGAGCTCTCGACTCTAACGATGCAGCCAGGTGCAGCTGAAATTGAACAAGGTAGTGTGCGTAGTTTGTAAACAATATTAAATGTGCATTTTTGATAAATGCCATCCACTCGCTTAGGCTGTTTGTACACAATATTAAATGTGCCTTTTTGATAAATGCCAGCCACTCGCTTAGGCAGTTTGTAAACAATATTAAATGTGCCTTTTTGATAAATGCCAGCCACTCGCTTAGGCTGTTTGTAAACAATATTAAATGTGTCTTTTTTAAATAAATACTAGCCATCCGCTTGGGCTGTTTGTAAACAATAATGAATGTGCCTTTTTGGATAAATACCAGCCGCCCGCTTGGGCTGTTTGTAAACAATATTAGAGGTGCCTTTTTGATAAATGCCAGACACTCGCTTAGGCTGTTTGTACACAATATTAAATGTGCTTTTTTGATAAATGCCAGCCACTCGCTTAAGCTGTTTGTAAACAATATTAAATGTCTCTTTTTAGATAAATACCAGCCATCCGCTTGGTCTGTTTGTAAACAATAATGAATGTGCCTTTTTGGATAAATACCAGCCGCCCGCTTGGGCTGTTTGTAAACAATATTAGATGTGCCTTTTTGATAAATGCCAGCCACTCGCTTGGGCTGTTTGTAAACAATAATAAATGTGCCTTTTTAGATAAATGCCTGCCACTCGCTTAGGCTGTTTGTAAGCAATGTAGATGTGTCTTTAGATAAATGCCAGCCACCCGCGTTGGGGCTGTACGCCATTTTTCATATTCTCGCAGTAATTTCGAAGTAAAGCGACCCCAGCTGGGCCTATAGTTGTAATCCCCTTCTTTTGTTAATGTTTCGTGTTGTGTGCGCTGACAAACGTCGGTGCTTTTGTACATATTTATATTTGGAAATGTGTTAAACCAATAGATCGGTTTGCTGTACGTTGGCTTATGATTTCCCCACGTGCCTGTGGATGTTTATTTTGTGGGTGAATTATTCACTGTATGAAGATTTATGTAAGGTGGAGTTTGGAAAGAGTTCTTAAGCGTCGCAGGTAAGTCAGGGCCCTTGTCGCCACCGTGTTGGGAGTGGTGAGGCTGTACACATACATTCTACCTCTATTTGGCCTTCAGGGTTCTGTCAGGCGTGTGATCCAAGTCTGCGTCCCGTGGCACCCATTTATTTTGCAACACCCTTTACATATCGTCATGGCTGCCCTACGGTGTACCGTTTCTAGGACCACGCCCATCTCCCTGAACGTATCACGCCGTGGCTATTGGCCTGTTTACGAGATTTCCAGGCCAAGTGTTGGCATTTCCCGGACATGATAACGCAAGTGGCACTCCCGCACCCTTGAGTGTCTTTAAAACCGTTCGATACCGTAACACAATCTTCAAGGACGGGCAAACAAAAGGTCTCTCCAGTCTTATTTTCTCTCATGAAGGTCCCGCATCAATCCTTGTGAGTCAGGGATCACGGAGTGTGCAACACCCACGAATACAGCTGCGGCCTGCGGCTTCTATGCGCTGGAGGCGAGCTCCCGAGACTAACGGTGAGAACAGGCGAAGCTGCAACGAACAAGGTAGCGTGTATAGAAATTAAGATAAATGTCAGCCACCCACTCAGGGCGCGTATGTAAAAACCATATTATTGAATTAAGATAAATGTTAGCCACCCACTCTGAGCGCGTATGTAAAAACCATATTCTTGCATTAAGATAAATGTTAGCCACCCACTTAGGGCGCGTATATAACAAAAAAATTCGTGCATTCTTATAAATGTTAGCCACCTACTCTGGACGCGTATGTAAAATCCATATTCTTGCATTAAGATCAATGTTAGCCACCTACTCTGAGCGCGAATGTAAAAATCATATTCTTGCATTAAGGTAAACGTTAGCCACCCACTCTGAGCGCGTATGTAAAAATCATATTCTTGCATTAAGATAAACGTTAGCCATCCACTCTGGGCGTGTATGTAAAAACCATATTCTTGCATTAAGATAAATGTTAGCCACCCACTCTGAGCGCGTATTTAAAAATCATATTCTTGCATTAAGATAAACGTTAGCCACCCACTCTGAGCGCGTATGTAAAAATCATATTCTTGCATTAAGATAAACGTTAGCCATCCACTCTGGGCGCGTATGTAAAAATCATATTCTTGCATTAAGATAAATGTTAGCCACCCACTCTGAGCGCGTATGTAAAAATCATATTCTTGCATTAAGATAAACGTTAGCCATCCACTCTGGGCGTGTATGTAAAAACCATATTCTTGCATTAAGATAAATGTTAGCCACCCACTCTGAGCGCGTATTTAAAAATCATATTCTTGCATTAAGATAAATGTTAGCCACCCACTCTGAGAGCGTATTTAAAAATCATATTCTTGCATTAAGATAAACGTTAGCCACTCACTCTGAGCGCGTATGTAAAAACCATATTCTTGCATTAAGATAAATGTTAGCCACCCACTCTGAACGCGTATGTAAAAATCATATTCTTGCATTAAGATAAACGTTAGCCACCCCCTCTGGGCGTGTATGTAAAAACCATATTCTTGCAATAAGATAAATGTTAGCCACCCACTCTGAGCGCGTATGTAAAAATCATATTCTTGCATTAAGATAAACGTTAGCCACCCGCTCTGAGCGCGTATGTAAAAATCATATTCTTGCATTAAGATAAATGTTAGCTACCCACTCTGAGCGCGTATGTAAAAACCATATTCTTGCATTAAAATAAATGTTAGCCACCCACTCGGAGCGCGTATGTAAAAATCATATTCTTGCATTAAGATAAACGTTAGCCATCCGCTCTGAGCGCGTATGTAAAAATCATATTCTTGCATTAAGATAAATGTTAGCTACCCACTCTGAGCGCGTATGTAAAAATCATATTCTTGCATTAAGATAAACGTTAGCCACCCACTCTGAGCGCGTACGTAAAAATCATATTCTTGCATTAAGATAAATGTTAGCCACCCACTCGGAGCGCGTATGTAAAAATCATATTCTTGCATTAAGATAAACGTTAGCCACCCGCTCTGAGCGCGTATGTAAAAATCATATTCTTGCATTAAGATAAATGTTAGCTACCCACTTTGAGCGCGTATGTAAAAATCATATTCTTGCATTAAGATAAACGTTAGCCACCCACTCTGAGCGCGTATGTAAAAATCATATTCTTGCATTAAGATAAATGTTAGCCACCCACTCTGAGCGCGTATGTAAAAATCATATTCTTGCATTAAGATAAATGTTAGCCATCCACTCTGGGCGTGTATGTAAAAATCATATTCTTACATTAAGATAAACGTTAGCCACCCACTCTGGGCGCGTATGTAAAAACCATATTCTTGCATTAAGATAAATGTTAGCCACCCACTCTGAGCGCGTATGTAAAAATCATATTCTTGCATTAAGATAAATGTTAGCCACCCACTCTGAGCGCGTATGTAAAAATCATATTCTTGCATTAAGATAAACTTTAGCCATCCACTCTGAGCGCGTATGTAAAAATCATATTCTTGCATTAAGATAAACGTTAGCCACCCACTCTGGGCGTGTATGTAAAAACCATATTCTTGCATTAAGAGAAAGGTTAGCCACCCACTCTGGGTGTGTATGTAAAAACCATATTATTGCATTAAGATAAATGTTAGCCACCCACTCGGGGCGCGTATGTAAAAACCATATTCTTACATTAAGATAGCTGTTGGTGACCCATTCTTGGCTTACATCCAAGTTAAAGTTAAAGGTTAGTAACTTCAGCTGGGCCCATAGTTGTAGTCCCATATTCGCTGTCTCTTACTATGCACGCTGACAGACGTCGGCGCCTGTATATATACCAATCCATGTGTTAGATCAATAGATCGGTTTGCTATATGTTGTCTATCATTTCTCCCCGTGCCTGTAAATGCTTATTTTTAGAGTGATTTATTCACTGTGTAAAGATCTATGTAAGATGAAATCTGGAAGTTCTTAAGCGTCGCAGGTAGGTCAGGGCGCTCGCCGCCGCAGTGCTGGGAATCGTGAGGCTGTACACACCGATTTTGCTATTTCCCGTTTAGCCTTTGGATTTCGCCAAGGTGAAAAGTTGAAAGGTAGGAGCATCTGCTTCCCGGTTTCACTGTGGGTCTATCTTTGCATTTTCGTTGTTATTGATGAAAGTGGGTGGCGCTCAATTTAATTTTTATATCTGTTTACCGTCCCTTAGGCCGTAGCCCGTAGGTAATCTCGTGTTGGGCCACCCTTTGCTTCACTGAGTCTAGTCGGCACTATCTTGTTACGGGCAAGGCAACGGTCATAGGTAAGTCATTGTCCCGATGTTGAGTAATATCGCCCGCGCTGGCCGTCTAGCTCTTTCGTAACTTTATGTATGAGCTGGCGCGGTGTCATTAAAGTCATTTTAGACCGTAACATTCTTCACGAATGGTTGGTATATTTAGGTCAGCATAAATTATCGCATTTGGAAAATACCATTTACTATTGCTCGGAGAGCCTTATTTTGAAACCGCTGTATTATCTCTATGTTGGAAGTACTGACAGAGCCACATATGGGTATTCCATACGCGCAGAGTTTTGCTTCTACTCAATTTGAATATGTTCGGTGTATAATGCATTAAAGTAGTATTTATCAAATTTTAAATTACAATGAAATTATTTATGTCTCAACTCTTAAGTATTTTTGCAGTTATATTTACTCTAATACCAAAAACATTTATATAATTGTTGTTGTTATTTTTCTATATACAGATCCAGGCAGATGCCTTATCTTCAAGTCTATAAAGCAAGGTAGCTGGCATAATTTATTTCAAAGTAATGCTCCGGAAGAAAACAACTGTGAGGTTAATAATCAATTTCTCAAGCACTTAAGAATTTCGATATTGATGAATGACGTGAAAAAATATTGCCGATGTCAAATACATAACTTAAAGGTAGATAATTGGAATCTAAACACTAGGTATATATCAGAATGTTTGTATGAAGCCGGCGTGGTGTTCATTTCCAAATTAGAAGACCTACATTGTATCTTAAACGTGTGTACAAAACAAAAAATAATAATCAACTATGAAAGGTCTCAAACTATTGTTGTTTCAAGGCAAAAAACCGCCAGGCTTTAGTTGAAAATTGCAAAAGTTAAGAACAGTAACGGTTGAAGTGGGCCAAACGTTGAGGACTTTTATGTATCTAAACAACGATATGGTTCAATGCCGAAATTGTTTATTAATAACAACGGCCGGGAAATCCTTCGAAATCACTCTATAATAAATAATAATTCTAGAATTATATACAGAATGTTCCAGTTTTATGAGTTTGCGCTTGGGAACCTTAAAAAAAGAATAAAAACTCTATAAACATATGCCCTATGCCGATTGGGACTCCGTTTTCGAATTATGAACTGCATTAGCATTGGCAACAGTGCATTCGTGTAAAATGCGTACAGGCAGTTGTTTTTGTGCCGGCTGGAAAATGTGTCCTGGCGTGGACGCAATTCTCCGGACATGGTATGGCGCCATGACAGCTCTATGCTTATAGCAAGAAACTTTCCAAAAATATGTAGCTCTACGGCACGTCGCTTTTTATTTTTCTAACACACTAGTACACACACGTATATGTGGATAATTTTATACCTACTAAATTAGATGAATATGGAGGCTTTCATGGAGGGTCTTAGAAAAAAAATGTTTAAGAAGACTCGCATTGAAAACGGCAGCTACTGATTTCGGTAGCCAATGGCGTGTTGAAAGAAGTTTAAGAACTTATAAGTTATGCAATATAAAACACATTTTTTTAAGTTGGAAAAATAAATGAAACCAATTATTATACAAAAAGCAGTTAGATTAAAAAGAAGTGATAAAATTCTAGCAAATAATAAATAAAAACTCACCTGTTATAAAAATGGCGAATAACGCGTCGCAAGTAACAAAAGCGTACCGTGGCACTAGATTGAAGCAGTGCTGCCAGATTGTATCACATTGCATTTTACAAATGTTTATAACGGTCGCTTAAGATTTCAAAATGTATCTATCTATATAAATAAATATTTTAAAAAATTAAAGCGGATTATGTAATAATTTGATAAACTATGTACATTTAAAGTTAAAAAAAAAATAGAAAAATAACACATTTCTTCGTGAAATATTTGATATTTGGCAGAATGATTAGCAATGAATTTATTACATTTATTTTATTATGACATACGAATGCTATTATTTATCAATTTCACATTTCAAATGATAATATATGCACACAGGGTTGGTAAAGAGTTTGGCACTGAAATGTAGACGATTCGTCAGCTCTCTTTTAAAAAAATACTTTGACTTAATACAGTTTCATAATACTAAATTTGATCATTATTTCTGTAACGTGTTGAAATAGTGTCTACTTAAAATGTTTATTAAGCAAAAAGTCAGCAAGCGATGAAGGTAAATGCCAAAGCGGTCTATTTGAGTTAGGTTCATTATACGAGGGTAGCACCCATTTCTGCAAACTAATAGATCAAGTGCACAATAGGTATCAGACTTGCCATGAAACAAATGTTAATTATTTTCTAATTCGACAGTTCAAATTTAGTTTTGATAAGTAATTGCAATAGTTATTATAAAAGTTAATTTTGAAATAAGTGTTGTGCAGCAAAATTGAATCTAACGAGAGAACATTTTAGGATCATGATTTGAACGAGTTTCACTCAGGGATGATTTTCATGAAAGAAAACCAAATTTAGCAGTTACCGAAACAAACATCAAAGTCGTGCGAAGAATGATCCAGGAGGACAATCGAGTCACATCTAGAATTATTAGGAGCACCTTGGGAATTGGCATGACTGTAGTAAACAAGGTTTCACATAATCATTTGGGTGTAAGAAAAGTCTGTTGTCAGTGGATACTACACAGTTTAACAGAAGCCTGGAATGGTGCAAGAAAACTCTTAAAATATATGATGAAAGTAGGTCTAAAGCAGTTTACAACATTATAACTGATGATGAAAACTAGACATATGCATTTGATTCCGAATCAAAGCGGTAGTCTGCACAATGGAAGTTTCCTACAAATCCTAATCCAGTTACTTAAAAAGTATTAAAAATCCAATTTGGATAAAATTATAAACTAAGAAGTGAAGCGATCTCGAAGTGTTGGTAAGAAAATGGTTGCTTGCTTTTTCTCAAAATCAGGACCTATCACAACTTTCGTGCTTGAAAATAAGCATACGGTTATCGCAGCATGGTAACAGTGAGCCTACCAGACGTTATTCAAAAAGCTCGATTACGACGCCCAAACAGTGAGATTGTTCAACAGTATGACAATGCATCAAACAAAAGAATTCTTAAAGGCTTCCAGGTTAAAATTGATATGCCATCCCCCATACAGTCCCGACCTAGCACCTTCCGATTATTCTTTAATCGAGGCTTCTATTTCCTCGATTAAAGAATACAATGTGTGATGGGCAAATTTGGAACTTTCGAAGATGCTGTGGAAAGCTTCAAAAACATTATTTTTCAAGTGACTCAAGAAGAATGGAACTTATGTTTTGAAAATTGGTTTTATGAAATGCGTAAATGTATCGAGTTTATGGGCGAATATTTTGAAAAACATTTGACTATCAAGAGATTACAATTTATCATATATAAATATACTGTTCCAGCAATTATCAATTTTGTAATCAAAACACTGTGCGGTACTTGCGTGCAAGACTCAGTCACTTATTAGTGTAACCTACTCGGTACTCAGTCCACAAGTTCATTTCTTTAAAATTTACTTGTACTTGTATTTGACACATTTTAGATTATAAAAATATACTCGAATACATTTACATGTTTTCGAGTACATATCTGTGTATTCGAATATATTTTCAAGTACTTGAATACATTTTTGGGTATTCATACTGGGAATAGTTAACTAAGCAAGATACATTTAAATTAAACATTTTCAAATTCACTCTTCAAGGAGGTATATTACTACCCGGAAATAGGATTCTAATACCTAAATCTTTATGAAAGTATGTTCTTGACGAATTACATTCATTTCGGAATAGTAAATATAAAAAATTTGGCCCGAAGCATTTGCTGATGGTCCGGTATAGATTATGACATTGAAGCTATGGTAAAAAGTTGTGAAGGTTGTAATCTATATAAAACTAACTCCAGTAAATGTGAAAACCATATATGCGAACAAAGTTCATATCCCTTTCAAAGAATTCATTTAGATTTTGCTTGATCTTTCAAACGCACAATTTTATCTACTAATTGGTTCATTTCCAAAATGTCCAGAAATTCACATAATGAAAAATATTACAACCAAATCTACAATAAACAAATGCAGGAAAATTTTTTGCAACATTTGGTTTACAAGAGGCCGTGGTTAGGGATAGCGGTACTACTTTTTGATTCTGGCTTATATGCAGGGTGAGTTACCTCACACGCACTTAGACCGCATTATGCGGGGACCCATTGTGCTACCTCCCAGCAGCTCTCCAAGCTATCTAATTCTTTTAATGTACTTAAGAAGGATCGCAACTGAAGTGTTGCTGATTCTGACCATATCGGACTAGAAGTCCTCCAACAGGGATCCTCTGACTCTTGCGAAAGCTGGCAGTGGCACAGAACGTGTTGTTGCTGTCTCGTCATCCTCGTTGCATCCGTGACAGTTTGGGCTGTCCACCAGTCCCATCCTGTGCATATGTCGGTTTAGAATGCAGTGTCCAGATAGAATACTCACAACTAGTCGAAGGTTTCTTTGGGACAGTTGTATGCAATATTTGGCTGTCTTTGGTGAGGGCGCTGTAATAGCAGCCCTCGCTTTGCCCATCTTCGTGTGAAGGTGTTTAAGATTTTTTGACACAGCAAAGAGCTTAATGTCATCAGGGATATAGGGATTACTGGTTCTGGTCACCAAAGAAGTTGTTCGGAAGCAAGTCTCGTAGTCTCATAGGCCTCCTCATTGCCACAGTTACTGTCATGCCCTTTCACCCATACAAAGGAAACAACATTATTTTTTTAGATATCTTCGAGGGCTTCATGTCACTGCAGTACCACACCTGAGGTAATTTTTCAGCTGCCCAAGGCTAGTAAAGCGGCTCTACTGTCACTGAAGATACCAATACATTGATTCTCGATGCTTCTTTCAAGAATTGCTTTTGCACCATGCATTATTCCAATTACCTCTGCTTGGAAGATAGTGGTCATTTTGCTTAGTGGTATGCTTTGGCGGAGGTTCATATCGTCAGAGAAAACTTCGGCACCCATTCCATGCTATGTTTCAGATCCGTCAGTAAAGATGGATATATTGATATGCTAAGAAAACCCACATTGAAAGCATATTGTAGAGGGAGGTAGTCTACCATAGCATCCAGAAGAGGGATCTTGTCGACGGCCTCATTCAAAATGCGGTATGCCTGCCTCCCTTCCCTGCTGTGTGCCCCTTATAGCGCAGCCTCAAAACGGCTCTTAGGGCTACTTCCTTCACAAAAAGATTAAGTGGTGGAAGGCATAAGATCACCTCTAAAGCGGCCGCTGGGGTTGAGTGTATAGCACCTATAAAACTAAGACAGACAAGACGTTGCACATGTCCTAGTTTACTTTCTGCCGTAGCCTGTCTAACCCTAAGCCACCAGACAAGTGCTACATAACAGCATGGGCATAATCACGGAATTATACAGCCCCAAGATTTACCCAGAGCGCGGTGACACTGCCAGAATGCCATGTATGCTTTTTCATATTTAACTTTTAAATGTTTCTCCTAATTCAGCTGTTTGTCAAAAATAACTTCCAAGTATTTGACATTGTCTGAAAAGCTGAAAGAAGTGTCAAATAAAACACCTACGTAAAGTTACAACGTTTCTTTTCTTTGTGAAAATTACCATTTCTGTCTTTGAAAGGTTGACAAAGAGTGACTCTTCATTACACCATGTTTCTGTTATTTGAAGAGCCGTCTGCATCAAGTTACAGAGCGTGCCCTCGAACTTCCCAGTAATGAGGATGACAATATGATTTTGGCTGGGTATAATCCGTACTCTCTGGTTTAGGTATAAAAACTACCTTCACTTCTCTCCAGCTCTCCAGTATATATCGAAAAGCGATACATGCCTAATAGATGTGCACCAGGTGAACTCAGGTGGGGTCCCCATTGTAATAGGGCTGGAAAGATACCGTCCACTACTGGTGACTTAAAGAAGAGAAAAGAATTATAGCCCAGATTTCTTTATCACTCCATACAACCTGGTCCGCCACATTCTAAACCTCCTCTGAGAGAGGTGAGATATTGGGTCTTGGCCATACATTGTCAGGGATGATAATATAGCCTGAAAAATGTGTTTGAATTAGCACTTCCGTTGTCTCTTCGGGTTTGGTTGCAAAAGAACCATCCCCTCGCCTCAGACAGCCTGGCTGTTAGTTTGGATCCTTAGAAAGAATTTTTTCAGCCGAACCGTTGAGGCAGTGATCTTTATGGAAGTGCAAATCGTTTTCCAAGAGTCCCTTTGTCTCTGGAGGTTTTTTTTTGTATAATCGTTTTTGGTCTTTGTAGACCTCCCAGTCATTAGTGATTCTAGTTCTTTTTGCTTTGTTAAAAAGTTTTCCAAATGTTGATTTTATCCTGTCGAATTTCGGGCACTGCCAGGAGGTTGTGCAATGTGCGTTTCGCTTTGGATGTCTTCAAATAGCATGATGATTCGTAGGATTGTAAGACCGAGTTCTGCAGGATATCCACACTGAATTGCAAATCCTCTACCTGATCAATCTTTTCTAGGAAAATCAAAACCACCAGGTGAACTTCCAGATCTATCTTGTAAGATAGTCCGTCAGTCCACCTAGAGTTTCGATATTGTTTTGGTTTGGCTGTAGTTCCAGATAATCTGAAACAAAGCCATCTGTGGTCTGACATTGACACAACAGGTGATACCAGCCAGCCCACAATATTATTGAAAATATCTGAAGAAGCCAGAGTGATATCAATTACAGTCTGGTTACGCATTGTGACAAAAGTTGGTTCACATCCACGGTACAGTATTTCTAAGTTTGTACTTATTATGCTCAAGTAAAAACCTACCTTGGTTGTTAATGCTACCCCACGAAATGTGGTGAGCATTTGCATCACAGCCAATAATTAGGTTTTCGTTGTTTCTCTCACAGTAGTTCACCAATTCAATAAAGTCAGTGCTAGTTTGAGGGTCAATTGAGTCACTGGGGAGGTATATCGATGCAAAAATGGCATCTTTCTTCGCTTCGTTTATGCTACAGATCATATGTATCGCTGTAATATCACACGTACAGAAGTATGGCAAAGCAAAGGCTTGTAAATGCTTGGGACAGTAGATGCATGTCCGTCTCATGGGTGCTATCTGTAAAAACAGTGCCATTACGGTTAATTAATCTACAGATCTTAGATTTTACAATTCAACCTGGGTGTCTACTAATATACAATTTTAAAATTCCAGGAATTCAAGCATCATTTTAGTAAAATTCCAGGTATTTTCACACTACTCCGCCATATTTTTGATAACTTCACGCACGTTGTGGTTGTCAACTTTTCATGAAAAAACAGAACATTACACCAGAAACACCATCGCATGCTTCGGGTCTTGTTAAGTCACACGATAGCTGCTTGACATAAATTGAACTTACTAATATTAAGTACGACGATAACACTTTTATATCTTTTTACATCTTACGTGTAAGATGTAAATAAACAAAATGGTTACCCGGTCAAATGTGAATCACTTGATTTTTTAAATTTCGTATTTTACAGAAAACATTTTTTTTTCAAATACGAAATCACAAATTTGATAAAATTTTAAATGTTATAGAAATCCAGGAGGATAAAAAAAATCATGAAATTTCAAGGAAATTCAGGGCCAGTTTTGACATTCCAAGAGATTTCCAGAAATTCCAGGTTGGTAAACACCCTGCCAACGCTCTTGTATTATTGTACTTTTACAGATCACAAATTCCAAAAATTTTTAAAACTAAATCATATAAAAGCAAAACCATTGACAAATGGTCATGTGGAAAGATTCGTTCAAACCATAAAACAAAAACTCAAATAATATGGTTTTTGGACAAAAACTCAGCGCCGGCCAAGACGACTTCAGTTTAGAATCCTTATACGCAACACCTCACGCCAAGGGAAACGTCCATGAAGCAACCCTTGCAACAGACGCCTGACCGTACCAGTCCCGGCTGTCAGCAAGCGACCTGGCCAGAATGTTCAAACTACGTTTGATCATGGGTTTTAAGTAAATAGTGTGAAATAAACCGTAATCAAGTTATTACAAAAGTTCACGCAATTAGTCCACGAAAACTGCATAACTTGCGCCAGATAAGATATGTGTCAAGTTTCTGTGTCGTGATAATAATTAAATGTGACACATGCAATCAAACGCCAGTTCCGTATTTACAAACAGTCGTTGTACTTTTTACGTTTGTAGTATATCATATGTCAAAAGCAGAACGCTGCGATTCTGCAATGCTAGTAGGTCAACATAACAGCTCAAGCATTCAGAATTACGTTAGTTTAAACATATATGATTATAATTTTTAATAATAGGTCGTAAACACGGCATACATTTATTGTATATATAGCTGTGTGATACGTCTTAAGAATTCAATATACCTCTAACCACGATCGTATATTCATTGATGGGGACGAACACAGGCTTCAAATGTTCGTAAAGAGTTGGCATGACCTGGCCTTCTCACCCTGTCTCTTAACAACAACCTAAGCTCCACATCTCCTGTCAAAAAACTAAACTGGTTTTACAAGAAACATAAAAGGTGCTAAGTTCCAATTAATTTTGGCTACCAGCTTTTACATTTGTCCTTCGAGCCAACAACTCCCCGATCACGAAGAAGCCGGAATTTGGAGAAGACCTTGGTCCTACAAGCCAACAACTCCCCGGTCAAGAGGAAACTGGATTTTTTGGGTAAAAATCCTCAAGCCAACCAATTGGAAGCTGAAAAGAAGTTAGTGCATCAATCAAGAGTCCTGGACACGCGGAACAGATTCGAAACTCTGGGCAAGTAAGCAACTGGACCGGATCTGCCATATTCGTAGGAAAATTTTGGAGGACTCGCAACAAGATTGGTATGTACATTTCTGTGTAAAGATTGGGGAGAAGTTCAAATTGAGCCGTCGCCAAGGAGAAAACATCCTACGACTCAATTAAAGGAATTCCGCCACAGGAAAAGGCGAGAATTAGTGATAGCAGCACAAGTCCTACTAATAATTTCCAAGGGCTTCCGCCGTGCAGCGAGAAGAATCTTCAGCGGCAATCAACCCGCTAAGAACTTGGAAAGTACGTAAAGTGGTAAGATACTACTTATTAAGCCAGTTTTAGTTCCAAAATTAATAAAAAGGTCGCATCAACATGGAGTCAATTATAAAGGAGCAGAAGCAGCTGGCGGACAAAATGTGCCAACTGCTCACAAATATGAAGAAGGATTCCCGAAGCAGAAAGAATCAGATGTACCTAGCCAAGAAAGAGGATGAATTAGAAGGATTGTGGAAGGCATTCGAGAGCGGTGATATGTACCCCTGTGAAGTTAGCACCACAACTTCAAAAAATGTTATTTTTTTCAAGAGTTCTCGTTGCACCCCAAAGATCTCTAGAGTTCCTTGCTATTTTTAGAAATAGTTCTATGTATTAAAGAGAAAAAAATGTGCATCGAAAATTTGGGGTGCTAAATTTACATTTTCCTAGGACAAATACCACTATAACTCTTTTTCAGTCACACTTATTGGAAAATGTCATTAGACTTTTCGATAGAACTCGCCGGGGTGCTACTAGAACTTTAACAAAAAAAAAGATTTTCAAAAAAATTTTTTTTAATATGTGTAGTATATCATATGTCAAAAGCACAACGCTGCGATTCTGCAATGCTAGTGGGTCAACATAACAACTCAAGCATTCAGAATTACGTTAGTTTAAACATATATGATTGTAATTTTTTATAATAGGTCGTAAACACGGCATACATTTATTGTATATATAGCTGTGTGATACGTCTTAAGAATTCAATATATCTTTAACCACAATCGTATATTCATTGATGGGGACGAACACAGGCTTCAAATATTTGTAAAGAGTTGGCATGGCCTGGCCTTCCCACCCTGTCTCTTAACAACAACCTAAGCTCCACATCTCCTGTCAAAAAACTAAACTGGTTTTAGAACAAACATAAAAGGTGTTAAGTTCCAATTCATTTTGGCTACCAGCTTTTACACTACGCTTATCAAAATGTTCCCAGGCCCAACAGGATGTGAGTCATCGTCTGAGAATGCAAACTTGTTGAGACTTGCAAATGTGGGAGTCTAGCAGAATGTTATTGTCTACCAATTGAACAATGACGTCCATTGTTTGAGAAATCTGCACGATTCCAAAAAATAATTGAACAATGAAGTCTTTGTTGTCTGGAGGAATTTTTGCCGACCTCCATTATCAGATAAACCGGATGTTATTATCTAAGGATTCAAGCCTGTCCAAATTTGTTTGAAAATATGCAAGACTGGTAAAAATTGAACAATGAAACACATTGGTTGAGGAAAATCTGCACAACTGCTAAATTGAATGATGTCTTTGTTTGGAAATTTTTGCTGACGCAGTTAATGATCACCATTATCAGTTGCGGCATTGCATAAATAGACCGACTAGGCTGTCTTGTGATAAAGCATTCAATAACTACAAAAATAAAAACCAGCTTAAAATATTGTTCCCAAAAAGAGTGATGGTTTAGTTTTATTATTAAATTTTTTTGTTTCTTACAACGGTATTTGTAAATCATTTGTAAATAGTCCGGTTTTTTGGTTCCAACAAGCATAGCTGTAGCAGAGACATCTCACGAATACTAAACTGGTAGGAAGCTAACACACATAAGTATAGTGGAGTCTTAAACAGCAGAATTTTATAATACAAAACAGGGCAATAAAAGAATCGCGTGTACCACCTAGCATTTTTCAGTTTATCTGATTCAGCAACTTTCGCATACCAATCTCGCAAAAACAGACACCTTCTTTGTTCTTGTGTTAGCACCGTGGCTTGAAGCATGTTATGGTAGTATATTTACGAAATATGTGAGATTATTTTCCAGCTAAAAGATGCAACACTCAAAATGTTTTTGGAAAAAAAGTTAAATGAATATTTTAAAGAATTTGTAAAACCAAAGAAAATATTAGCAGATAATGCAACTTATTTTAAAAATTTAAGGTTTATAAATACTTAAGGAAAAGCATTCAATAACTACAAAAAGCTTAAAATATTGTTCCCAAAAAGAGTGATGGTTTAGTTTTATTATTAAATTTTTTTGTTTCTTACAACGGTATTTGTAAATCATTTGTAAATAGTCCGGTTTTTTGGTTCCAACAAGCATAGCTGTAGCAGAGACATCTCACGAATACTAAACTGGTAGGAAGCTAACACACATAAGTATAGTGGAGTCTTAAACAGCAGAATTTTATAATACAAAACAGGGCAATAAAAGAATCGCGTGTACCACCTAGCATTTTTCAGTTTATCTGATTCAGCAACTTTCGCATACCAATCTCGCAAAAACAGACACCTTCTTTGTTCTTGTGTTAGCACCGTGGCTTGAAGCATGTTATGGTAGTATATTTACGAAATATGTGAGATTATTTTCCAGCTAAAAGATGCAACACTCAAAATGTTTTTGGAAAAAAAGTTAAATGAATATTTTAAAGAATTTGTAAAACCAAAGAAAATATTAGCAGATAATGCAACTTATTTTAAAAATTTAAGGTTTATAAATACTTAAGGAAAAGCATTCAATAACTACAAAAATAAAAAGTAGCTTAAAATATTGTTCCTAAAAGGAGTGGTGGTTTAGTTTTTTATCATTGAAATTTCGGTTTCTTACAACGGTATTTGTAAATCATTCGTAAATAGTCCAGTTTTTGGTTGCAACGAGCATAGTTGTAGCAGATATATCTGACAAATAGAAAACAGACAATAATATTAATCTAAAATTGAATTAACAACTAAAATTAAGTATTTATCAAATATTATTAACAAAGTTCTTAAACGCATGATACAGGCAGTCATTAATTACTTAATAAATACAATTGTCCTATATCCGATATTCATGGTTTATGTCTTAATCTGATTTTAACAGTCGATTAGAGTTGAATAACTAAGGTTATTACTATGCTAAAGACTGTGCACAAAAGGTAATATTAAAATCAAAAATCTTAAAATAAAACTCAGAGAATAAGGATTAAATAAAATAAAGCCAAGTAGAAGCTATTAGATCACTGCAATATATTAGTAAAAAAACTCTAATTAATTAGGATGCTATACACGATACCCAATGGTGAGGGACAGTTTCATTTTGCTGGATAAAAACTTATCTAGATTGGTTAAAAATCAGATGTATGAGAAAATCTCAAACTTGTTTAAAAACATTTTGTAACTAAACAATCACATTAGAAATTGTGTAAATAAAGCTAAAATTAGAAAGAGGAGCAGAATTTGCAGACTATAGAAAATATCTGTCCAAACCTGCGGATGTGAGCGTCTGGGAATGTGCAAGGTTGCTAAAAAACCGGATGTGATTGTTGTCTGGAGTTTCTGCGTAGGTCTGCGTGGGAGTTTTTACACAGATCTGCGCGAGGGTTTTTGCGCAGGTTTGGCGGTAAATTCAAATTCTGCGTAGGTTTTGGCGGTAAATTCAAATTCTGCGTAGGTTTTGGTGGGAAATTCAAATTCTGCGCATTATTTTGACGGTAAATTTTAAATTATGATCACGTTTTTGGCGGGAAGTCTGGAAATGTGCTTTTGCTGTTGGATTTATGTACAGAATGACAGCATTCCTCACTTTAGCAATAAGCAAGTTCATAAAAAAACATTATTATGCTGTAGAGATTTACAGGTTACAGTTCAAAGTGTAAACTGAATTAAAAAAATTTGATATTTCTATACCGCTATTAGCAACAGTACCATTTAATTGCATATTGTTTTCTTTTACGTAAGATCCAAATTTTAGATTCGATTGTTTTAATATAAGTTTGAAAGCATTGCTTAGACAAGTAGACAGGTAGACAGGTAGACAGGTAGGCAGGTAGACAGGTAGACAAGTAGACAGGTACACAGCTAGACAACTAGACAGATAGATAGGTAGACAGGCAGGCAGGCAGGCAGGCAGGCAAGCAGGCAGGCTGACAGACATACTATTAACGAAGTAAGAAGAGGGAAGTTGGAAATTAATACTGAAACAGATCTTAATTTAGCGCTTTCAAAATTATTGCTACAGAACATCAAGGGATCAATGACTTTCATTATCAGTGTCTGAGAATTTGCAACGATGAATAAATAGATCATTGGTCAACCTGACATGTTCCTGTAACGGTTTTATGGTCACGGCGGTGTAATAAAACGACAATTGTAAATATAATTGTATTTTATTTGTCTAATATACATGTATAAAATTATTACAAATATATTATACACCAGTCAATTATTGTGGTAGAGGTGTTGTTGTCATCTCTGTCTGGGGTGTCACGATCTTCTCGTGCTGTTTCCGAACTGGATTTATTCAATTATTCCTGCCTCTTCTAACTCTTCTATTATACTAAGAATTTCATGAATTGCATTCGATATTCATAGTATGACGCAGACCGTTGGCTCATAATGCAAACATTTAACAGATGAGAAGACCATAAATCATATACGATTTTCTTAACACATTCACATTCTAATCTCAAAATTTTTAAATGCTCCTCGATGGGCTCCATCACATTGTCATCAAACCAACTCCACCCCTCTGGAAGTCGTAGTTTTGTATTAGTTTTAAAGGCCGGATGTCCATCTAGCGTAACGGTAATATCCATACGATTGCAACCAAACCATGGAAATAACTTTGAAAATTCATAGAAATACTTCTCGTAATATTTTTCTTCCAAAGAGGTGACCAAAAGCCTGAACTGTAACACCGCCACCACCACCACCCCCGTCATTACCTCAAATTTGTCCCAAATAAAAAATAAAAATAAATAATGGGGGGGTGGGTATTACCACACTGAGGTCAGTTATTCACTAAAATTGTCTGAAATATGATTGAGGATAATGTTTACCACCACTGTTTTCTTTCATATGTTCGTGCAATGTGCAAGCAATACATTTTCGTCCTTCTTGATCAGTTTCCCCTTTACATTCTGGAAACTTATACTTAACTGGTACAGGCATCTCTCTCACTCTATTTTTTATTACTGATCGCACTCTGTACAATAAATGGTGTTAAGAATCTCCATCTCTTTCTTATTTATATTATTTGAAGAAGACGTGGGTGGGATTGGGGCGAGTCAAGCATTTCAAACGTATGATTCTGTAAATTGTGGGCATTTATGTCTGCAGTTGTGTTAGCTCCTATGGTGATTTAGAGTTTGATGCCACTGTATGACAATGTGTAATTGGTAAAATTGACAGACAGACAGACAGTTAGACAGGCAGGCAGACAGACAGACAGAAAGGCAGACAGACAGACAAACAGACAGGCAGACAGACAGACAGACAGGCAGACAGATAGACAACATGTTGGTGCTGTTTAAGCAGAACCATATGAATTTACAGAAGGTCTACCGAGATCATGTTAATACTGACATGACTTACGAACAATTTAGAGAAATGTGCGCTTATTGTTGAATTTTTGGTAATAGACAAAGAGAGGGATTTAAAGAATGGACGCTATCGTCATGAATTTGATTCGTATATATACTTACATCTAACAATTCTGATATCTATTATTTGATAAGAAACTGTCAGCGTGTGAACTAGTTTGAATCTGTCAGTCTGTCTAACTGTCTAGCTGGCTGTCTACCTGTCTACCGCTTACATACTTGTGACAGTAATGAAAAACAATGTAGCAACAGAACTTATTAAAACTAAAAATAATATAAGACAGAAAGTTCGAGCTCTTAAGGAGGATAAGTTGGTGCAACAACAGCTCCTTGATAAATTTTTTAAACCTGTTACAGAACAAATGCAAAGTGTTGCAAAAGAGATAAATAAAAAGAGAATCCTCCATCACAATTTAAGCCTTTCAAATTGAAAAAGAAAGAGAAAGTTAAATACAATTACGATGATGATAAAGAAAATCTGAAAAGAAAAACTAAATACGATTATGACGCGGATATGATGATGATGATGAATATATCAATATATCAAATCGTCCAAAACTAGAATTATTTACACCAAAACCGGCTGATGAAGTATTGTGTGAATCCGCCGAAGATGATCCTAATACGACTATAACAAACAAATTTCAGCCGTCTACCAGCATAAAACCGCAAGCTATAAGTTCTTTCTTAGAACAGTATAACGAACCTCTTAGGAAATATGTAAGCAATTATCTTATAGAAAGACCAAATCTAGGGAGGTATGGAATTAGATATGATTTTGATAAAAACCAATGAGATGAGCTAGATATAAAGGGATCAGATATAATTGTTAAAAATGTGCACTATGAAGGTACGCCTGGTTTGTACGTATTACTATTTAAAAACGATCCTCAAATAACTCCAACGATGACAGATGGAGCAAATTATAATGATATCATAAACAGAACAAATGCGGCGCATAGAAATTTTGATAAAAATGAACAGAAGGTAGGTTTCAACCAAGCGAAATACAAGAAATTTATAAAATCTGACCTGTCATCATCACCCTCGCCATCATCGATATCATTAAGGACTACAAAGCGTACTGGTAAAGGTATGCAGCAAATGTATAAACAAGTTACCAATAAACCGTTGGATTATGTTTACTGGGATGATCCGAACGAGTTAGTTGATCGATTAAAGTTACTGTATGCCTCTCAAGCATCCGGTCACACAAATAGTAGAAATGAAATTGTTAGTATAATAGAAGAGTTAAAAGAGGCAGGAATAATTGTCGGAAACAGCACGAGGAGATCGTGACACCCCAGACAGAGATGACAACAACTCCTCTACCACAATAATTGACTGGTGTATAGTATATTTGTAATAATTTTATACTTGTACATTACACAAATAAAATACAATTATATTTACAATTGTCGTTTTGTTACACCGTCGTGCCCATAAAACCGTTACAGGAACATGTCAGGTTGACCAGTTGTCTATTTATTTATCGTTGTAAATTCTCAGGCACTGATAATGGAGGCCATTGATCCCCTGATGTTCTGTAGTAATAATTTTGAGAGCGCTAAATTAAGATCTGTTTCAGTATTAATATCCAACTTCCCTCTTCTTACTTCGTTAATAGTATATGTCTACCTGTTTATCTGTCTAGCTGTCTACCTGTCTAGCTGTCTAGATGTCTACCTGTCTACCTCTCTAGCTGTCTACCTGTCTATCTGTCTACCTGTCTACCTGCCTAAGCAGTGCTTTCGAACCTATATTAAAACAATCGAATCTAAAATTTGGGTCTTACGTAAAAGAAAACAATATGCAATTAAATGCTACTGTTGCTAATAGCGGTATAGAAATATCCAAAATTTTAAACCCAGTTTACACTCCGAACTGTAACCTGTAAATCTCTACAGCATAATAATATTTCTTTAGGAACTTGCTTATTGCTAAAGTGAGGGATGCTGTCCATCTGTACATAGATCCAACAGCAAAGCGGAATAAATAACTATCGTCAAATTTCAAAACTTTGTGTATTTAATAAAGTACAGGAAAAAACATGTAATATTTACATTCGGTGCTTACAAACAGTGTCGTGGACTTCCCAATGTCTGTAAATTTTCAATCAATTTTAAGCAAATTTCTTAACCACACATTTATTTTTTAGCAACCTTGTACATTCCCAGATTTTCCCGTCAGAAACCTGATCATAATATAAATTTACCGCCAAAACCTACGCAGAATTTGAATTTACCGCAAACCTGTGCAGAAACCATCGCGCAGACCTGTGCCCGCGCTGACCTGTGTAGAAACTCCAGACAACAATAACATCCGGTTTTTTAGCAACCTTGCACATTCCCAGGCGCTCACATCCGCAGGTCTGGACAGATATTTTCTATTCTTCTATTTGTCAGATATCTCTGCTACAACTATGCTCGTTGCAACCAAAAACTGGACTATTTACGAATGATTTACAAATACCGTTGTAAGAAACCAAAATTCCAATGATAAAACTAAACCGCCACTCCTTTTAGGAACAATATTTTAAGCTGCTTTTTATTTTTGTAGTTATTGAATGCTTTTCCTTAAGTATTTATAAACCTTGAGTTTTTAAAATAAGTTGCATTATCTGCTAATATTTTGTTTGGTTTTACAAATTCTATAAAATATTCATTTACATTTTTTCAAAAACATTTTGAGTGTTGCATCTTTTAGCTGGAAAATAATCTCACATATGTCGTAAATATACTACCATAACATTCTTAAATCCAAGGTGTTAACACAAGAACAAAGAAGGTGTCTGTTTTTGCGAGATTGGTATGCGGAAGGTGCAGACGCTGAAGATAAGATAACTGAAAAATGTCGGGTGGCACACACGATTCTTTTATCGCCCTGTTATGTATTATAAAATTCTGCTGTTTAAGACTCCACCGTACTTTTGTGTGTTAGCTTCCTACCAGAGTTTACTGCTGGAATTATATATGTGTTTAAGATCGACTAAACTACATCAAACCTTTAACCTGCTAACTGAAGAGTATTTTTTTACTAATATATTGCTTTATTTAATTTAATTCTTATTAACTATAATACTAGATATAGAATAATTGTATTTATTAAGTAATTAATAACTGCCTGTATCATACGTTTAACAACTTTGCTAATAATAATATTTGATAAATACTTAATTTTTAGTTAATTTTAGATTAATATTACTAGCTGTTAGACTATAGAAAATATCTGTCCAAACCCGGGAGGGGGCGTGGGTTCTAATCCCACACCTGGCAATTATTTTTGTTTGTCTAACAGACAACAGTACTTGACAAATTTATTTCAAGATAATTTTATACATCAGCAAAAATTTCCAACCAAAGACACCATTCAATTTAGCGGTATCTGCAGATTTTTCTCAAACAATGGGTTTCATTGTTCAATTTTTACCAGTCTTGCACATTTTCAAACAAGTTTGGACAGGCTTGAATCCTTAGACAATAATATCTGGTTTATCTGATAATGGAGGTCAGCAAAAATTCCTCCAGACAACAAAGACTTCATTGCCCAAATATTTTTAAGCAATCGTGCAGATTTCTCAAACAATGGGCGTCATTGTTCAATTGGTAGATAATAACATCCTGCATCTGCAAGTCTCAACAAGTTTTGCATTTCCAGACGATGACTCACATCCTGAGTCTGGGAAATATTTTTTGATAAGCGTAGGAATAAAATTAGACATTTAGCCCCAAAATTCATCTTGGGAACTGGAAGTGGCCTAGGTGAGGTCAATGACCTTGACCCCAGCTAGACCCGTGACCTTGACCCCTGCTAGGCCCGCGACCTTGGTCCCGGCTAGGCCAACGACCTTGACAAACCTGCGGAAAAATCCCGCGCAGACCTGCGCAGACACCTGCGCAGAAAACCTGCGCAGTGACACATTTTGAGCCAGAACCTCTCTAGGTACATTACTTAATTATATTCTTTCTATTTTTTTCACTCTCCAGTTTTCCAATTCTATCATTTGCCCTCACCACTTCCTGTTTTAATCCAATTCCTTTCATTGCTTTTTCATTTGTGTACTTTAGCTCCCTTATTTCCTCTTTGAACTCATTTTCTTCCTTTCTTAATTTTTTATTTCTTCTTGCAGTATTCTTGTCTCTACATTATTATTATTTTGTTCTTTTTTTATGTCTTTTATGTTTCGTGCTAAATTTTTCATTAGTTCCATCATCTCATTCATTTGATCTTTCGAACTATCCTTGGTTTCTGCACCTTTTGTCGGGGTCTTGCTTGTCTTCCTGGATCTCTTGAATACATTTTTTAAATCATCTTTCTTTCTTTTCCCCTCGTCGCGTCGGTAAGGTGTTCATCCGAATCCATTCTTTAAAAATCCTGCTTTTATGATTATGCGGCATTCCCTACGTTATTTTCGTATGTTTGGTTGCCTCTTCCAACTTCATCGAGCGGGAGATTCTTGCACCTTGAATTTCTATTTTCTGTTCTTATCTTTATTATTGCATGCAAATTCAGTACTTAGTGCTAGCAAACATAACCTTTAATCTTTTTATTCAGATGGATTTTTACTCGCAGTTTTAAGGAATCCTGTGTTATACCTTCTTTTCTTTGTTTTATATAGCAGTTCCCTAAGCACTATATCTGTTTCTAGCTATATTTCTTCCCAATATGGTCCAATTTTGAACTTATATATCTGGATTGATATCTGCACTGAGGTTGTAACTAGTTCAACATATACTTTATGTTAAAGTAGATGTAGGATGTATAAGTTAAAATTATATTTTCCACTAACATGAAGCGAGATGTTCTGTAATGAAATAAATTCAAGCCATCAGTTCAACATACCACCTGTAACAAAGTAATTTAAAAATTACTAACATGCACACCTAAACTATGATCTCTCTTACAAAATACAATCGACCAGTGGAAAGTTACCAAACACAAAATATTATTGATTTTAAGGTTTTTCTGATGATTATAACTTTTTCCCCACCTGGACCGCAACATTACCACATCTCAAATTCTCTTTAAAAATACAATCAACCAGTAGAAAGTCTCCGAACAGCGAATTTCACAGAAATATTGAGTTTAAGGTTTTTCTGATATTTATAACTTTTTCTCCATTTTGCACCCTCCAAATCCATGTGGGACACAAAATTCCTAAAAGCCCACATTCATCCACATACTGCCAAAAACAAAATTTGACACTTCTTGCTTTCCCCTGTTAATGCGAACATCCAATTTGCTACAAACGCACCTCACCTTTACACCCCTGTAACTTCGCTCCCATGCATCGCAGACCCCAAAAAACAGCCAGTACGATGCGCGTTGGTTCATTCTATTTCCAACTACCCTCTAATCACATTTGGATTTTTCAAAAAATATGCGATGTAACAGCACCGAACGCTTTTGTGTCCAAAAAATCGTTTTAACCCCCGTATTTTTGGCCCCTCATATCTTACATTTTCACAACCTCTCCAGAAAGTTCGCCCTTGACGAGAGCTTCAAAATGACACCAACATTCACCTGCAATACGTACAACTTGCAAAACTTTGCAAAACATGCACACTTTCCAAGCGTCACACAAATCGCTGCTGGAGCCCTGTACTGTACCGTTTTGTTTTCCAATGTTAAAATTAGCTTAATTTATTATAGAAAACTATCACTTTGATGTAGATTGAAAATTATAAGCTTTCTTTTAATCATCTAATCAAGTGTGCAATCACTAACTGCAGTATCTTAATTACAAACTGATGATTTATACAATGTAAACCTTTCTAAAAAAATTAACAGATATTTATACTTTAGCTAAATTAATTTACATATAATTATACAATCTACAGGATGCTGAAGAATTGTAGATTAACGCCATATATTGTGAACGTAGGAGGCACTTTCCGAATAGGCAAGCAATAATAAAAAGAATCTTTGAATTATATTTTTAATAGTGTAACGAGGCTCTATTAATGTAAAAAGTGGCTTAACTGGAAATGTTGTTTAATTTTTAGGTAGATAAAGTTGGATTGTTTTCATTGATATAATAATTAATTAAAATATCTTGTATGTAGATAGGTCTAGCAGTAGAATACATCAAATCAAAACATATACATACCTACAACTAAAAAAAAGTAGGTATTAGCAGCTATAGAAAAAAAAAACACTTGGATTATGGAAAGCACTTATCAATTAAAGATGTTCAAAGTTATGGCCTTATGCATCCAAACAATGTTGAGCCCTTATGATTATGTTATTGGCAAGCTTTTGAAGCGTACTTTGATTAACTGCTTGAAAAGCTGCTTCAGTGTGTTGCACTAAATGAACCCTATTTTGGGTTGGAGTTCGATAGACCACATTTTTTTACTACAAAGAAATAAATCGATTAGGGTCAAGTCTGATGCCCTTTAAGCCATCCCTGCCGATCCACTGATTAGGGTAGGTAATTGTTATCGATCTATCTCTGCATTATAGCTGGTGAACCATCTACATGAATAAAGGCGTTACTACAGCCAAAGCAATATGGTCAATAAGATTTTTACAGGCATCTTTTAAAAATACAGAAAATCCTCTCGAAGTTGGTCTGGTATAAAAACAGATCCAATCACATAGTTTCCGAGTATTTCAGCCCATACCTTAACACTAAAACAATGTTGATGGTTTGCTTCTTATAGGTTGAGTGTGCCATTCCTACTAAAATTACATTCATCAGTGCAGACCTCTCTGCCTAGCTAGAGGGAAGTTGGATTCAGCTTTTATAATAATAATAATAATAATAATAATAATAATAATAATAATAATAATAATATCTCTTTATTAAGCCCATATACATACAGTATGTCCCCGGATTCAGTTTACAATAGGTATGATTGACCAAAAATTTTCGAATTGGAATTTCATATTTTGGGATTCCATCCTGCTTGGTGTGAAACTTATTTTTAGTTTACTTTCGATTTTTTAAAATCAAGTAGGCCTTTACAGTTGATCAAACACTATTCTAGTTGTACGTAAACTACCTTTTTCGTGAACAGTACGCCAAAGTGTTACTATGAAAAGTTGTTCAGAATAAAAAGTTATGGCGTTATGCAAATTTTCAGAATGATCGGCCTTATTTCATAAAATCCAGTATTGGTCAGTATTGCAATTGAAACAGCAATAATAGCATGAAGTGGCTTAATAATGGCACATGTCATACTACAATAAACACTGGACATGTAATCGATGTTTTTTGTTTTTGTAATTATTAAGCCACATGCTATTATTGCTGGTTCAATTGCAATACTGACCAATACTGGATTTTATAAAAGTAGGCCGATCATTCTGAAAATTTGGATAACGCCATAACTTTTCATTCTGAACAACTTTTCTTGGTAACACTTTGACGTACTATGAACGGAAAAGGTAGTTTACCCAGAACTAAAATAGTGTTTGCTCAACTGTAAAAGCCTACTTGACTTTAAAAAATCCAACTAAAAATAAGTTTCACACCAAGCAGGGCGGAATCCCAAAATATGAAATTCCAATTCGAAAATTTTTGGTCAATCATACGCATTGTAAACTCAATCCAGCGACATACTGTATATACTAGTAAATATATATATATATATATATATATATATATATATATATATATAAATTATATATATACATATCGTTTACGCAATTATCTACGATAAATCTACTAATTAATTATACGTTATTCCCATCAATTTTTTTAACAAAATATTAGTTTCCTAACGAAAAAAAATGTAAATTCTAAAATGCTGAACGAGGAGAGTGAAAAAAAAGAGGTAGGTGTTTCTATGCGTATTAATACAAAGAGTTGGTTTTTCTTTATGTGCCACAAGCTGTAAAACAACTGTGTGTGGCTTAGCAAAATATTTATGAAATTGATATTCTCGAAAAATAATAATAGAAAATAATATATTTTAAGTTTATTTTTACTGAATGTATATGTCGCACCCACCCCATGAAGCGGATTCAGCCCACAAAGTGCACATCCAGCTCAAGGGTTTGTGTATAAGATTAGATGCATATTATTCTAAGTATTTTGCATGATAAAAATGGCCACCCCTACAAACCAAACGCACCCCATCCAGTGGGGGCGACGCACACACTCACACTCTCATAATCTTCTGTTCTACAGTAAAGAGTAGAAAAAAATATGATACAGCAATCTTATTATTATTAACCTACTTGAATCGTGCTCTTTACAAATAGTTTAGATATTTTGAGAAAATTTCTGTCGTGTAGCGCAATGTTACGATTCAGTATAAATGTTTGAAATAAGTTATACGTATGGGGTATGTAGTACGTGCAAGACCTCTGACCAGTGCTTTTTTTATCGATGTGGGACAGCATCATTTCTATTTCTAGTATAATACTGGTGTTGATGTGTGGAAATAAAACTAGGAAATTTTTTAATATGTTTTATAATTTCTAGATAATGTAATTGCGATAGAGAAAGGACATTTGATTCACGATATAATTTTTCAGTGGGATATAATCGAGGTTTATGTAAAATAGTTTTTAAAATCATATTCTGCACTATTTGAATTCTCCTTCTATAGTAACTAGCTGTCCCACCCTAACCTATAATTCCATACGAAATTATTGACTGCACCAACCCATAATAAAACATAAACAGTTGCTTGGTACTCAAAATTTGCTTCAATTTTTTGAATATATACAAAGTTTTTCTCAATTTTTTGCATACGTTAACAGTGTGTTTATCCCACCTCATGAACTGGTCAACAATTACCCCCAGATATTTCACTGATGACGATTTATTTATTTTTACACTGCAAGTACAATCATTCCCGATGCATCCTCTTTCATGTATTACTAGTTCTGTAAAATTTGGTTGTTTGTTTTCGTGTATAGAGAAGGTTGTAAATGCACTTTTTGTAGCGTTAAGAGACAAAATATTAGAGTTCAGCCAATTCTTGACAGTACGCAAGTCCTGCTGTGCCGCTTCCCTGACCTCATTCCAATTATTTTCTTCAATGATTAGCAGTGTATCATCCGAATAAGATATTATTGATCCGCACAATTTTGTATTCTCCAAAAGGTCATTGATATACACCAAAAATAGAATCGGACCAAGTATGGTACCTTGGGGTACACCACAAGATATAAGTTCAGGTTGACTTTTGCTATTCTCTAATTTAACTATCTGCTTTCTATTTCTCAGATAACTTTTAAACAGCTCTAGTGGGGTTCCCCTAATGCCACACCTCTCCAACTTCCTAAGTAGTATACCTTGATTCACAGTGTCAAAGGCTTTGGCAAGGTCAAGGAATACGGCAAGGCAAGACTTTGATTCATCAAGTGCAGAATATATTGTAGTACTTAATAGCGATATTGCATCAGCGGTACTTCTTGCTTGGATAAATCCAAACTGTTTTTTTGATAGAATTTTAAATTGGTTCAAAAAAGCTACTAATCTAACTTTAATTTCATTTTCAAGAATTTTTGCATCATTCAATATCAGCGATATTGGACGATAATTGTTGATCAGGTCAAGTGCACCACCTTTATGTACAGGTATTATAAGTGCAAGTTTAAAAGAATTTGGAAAATAACCTTGAGAAAAACAGTTACAGAAAATTTCACTTAACGGGACGTTTATACAATCAGAAATTATTTTTAGTGACTCGACAGTTATATCTTTAATAGCAGGCGCTTTTTTCACTTTTAGTTTTTTTATTACATTTGCAACCTCGACAGGATCTGTAGGACTTAAGAAAAAAGAATTTACATTCTCACTTACCCCATTAATCATAAGGTCAGTTTCATTTTGGTCAATGGGAATGGTTTCTGCTAACTCCTCACTGACTTTAACGAAATATTTACTAAATTCTTGACATAGTCGATTCTCGTCACCAACATTTACATTATTTATTGTTAGCTTATCGATTTTTTTGTTTATGACTATATTTAACCATTCTTTTGCTAACGACCACATAGTTTTCAGGTTATTCTTGTCAGTATCTATTTTTGTCTGGTAATATTGCGATTTGATTTCTGAATAAATTTGTTAATTAAATTTTTGTATTGCAAATAAGCATTTTTTATAATATCATTTCCAGGGTTTAGCAAACATCTGACGATATAACCTGTCTCTAATGTTTATAGAATTCACAATACCACTGGTAATCCAAGGCTTCCTTTTTTGACATTTGAAATTTCTAATTTTAGTAAAACTGCAAAGTTGAATTTCCTTTTGTATTATCTTAACCAGTGAATCAGTCGATTGATCGATATTTTTAGTGATAATATGATACGAATCATACGCTTTAAGCCTACTGATTAATTTTGTATGATTAACTATTTTAATTAATTTTGTTTCAAACAATTTTTCTTTTTCTTGAGTTACATTTTCATTAAACTTTAATTGTATAAAAGTTGGGTCATGATCAGTTATTTTAGATTTTAATACCAATGGCAATAAAGATACGTTTTTTATATTGTTCTTCACAAAGATGTGATCAATACAAGTTTTCTCTTCCCTGGTTGGTCGATTAATACAAGAGGTGAAACCAAAACGGCTTAGTAGATCAAGATAATTTTGAGAATTGTCATTTCTGTCGTTTAAAGTATCTATATTCATATCTCCTACTAGAATTTCATTAGTAGTGGTACAGTAACCTCTAATGTATTGATTTAGGTCAACTAGAAAATTTGATGTCACGTATGGCGGCGGTTTATAAAGTGAAGTTATACATATTTTTTTTATTATGGGCTGTTATTTGTAATCTTGTAATTTTGTAGTTATTTTTGATATTAATTATTTGACAAAACTGTGGCAAAGTGCTTTTTACAAATACTACCACCCCATCATTTTTGTTAAATGTGCTACCATTATAATACAAGTAACCATTTACAAAAGATAATTTGCCTGTTGTAGTCTTTTGGGAACACAGAATGAATTTTTAATATAGTGAAATGGATGATACCCCTATTCATTAATGGTAGGTAGGTACTCCATGTTAATTTTATTACCAAATTTAATTCTCATTCAATAAGACCAATAGGTACTTCTGGTATTTCTCACCTACTAAACCCAATATTGCAGTCCGTCTAGTTCTTGGTCATATACCATCAACACTTTGCACTGGTGCAAGGTTTCCAGTTTGTCTCGTTGATCCAAACTTCTGAAGATTTTTTTTCGAGGATGAATAACGTTGTTGGAACAGTTTAGTAGCTGCCATTGCATTACTATTACATCGACCTAATATTAAATATATATCTGCGTATTCCTTATTTGAGTATTTTTATAAAAATTAGAAATTTACTGTATTTTCAAGACAAACATGCTGTCTAAAATTGGGAAGTCAAACGAGCAAATAAACAAAATGATCTTCCTTCGAGCAACTTATTAAAGGAATAGTTGTCAAATGAATGCTTGATATTTTAAACTGTTTATTATAATATAATAATATAATATAATATATATATATATATATATATATATCGGGTACATTTTTTTCTATAACTAAAATATACAAATTTCTGTTGAATATAAACAAGGGATTTAGGCCCACATAAACACTCACAGGTGTTTGTGCGTGGGCTGTGGTTAAATACAAAGATATACATATATGTGGTAAAAATAATATGTAGGTATATACTAAGTAATTAACAGTTTAATAAAAAAATTAAAAATAATTACTCGAGATTAAATGCATAATCAGTCTGTGAGGCTGTGTATTTCCCCTCTGGAAGTTTTTTTGAACCAGTCATTAACCTCCTTTTTTATATGCTTCAGGTATGTTGTCATTCTTATCTTCTTTGGTAAAAGATTGTAGCATTTGGTTCCAATGTATATATACGATCTTTGACCTATACTTTTGTTCTGTCTTGGAATTGAAACATTCAGGTTGCTCCTAGCTCTGGTGTTTTGGGTGTGTGTAACTTTCTTCTCTTCGCCGTTTTTTATTATTTGCACCACAGCTGTTTTGCAAAATATTTGCCTCAAATCAAGCATGCCAGTTTCTGTGTAGAGACGGTTAGAAGAAAAAAGAATGTTTTTATTAAAAATTATTTTTAGCACTCTTTTGTGTATTATTTCCATTGGTTCAATTATAGATTTACAAGCTCCACCCCATCCAATGATTCCATATCTCAGAATAGACAAAAATAATGCGTGGTATACTACGAGCAGTTGTTTAATATTTAACACTTGATGTAATTTTTTAAAGATGAAAGTCATAAATCTTATTTTCTTCACAGTGTTTAATACATGCAAATCCCATCTTAGATGGTTATCAATATAGAGGCCTAGGTATTTATGGCAATTTGTTGAATTAATTTCACTACACTTACATGATTTTTTATTTGGACAGTTCTTTTCATGTATTTTTATTGCATTATAGGACGGTAATATTTAATTGTAACAATTCTGGAATTTTTTTTTTCGTTAATTGGCAGAATTATTTATAGCTAATTATATCCAAATAATTACCTTTAAGTATGTAATATTTTTCCATCATAATACTGGATATTAAATAAATTAAGAATCAAAATTTGGATTACCATATCAAAAAATATACTACAATTTTGTTTTCTACTCAAGAAGTGCCCTTTCATAACATAACTAAATAACACACTGTAATAGCACAGCAATAGCCTTGTTATATATCTAGCCCCACTTGAGATGCCAAATTTATAATATATCACTCTCTTACGGTGTCATTACAATTAATAGCAAATTAAATATACCCTTCTACTAACTATTAAACGGAAACACTATCAGGTATAGCTCAATTATATACTTACCTTACTTCTTAATACAATAAATAGGATTTGACATATCTCATAAATCAATTTGACATTTAGAATTATGTCATGTGATTATAGTTTTTTAAAGCTTCGACTAGTCAGTTTACAAGCAATGGGATTCCGGACTCCCAGTTGAATGAGTAAATTTTCAACTAACAACTTTCTCTTGTGGTTAAAGACTGAATTACTTTTAAAATATAATAATTATTTGACTTTGAGAATCAAATACACGTTTCAGGTACTTCACAAAATTAAATTCATACTTTCAGTTTGTTAGTAGCACATCGAAGTTAGATCTGACATTACAAAAATAATTAGATATTGTCAAAATTAGTTTAATCAATTCTTAAATATCCAAACTTGATTTAAATAGAGTTTCTAAAAAATAACCTAATACCAAAAATGTAAATCTCAAATTGTAATGATCGAAAAACGTCGAATAGTCAAATAACTATTAAATTTAGAAAATTAATTCTTCTAAATTAATTTCTAAATATATTTACAATTATTTTAATGATTTGCCACACCAAACTTGCTATATAACTTCTTAATATTTCATAGGAAATGAGCTAACTACTACTAACCTTCTTGTTGTCTGTCTTGTATCATCTCCCTGGGTTGTTCCCGACCAAAACAAAGCTCGTTTTAGCTCTTTGAAACCTCTATTGTGTGGATAGACAGTTCAACAGCATACCACAACACTCACTTTCACTTTTTTACTAGCTTTGTAGTAAAATACCACGTTAAATGGAATCAAACAATCTTGAATTTTATATTTGAATAATATTTGTGACTTATAGTCAAATTTGATCGTAGACAATACTATATTGCTACTACATATCAAATCATCAATTACTATTCTTCACAATTAATGGGAATTTAACTCTTAACATGACTATTTATCGTAGATTATCAATTCAAGATATTTTTTACTACTTGATATAAACAACCCTGTGGTTGCTCTTTACATCACCAGTTAAAACATACAACTGTTACATCACATGATATACATTACATTTCTGGATATTATTTTAATTAAATGTATCATTCATACGGTATGCTGCATTACAACACGCACTCTGTATTTAGCCCACTATTTATTAAACTAAGTGCTGGTATTCGGAGAACAAGGTTTAAGGATTTTCATATCTCACTTTTCAGAAATATCAAAACTTCGGAAAGTTGTAACAATAAATTGCTTATATGAACAAATTAAAATATTTGACAATTCACCACTACGAAGTTGGGTTAATAAAAAAACTTTTTTACAGAAAATTAGAAAAAAATTACAATGGATAAGATGATTGCTAAATGCTTTGTTAGCACATTCTATGCAACAATATCATGATTTGCTGCAAATAATGCGACACATTCTTGCAATTCCACTTCCTTTGGGGGCTATAGAACGCAAGCTATTGCACGATGTATACACGTATACAGCCATGTATGCGAAACTCAATATCAGTCGCTACTGAAATTGTGCCACTTTTATGAAAAGAATATTGAGAATTTAATCACAAGAGAAATCAAAATACTAAGATCTTAATTTATAGAAATTCGGAATGAGCTAGTTAACAACTGCAATGAAATAATTGTATGCTAAAATGAATGTTTATTTAATTTTTCTACTTTTCCCCAAGTTTAAATTATTTTCTCATTAACATTTTTTTATAGGATATATTACATTTTTATCTAATACCTGCTGTGATGATTGATGCAAATAATGATAATGCCACCCTCTATCTCTGGATGAAAGGAAACCACCACACATATGCGACAGAATTTGCTGTTGAACCTTATGTTGGAAAAGATAACAATTTTTTGTCTTGTTTGTGACCCCTATTTACCAAGTTTCATTAATGCTTGTTTTATTAGTATCGATAAATGAAGCCCAAACTGCATATGAGCAAGGCTATCAAATAGCGCAAAGCAGTTTACCAGGTGTTAATTCCACACGACTCAGAATCGTAATTAATTATTTTGCTTTTATCTGTAACATGCAATAAGATCTTCAAAGAGGCTGGAAGTACAACCTTTACATTATGTTAACTGAGCATTACAAACATTTTAATTTTTCTATTTTCTTCTCCTATAGGAACTACGGAACTACGAATTAGAGCAGCAAACTGGAGTGAAGATATCTGCCTCAAGTGCCTTTCACATAAAGAAAATTTGGAACAATTTATCTTTTTTACGCAGAACACTAATGGGAAGATAATCATCAAATGTATTAATTGTATTGCTTTTGATGTATGTATTTACAGATATTTTCCGAATATGAGTATGATAGTTCCAGCAGCAGCAATTCTTAGAGGGACATCACCAAATGTAATGAAATCATGATTGTGTTCCAAAAATTGCTTTCGGTGCTGTTTGATGAATATAAGTTCACATTTGTAATCTATAGGAAAATATATGTTTCACTCTCCACAATAAATTTTTAAACGTATATGATTTTTTTATTTGTCAAGCTTGTGATCGGATCAGAGGCAGGGAAAATATGCCTAGAAGCAATTACAAAATAAAAAAGATTTTCCAAACAACTACTAGGTATTTTTAACTATTTATAAATTATTGGAAAAGCGGTCATTATGCATTGATATGAGACAATTGTCTATGCAATATCTATTCAAATTCGAATAAATTTTAGAAAGAATTATTTCAAGTTAAACGTTTGCACATACGACGAAATCTGGTTCTAGCCTGCACATTAATTTGGGAGCTATAATCTGTAATGAAGTATTTATTTACATTATAACAAGCTTACTGATGATTGGTTACAATGTGCGAGTATGGAATGTCGAGATAGAACGACAATGGAAGGGGTAAGTGAGCTGAGTGCTTCCATCATAGAATTCATCAAACAGAATTAATAACCAGTTTTTTCACAATGGCCATAGTACAAATTTAATATATATTTGAATGGTATTATCAGAAATTTATTTTTAATGAATATATTCCTGCAAAGCAGGCACTATAGTTCTAACTATGTAGTTTCTTAGATGTAATCATTCACAGCTTAAAAGATGTAGTTTTTTCAAAACAGTTGGTATGACTTTCTAAAGTTGCTAATTCGTAGTTTGTATTACCTCAAATCAAACACCTATTTGGACAGCAGTGAAGAGAAAATCAGACACGAAAAAAATGACAAAAGTTCTGAATTTATTAAATAAAGTAAGTTTGGACAATAAATGTTTAATAAGAAAACAGTTATTTTAAGTTTATTATGGCCTAGCCTAACAACCTATTCTAAAGTAAAACCTAAGCTATCCTATCCTATGCTAATTCAGCGTTACTTGTCTTTTCTTGTCTTAACAAATAATATAAACAGATAGATCAACAAATAACAGATGCTTGTTGCACACATAAGAAGTTCTTACAAAGTTAGTATTCATGGCGCAAGCATCTCACCAAGTCCATGTCACGCGGAATTAATGTTGACCTTCGTGCATGTAAAGCACAACAATAACTGTCCTCAAAATATTGGATGAGAAAAGCCTCAGCCGATTCTTGCAATGCCTCCAAAGCAAGTCGTTGGATGCGTACTCCAGGTTGTGCGTGTTCAGACAATATTTCATGAATTAATTTTGAGAACGGTAATTTTGGAATAAGCATGTTTGTTTTCAGTTGATATTGCTTAATTTCGCGAAAAATTTTTCTACTAATTTTAAACGTCTTGTTACCTACAAGCATCATCACATAGGATTTGCGTCTAGATTTTTTCTTGGGAACAGGTTTGCGAATAGTGCTTTCCTGTAGTTTTGATGACTCAGAGTGAGAAGAAGATCTAGTTGCTCTCTGAACTTCCGATGTAGATTGTGCATTTGAGGTTTCTGAAGAACGTCGATCAGAGACTGCTTTTTTGCCCTTTGGGAAGCTTTTTTTGGACATGGTTGGTGTGTTCGGCATGGTTGGTTTCTTCTTAACCGTGTTGAAAGATTCCTAAAAAAACAATATTATAAACATCTAGATATGTAAACTGTATACAAGGTGCTTTTTCCAGTTCCTACATGCAGATCTCACTTTGTTCTAATGTTACAGTAATATTTGCTTGCAAATCATGTAGATAGCTTGGGTAATTGTTATAAATTTTGTTTTTTTAGTAACTCTTAATACATAGCCAGCCAACGTACCCAATTATATTGGAAATTCTTTCTGGGCAGTATTTTCTTACTATTTTGACTTTGTGAAGTATAGGCAGTTCTGTTAAAATCATAAATTATTTTTGCGAGTGAAGGAAATATCACCTATATAATTTAAAAAATTGTTTATCTTACAGTAGCAGCTTTTGATACGCTTTATGTAATTATTTTCAGCTATTATTCACAAGTGACTAAAATGTTTCATTGTCCACTGCCACTAATTCTATGACAGTTGATAGTTTGTACGATGCTTGAACTTTATTGTAGAAAAGCCGCTACGGTGAGATAAAATGTCATATATCACATGTGAGTAGAATGCCATTATGTGCTCGTGAGGATTAAGGTGGATTCAAACTATATGGAACATCATAGTCACATTGGGTCAAATTGGCCCCGTGTACAAGCCTTCTGTCTTATTGTCAACATTACTGTCACGTCAACATTGGCGTAACTAGCGGGGGGGGGCCAGGGGGGCCAGGCCCTCCCCAGAGTGCCGTCTGGCCCACCCCAGAAGAATGAAAGTTAAATAAATTTAAAAATCTGATTTTGTATTAAACCATTTAAACCTACGGAGTTATTAACGACCGACATGCATTTTTAAATTTTCAGATTTTATTATTTGTTTTGACTAAAAAACATAGTATAAATATACCGTATGTTGGATGGGTGGTTGTAATTGAAAATAATATGCAAAATAAAACATAATTAGTGCAGAACTACAATATATTTTTGTTAATCTTTAAAACAAAACAATATTTTTTTCCAGTGCACCATTTCTTTTAATTTCTCTTCAGTAATCTATAAATACATGGTCAACTTATGTGCCTAGAAAAAGACAATTTCAATTATTTTATATGCGGGTATGTAAATGAGCGCGAAACTTGAGTGAATCTCTAACGACTTGCTGAGCGCATGCCGCTACTTATAAGCCGTTCACGATCTTTTTGGGTCAGGTGAGGCTATGACCATCTAGTAATTTTGTTGGCAGAACCTCTGTTGCAACTAAACTCCCTCATGGAAATTGACACTTTTTGTGTTAGGTTAGGTTGTTTTTAGTTTAAGGTTATATTTTCTGAATAGGTACATTGTTGCCGGATATTCTCTAGTCTCCACATCGACTCGCGTTCTTTTAAATTTGGTCTGTACTTTTTAAATTGGAAGTAGCATCGTTTAATGGAATTTTTTTGTTGTAGGTAACAAAATTTTTTTTTTTTGACTTTTCTTTTGACGGAAATTAAAATTATTTTTTTACACTTGATAAATCATTCATTTTCTTACGAATATTAAAATAATAAATCTGGCAATGTGGTGGCAAGAAAATGTCGAACTGACACTGACAGAAAAAAAAGTTGCATCCGCTACATCATCGAATCAGTTAGTACAACATGAAAAGAAAAAATCATAGCCAACTCTGTCCCAAAAAGGTCGTGAACGGCTTATAGGCTCGTCTAGTTCAAACACACTACGACATGCTATTTGGACGTTTGCTTTGTCTAAAGAGTTCAGTTTATCATTTTGAAGAGTAGAATCCAGAATTGTATGTTTAGTAATATTTAAGGTAGCAAAGTAGTGTCGTAATTATAGATTTGCAAGACCCCGCAGTGCCAGGTATGAGGGCCCTGATCGAAATAAGATTTTTTCTTAATTTACAATGTGTACTGTTAAAAGCTTTGGGGGCACAAATATACACATGAAAAGGTTTTCTTGGGTCATTTACGATATTAATAATAAAATTAACAAAAGGAACGTGAAGTGTAGTCATTTTCAAAATGGTAGCTTTAAAAGTAAGGTATGGAACATCGAAGATCAAGTTTGGCGTCGCCCCATCTAGTTATTAGAAATATTTAAGAAGTTTCATGCCCAGTTACTAAAACTACATATTTTTTCTCCAAATATTTTTAAAGAATTTAAATTTAAAACGGTTTTGTTAAAGTTTTAGATAAAATAAAAATTCAAAGTACGGAATCGGAATCGCATGCTGGAAAGCATGCATAATGGGAAATGGGACGTCAGCTGTCACTGAGCACTGAGGGCCTTCTGACTCAATAATTAGTGCAATTAAAGACAACTCACAACTTACCAAATTACAAACGCGAGAAGATCAAAGTAACACTAAAAGTATTGTTTTTTAAATTTTAAAAGTAAACGCCAGAGATAAAGAAGAAATGAACAAGTCCATGCAAAATTTGAAATAATACAAAATTTTCTTAGAGATAGTACCTCTTAAAAAAGATTAAAAATGACTTGGCCCTTACGGCTACATAGAATAACGCAGGTAGCTGTATAGACATACATAGAGCAATAGATGTATTTGCAGAAATACAAGCGAAGAAAAAACAATTTTAGATTGTAATTGCGGGGGACGCTCATATTATTGAAATACATTTAAAGAACGTTCATATCTCAGTTCACACTTATGTGTATTTTTTAATATTACATAATAAAGTAACTTAATCTTGTATTTACCAACTGGTTTTTGTGCCCTATATAAGTATTTATCCGCTGTAGTAAATAGAATTTTGTGGTGATGACGAGTGTAAGTGATCCTAACTGCTTGAATTTTCACAGTTGCAAACTCAATATATTATGATAAAGAGAAATCACAATAACTTTGAAGAAGATATTAATTTTTTCAAGAAAATATTTACTTCAACCGTACTGAGAAAAAATTGAAGTAATGTTTTCCAAAAAAGGTATTTATCCTGGAATAATAGTTTTTACCGCCAACTTCATTGAGTTGCGAGAGGTAATCTTTACATTTTTTATGTTGTTTAGAAACCGATATAAAAACCAGCAAATAACTTTAGGTGAAAAGGTAATATATGCAAATTAATGTCTTCAAAGATATGCATAGATATTGTCGATGGTTGGCTGGGGGCCTGGCCCTCCCCAGCCAAAAATTCTAGTTACGCCAATGCACGTCAAGAGGTTTTTAAAAACATTCTTTTACCCAAAACTACTCTTCAGTTGTCGTTAGCACAAGTAATAGTTGAAAATGTTGAACAGAGGCTTATATAGGCGAAAATAATAAAACATTTATCCGATATCAATGTTAATGAAAAAGTTGATTTTGATTCCAGCAGTGATTTTGTTCCTGAAGAAGTTCATCTGTCATATGGAAGTGAAATTAACGATGTGCAAGAAGAAAGTGACAATGATGAGAATGCATAAGTTTCCGTAACCAATATTGCAAATAATATAAAATACGTTGGAAGCCTGTCTGGAACAACCAACCTTTTTCAACAGAACGAATGCGATCACATAATATCATCAAGACAAGGTTATATAAAGTTGCTTTGCCACCGAGTAAAGCTATTGAAGATCCTATAGTTTGATTTTATTTGTCTATTGGTTCAAATGTAAGTAGTAGATGACATTGCATGTCTTTCTTTCTTTCTCCCCTTCCTTGTACCCTTGAGGGCGTCGGATTTGGGTTGCTTATCCAGTCGTCCATTTTTTCCATTCTTTTCTATTTTCAGCTAGTTCCTTCATCTCCTTCACTGTTTTCCCTCTATCTTTTCCTATTTCTGCTATTTGTTGTATCCATTTCTTCCTAGGTCGTCCTCTTCTCCTTTTCTTATAGTGTTTTGTTTCCCATACTTTCCTAGTCAGTCTGTCTGGGCTCATTCTTGTCATGTGACCGAACCAGTTAAGTTGTTTTCTTTGTACCTTACTCGTTATTGACTCCAGTTCTACCATTTCCCTTATTGTTCTATTAGTTAGTCTATCCCACTTTGTTTTCCCAGCTATTCTTCGTAAGTGCTTCATTTCCATAGCTTCTATCTTCCCTGCGTGTTTCTTCTGTATCGTCCAATTTTCACATGCGTATAATAGTGTTGGGATAGTTATTACATTATGGATTCTTACTTTTGTTTCTTGTTTCAGTTCCTTCTTCGATAACAGTGGTCTTAATGCATAGTAGAGTTTAGTTGACTTCCTCCCTCTGTTTGTTAATTCTGCGTCTATGTTGCCATCATTTGTTATTAGACTCCCTAAATATTCATAGGTTGTCACTTCCTCCAATGTTGTGCCCTTGCACTTTACTGTTGTTTTGTCTTCATGCTTCTTATTTATCACCATTATCTTACTTTTCTCTGTATTTATTTCCATTTTCATTCGTTCTATTTCTTCTGTCCATATGTTCACTAGTTTCTGCATCTTATTTCTTGTGTCTGCTATTAGCACTATATCGTCTGCGTACATTAGTGTATCTACTTTTACCGGCTCTAGATTTCGATACCCTATTAGTGTTTGTAGTTGTTTTGTTCTTTCCCTTGTGTTTTGAATTAATTTACTCATTACTATTATGAACAAAAGAGGGCTGAGACTATCCCCCTGCTTAATTCCTTTCCTCCATGCGAATTCATCTGACCTTTCTCCTCCTATCTGCACCTTTCCTTTAACATTTTTGAACGTGCTACGTATTACTTGTATGAGTGTTTTCGGGGTACGAGTTTCATTCAGGCATTTCCATACTACTTCTCTATCATGCATGTCAAACAAATAAAAAATGTAAAGAAATTATTATTGTGTGGAAACCATGTTAGGCTATAGAATTGTATGCCTTTTTTGGGATAGGTATTGCTATGTCAAGCCATCTAAGTGCCAATGCTTACAATTACGACATTCTTTGGGATACATTGTATGAATCATCATTGTTTAGATCAGCAATGGGTTCAAGCAACTGATATGCTCTGACACCAGGTCACAAAGATGAGAAAATATATAAGACATATGGGAACAGGTAAATAATAACTTCCGAAAATATCTACCAGGAGAAAATATTACAGTTGATGAATAGCTCATTCCATGTTGGGAAAGGTGTCTCTTTCATCAATATAGGTCTTCCAAGCCTGGCAAATGTAGTTTGAAGGTCTGCTGGGTCTTCGACTCAGAAACTTATTATCCATTCTCTGTAATTCCATATGCCAGAAGAAATTAAATGACGGTTGCTAAGAGACTAGTAAGTGACGTAGTAAAATAACTACCTATCATAAGACAAACAGATATGTTACCTTCGATAATTATGAGACTTATCTTTGGTGCAATCGCTATTGAAAGATTAACTAACATGCATCAGAACTTTTAAAAAAAATTATCTGTATCGAAGAAATTCTTGATGCAGCAAAAGTGTAACAATGCTCTCGACAGTTCATAAAACTACTGATGGTAGTCACGATGCCAATAGCTGTTATGATATTAAAGTTAGAGTGAAACTTACAAAACTGTAATTTTTTTATCCTGCGTTTCATCTTCGAGCAACCACCATCATTTTTTTTTCATTTTTTTAAATACGGCCCCCACTTTCAGTTGTAAAATTTTAGAGACCTTTTTTATTCAGAATTCAACAATGTACCACATATTATGGTTTAATTACTTTTCGAGTCTTTTTTGACCATCATCAAGAAATGTTTGGACACCGACCTGTGTCATACAGCATTTTATACGTCATTTCAGCTTTTGTAATTTAAAGAAAAAAGTAACGAGCCACACTGCATGTTGTTAATCCTTAATAATAGTGAATGGTCTTAAAATATAAATAATTTTCAATAGGAAGTAATTAATTTATTGATTGTCTTTCTTAATTTTAAACAATAATTAATTTTACAAATATAAACTTCCAGTGTGTCTCATTTTTCTTTAAATTTCAAAAGTTGAAACAATCTTTTTATTCTGAATTCAACAATGTACCACAAATTATGGTTTACCTAATTGCGTTTCAAGTTTTTTTGACCATCGTGAAGAAATTTTTGGCTATGGAACTGTGTGCTAGAGCATTTCATACATTGTTTCAGCTTAGTAATTTAAAGGAAAAGTATTGAGCCATAGTGGTTGTCTTCTATTTCTAATTTTAATTTTAGTTTATAAGTATGAAAAATAATCAATAAACTAATTAATTAGCCTACTATTGAAAATTATTTGTATTCCAAAATCATACGTAATTATAAACGATCTAAAACATGCAGTGTGGCTGATTACTTATTTCTTTATATTACAAAAGCTGGAACAACGAATGAAATGCTTTAGAACACAAATCCGTATCAAAAAAATTTGTTGATGATGATAAAAAAAGACTTGAAACGTAATTAAACCATAATGTGTGGTACATTGTTGAATTCAGAATAAACAGGGCTTCTAAAATTTGACATCAGAAATAAAGATCACATTTAAAAAAATTAAGTTGATGGATGCTCAAAGATGAAATGTCGGATAAACAAACTGATAACGTGGTCTTTAAGTCCATGAAAAGTTGCTGCAAATAAGTTTGATCAGTTTCGCACTAACTTTAATATTAACGTCAGAAAAAAAATGAAATAGAACATCCAAAAATTCGGTATTTTAAGATAGCTCAAAAACGAAAAATCATATCAAATATTTCAAGGTGTCACTTTGTTAGTCCCTTGATTAACCAACTTTTTTCCCGTTTAACTAAATTTGTATCTCTTATTAGTAAAAACGAGATCCCCATACTGGCCCCCCTTATCTTGGACACACTGTGTAGGTATCATTGAAAATTTAAAAAATCTTTCATTTAATGCCAGAGCCAACTATGCATTTCCTACAAAAAGTACAACTTTATGCTATAATTCGAACTTCGAAAATATTTTTGAAAAATTGACTACACCGCTGCATTCTTACCAAAAAAGTGCCTGAAGAACATAGACATTACATTTTGCTATTTTCATAAATAAGCGAGATATACCTAGCCATACTATGAAAAGTCGAAAAATCGAACTTTTGCTTATAACTCCAAAACAAACAATGATAGCAAATTTTAGGTGTTGGCATTAAGTTTCCTCGAAAAAAGAGATCGAGAATGGGGGGTTCATTTTTTCATATCTTTTGTAGTTACCGAGATTCCATATGAAAACATCGATGGCCACCCTGTACTTGGCGCGTATTTTATAACAATACTAGTTGGCTGTCAAAAACGAAATCAACTGTTTAATAGGTTAAAAACAAGTATCTTCGACGCTACCAAAATGTTAAAAGTTAAAATACACTAAATTTTCATGCCAGACGAGCGGAAACTAACAAAAGTAACGAGTACGTCTTGTAACGTAGGCGGATTGTTCATAATACTACACGTTGGAAATGACAGCCGTTGAAATCAGCAAACAATGACTCGTTCAAAATCAGTTCAAAAGGTTATGTTATAAGTTTAGCTATGAAACATATCCTTCAGTTGTAGAAAATGAATGATATAAATTCTTTGGCGAAAAGCGTGTACAATAAAAATAAAATACTTGTAATTAATAAGCAAAAACTCACCAGTTATCAAGTTCAAAAATGGCGAACGACGCGTGGCTTGAAGTCTTTGCAGAGAAGGAGCAGCTACCCAGACGCGCGTTGTGGCAAAAGCTTATTAGAGGGGTACGCCGTATGCGTACATGCAGTTGTTTCTGTGCCGGCTGGAAAATGTGTCCCGGCGTGGACGCAATTCTCCGGATCCGGACATGGTACGGCGCCATGACAGCTCTATGCTTATAGCAAGAAACTTTCCAAAAATATATAGCTCTACGGCACTTCGCTTTTTATTTTTCTAACACACTAGTACACACACGTATGTGTGGATAATTTTATACCTACTAAATTAGATGAATATGGACGCTTTCATGGAGGGTCTTAGAAAAAAAATGTTTAAGAAGCATCGCATTGAAAACGGCAGCTATTGATTTCGGTAGCCAATGGCGTGTTGAAAGAAGTTTAAGAATTTATAAGTTATTCAATACGAAACACATTTTTAAGTTGGAAAAATATATGAAACCAATTATTATACAAAAAGCAGTTAGATTAAAAAGAAGTGATAAAATTCTAGCAATTAATAAGTAAAAACTCACCTGTTATAAAAATGGCGAATGACGCCTAGCAAGTAACAAAGGCGTACGGTGGCACTAGATTGAAGCAGTGCTGCCAGATTGTTTCACATTGCATATTACAAATGTTTATAACGGTCGCTTAAGATTTCAAAATGTATTTATCTATATAAATAAATATTTTAAAGAATTAAAGCGGATTGTGTAATAATTTGATAAACTATGTACATTTAAAGTTTTAAAAAAATGGAAAAATAACACATTTCTTCGTGAAATATTTGATATTTGGCAGAATGATTAGCAATGAATTTATTAAATTTATTTTATTATGACATACGAATCCTATTATTTATCAATTTCACATTTCAAATGATAATATATGCACACGGGGTTGGTAAAGAGTTTCGCACTGAAGTGTAGACGATTCGTCAGCTCTCTTTTAAAAAAATACTTTGACTTAATACAGTTTCATAATACTAAATTTGATCATTATTTCTGTAACGTGTTGAAATAGTGTCTACTTAAAATTTTTATTAAGCAAAAAGTCAGCAACCGATGAAGGTAAATGCCAAAGCAGTCTATTTGAGTTAGGTTCATTATACAAGGGTAGCACCCATAATTTCTGCAAACTAATAGATCAAGTGCACAATAGATATCAGACTTGCCATGAAACGAATGTTACTAATTATTTTCTAATTCGACAGTTCAAATTTAGTTTTGATAAGTAATTGCAATAGTTATTATACAAGTTAATTTTGAAATAAGTGTTGTGCAGCAAAATTGAATCTAACGAGAGAAAATTTTAGAATCATGATTTAAACGAGTTTCACTCAGGGATGATTTTCATGAAAGAAAACCAAATTTAGCAGTTACCGAAACAAACATAAACGTCGTGCGAAGAATGATTCAGGAGGATAATCGAGTCACATCTAGAATTATTAGGAGCACCTTGGGAATTGGCATGACTGTAGTAAACAAGGTTTCACATAATCATTTGGGTGTAAGAAAAGTCTGTTGTCAGTTTAACAGAAGCCTGGAATGGTGCAAGAAAACTTTTAAAATATATGATGAAAGTAGGTCTAAAGCAGTTTACAACATTATAACTGATGATGAAAACTGGACATATGCATTTGATCCCGAATCGAAGCGGTAGTCTGCACAATGGATGTTTCCTACAAATCCTAATTCAGTTACTTAAAAAGTATTAAAAATCCAATTTGGATAAAATTATAAACTAAGAAGTGAAGCGATCTCGAAGTGTTCGTAAGAAAATGGTTGCTTGCTTTTTCTCGAAATCAGGACCTATCACAACTTTCGTGCTTGAAAATAAGCGTACGGTTATCTCAGAATGGTAACAACAGTGTGCTTACCAGACGTTATTCAAAAAGCTCGATTACGACGCCCAAACAGTGAGATTGTTCAACAGTATGACAATGCTTCAACTTATACCGCACATCAAACAAGAGAATTTTTAAAGGCTTCCGGGTTAAAATTGCTATGCCATCCCCCATACAGTCCTCACCTAGCACCTTTCGATTATTCTTTAATCGAGGTTTCTATTTCCTCGATTAAAGAATACAATGTGTGATGGGCAAATTTGGAACTTTCAAAGATGCTGTGGAAAGCTTCAAAAACATTATTTTTCGAGTGACTCAAGAAGAATGGAATTTATGTTTTGAAAATTGGTTTTATCAAATGCGTAAATGTATAGAGTTTATGGGCGAATATTTTGAAAAACAATAATAAAAATAATTTTTGGTTAAAAATTTTGTTTTATTAGATTGCAGAAATTTACCGAGCTACCGTCCTAAATAAGTCTGAAAATTTTGCATGAAAATATTAAATTTAGCATCTATTTGCCATTTGACTATCAAAAGAATACAATTTATGATATATAAATATACTGTTCCAGCAATTATCAATTTTGTAATCAAAACACTGTGCGGTACTTGCGTGCAAGACTCAGTCACTTAGTGTACTCGGTACTCAGTCCACAAGTTCATTTCTTTAAAATTTGCTTGTACTTGTATTTGACACATTTTAGATTATAAAAATATACTAGAATACATTTACATGTTTTCGAGTACATATCTGTGTATTCGAATATATTTTCAAGTACTTGAATACATTTTTGGGTATTCATACTGGGTAGGTATAGTTAACTAAGCAAGATACATTTAAGTTAAACATTTTCAAATTCACTCTTCAAGGAGGTATATTACTACCCGGAAATAGGATTCTAATACCTAAATCTTTATGAAAGTATGTTCTTGACGAATTACATTCATTTCGGAATAGTAAACATAAAAATTTGGCCCGAAGCATTTGCTGATGGTCTGGTATAGATTACGACATTGAAGCTATGGTAAAAGTTGCGAAGGTTGTAATCTATATAAAACTAACCCCAGTAAATGTGAAAACCATATATGGGAACAAAGTTCTTATCCCTTTCAAAGAATTCATTTAGATTTTGCTTGATCTTTCAAACGCACAATTTTATCTACTAATTGGTTCATTTCCAAATGTCCAGAAATTCACATAATGAAAAATATTACAACCAAATCTACAATAAACAAATGAAAGAAAATTTTTTGCAACATTTGGTTTACAAGAGGCCGTGGTTAGGGATAGCGGTACTACTTTTTGATTCTGGCTTATATGCAGGGTGAGTTACCTCACACGCACTTAGACCGCATTATGCGGGGACCCATTGTGCTACCCCCAGCAGCTCTCCAAGCTATCTAATTCTTTTAATGTACTTAAGAAGGATCGCAACTGAAGTGTTGCTGATTCTGACCATATTGGTCTGGCAGTGGCACAGAACGTGTTGTTGCTGTCTCGTCATCCTCGTTGCATCCGTGACAGTTTGGGCTGTCCACCAGTCCCATCCTGTGCATATGTCGGTTTAGAATGCAGTTTCCAGATAGAATACCCACAACTAGTCTAAGGTTTCTTTGGGACAGTTGTATGCAATATTTGGCTGTCTTTGGTGAGGGCGCTGTAATAGCAGCCCTCGCTTTGCCCATCTTCGTGTGAAGCTGTTTAAGATTTTTTGACACAGCAAAGAGCTTAATGTCATCAGGGATATAGGGATTACCGGTTCTGGTCACCAAAGAAGTTGTTCGGAAGCAAGTCTTGTAGTCTCATAGGCCTCCTCATTGCCATAGTTACTGTCATGCCCTTTCACCCATACAAAGGAAACGACATTATTTTTTGAGATATCTTTGAGAGCTTCACGGCACTGCAGTACCACACCTGAGGTAATTTTTCAGCTGCCCAAGGCTAGTAAAGCGGCTCTACTTGTCACTAAAGATACCAATACACTGATTCTCGATTCTTCTTTCAAGAATTGCTTTTGCACCATGCATTATTCCAATTACCTTGCTTGGAAGATAGTGGTCATTATGCTTAGTGGTATGCTTTGACGGAGGTTCATATCTTCAGAGAAAACTTCGGCACCCATTCCATGCTATGTTTCAGATCCGTCAGTAAAGATGGATGTGTTGATATGCTAGGAAAACCCAGCATTGAAGGCATATTGTAGAGGGAGGTAGTCTACCATAGCGTCCAGAAGAGGGATCTTGTCGATGGCCTTATTCAGAATGCGGTATGCCTGCCTCCCTTCCTGCTGTGTGCCCCTTATAGCGCAGCCTTAAGGCGGCTCTTAGGGCTACTTCCTTCACAAAAAGATCAAGTGGTGGAAGGCATAAGATCACTTCTAAAGCGGCCGCTGGGGTTGAGTGTATAGCACCTATAAAACTAAGACAGAACAAGACGTTGCACATGTCCCAGTTTACTTTCTGCCGTAGCCTGTCTAACCCTAGGCCACCAGACAAGTGCTATATAACAGCATGGGCATAATCACGGAATTATACAGCCCCAAGATTTACCCAGAGCGCGGTGACACTGCCAGAATGCCATGTATGCTTTTTCATATTTAACTTTTAAATGTTTCTCCAATTTAGCTGTTTGTCAAAAATAACTTCCAAGTATTTGACATTGTCTGAAAAGCTGAAAGAAGTGTCAAATAAAGACCTACGTAAAGTTACAACGTTCATTTTCTTTGTGAAAATTACCATTCTGTCTTTGAAAGGTTCATTACACCATGTTTCTGTTATTCGAAGAGCCGTCTGCATCAAGTACAGAGCGTGCCCTCGAACTTCCAGTAATGAGTATGACGATATGATTTTGCCTGGGTATAATCCGTACTCTCTGGTTTAGGTATAAAACTACCTTCACTTCTCTCCAGCTCTCCAGTATATATTGAAAAGCGATACATGCCTAATAGATGTGCACCAAGTGAACTCAGGTCCGATCCCCATTGTAATAGGGCTGGAAAGATACCGTCCACTCCTGGTGACTTGAAGGGGAGAAAAGAATTTATAGCCTAGGTTACTTTATCACTCCATACAACCTGGTCCGCCACATTCTAAACCTCCTCTAAGAGAGGTGAGATGTTGGGTCTTGGCCATACATTGTCAGGGATGACAATATAGCCTGAAAATGTGTTTGAATTAGTACTTCCGTTGTCTCTTCGAGTTTGGTTGTAAAAGAACCATCCCCTCGCCTCAAACAGCCTGGCTGTTAGTTTGGATCCTTAGAAAGAATTTTTTCAGCCGAGCCGCTGAGGCAGTGATCTTTATGGAAGTGCAAAACATTTTCCAAGAGTCCCTTTGTCTTTGGTGGTTTCTTTTTTGTATAATCGTTTTGGGTCTTTGTAGACCTTCCAGTCATTAGTGATTCTAGTTCTTTTTGCTTTGTTAAAAAGTTTTCCAAATGTTGATTTTATCCTGTCGAATTTCGGGCACTACCAGGAGGTTGTGCGATGTCCGACTCGCTTTGGGTGTCTTGAAATAGCATGATGATTTGTAGGATTGTAAGACCGAGTTCTGCAGGATATCCACACTGATTTGCAAATCCTCTACCTGATCAATCTTTTCTAGGAAAATCAAAACCACCAGGTGAACTTCCAGATCTATCTTGTAAGATAGTCCGTCAGTTCACCTAGAGTTTCGATATTGTTTTGGTTTGCCTGTAGTTCCAGATAATCTGAAACAAAGCCTTCTGTGGTCTGACATTGACACAACAGGTGATACCAGCCAGCCACAATATTATTGAAAATATCTGAAGAAGCCAGAGTGATATCAATTACAATCTGACTACGCGTTGTGACAAAAGTTGGTTCACATCCACGGTTCAGTATTTCTAAGTTTGTACTTATTATGCTCAAGTAAAAACCTACCTTGGTTGTTAATGCTACCCCACGAAACGTGGTGAGCATTTGCATCACAGCCAATAATTAGGTTTTCGTTGTTTCTCTCACAGTAGTTCATCAATTCAATAAACTCAGTGCTAGTTGGAGGTCAATTGAGTCACTGGGGAGGTATATCGATGTAAAAATGGCATCTTTCTTCGCTTCGTTTATGCTACAGATCATATGTATCGCTGTAATATTACACGTACAGAAGTATGGCAAAGCAAAGGCTTGTAAATGCTTGGAACAGTAGATGCATGTCCTTCTCATGGGTGCTATCTGTAAAAACAGTCCCATTACGGTTAATTAATCTACAGATCTTAGATTTTACAATCCAACCTGGGTGTCTACTAATATACAATTTTAAAATTCCAGGAACTCAAGCATCATTTAGTAAAATTCCAGGTATTTTCACACTACTCCGCCATATTTTTGATAACTTCACGCACGTTGTGGTTGTCAACTTGTCATGAAAAAACAGAACATTACACCAGAAACACCATCGCATGCTTCGGGTCTTGTTAAGTCACACGATAGCTGCTTGACATAAATTGAACTTACTAATATTAAGTACGACGATAACACTTTTATATCTTTTTACATCTTACAAGTAAGATGTAAATAAACAAAATGGTTACCCGGTCAATGTGAATCACTTGATTTTTAAAATTTCATATTTTACGGAAAACATTTTTTTTTCAAATACGAAATCACAAATTTTATTAAATTTTAAATGTTAGAAATTCAGGAGGATAAAAAAATCACGAAATTTCCAGGAATTGACATTCCAGGAGATTTCCAGAAATTCCAGGTTGGTAAACACCCTGCCAATGCTCTTGTATTATGTACTTTTACAGGTCACAAATTCCAAAAATTTTTAAAACTAAGTCATATAAAAGCAAAACCATTGACAAATGGTCATGTGGAAAGATTCGTTCAAACCATAAACAAAAACTCAATAATACGTTTTTTGGACTTTTTCCACTGTCTAGGGTATAAATCAGCGGTCCCGGGTTCAAACCACGGGGGAGGCACAAATTTACGTTGAAAAACGTACAATATCAGTCCTTCTCAGGACTAACCAGGAACACCTGAAGTAATAGAACAAAACTCCCGAAACGTTGTGTGATTTACACCCTAGACAGTGGAAAAGTCCGAAAACATAATAGACCACTGCCAAAAACTGACATTCAGAAAAACTCAAATCATTAATACAAGAAGGTCAAAATGTACTATGCAAAACAAAATTTGAAACAACTTTTGATAGAGATTTTAACATAATTTGATTAGCTTAAACAAGACTTTAAACAATTACATTTACTATAACAATTTTGATTCATAGCAATGTCTAAACAAGTTAGCAATTAAGTTAGAATAACCTAGCAATTATACCTTGTAGGGCAGTCACAGTCACAACAGACCATATTAACCATCCCAGTCTTCCTTTTTGTCTTGCATAGTAAATACACCCCTGCAAAATATTTTATTTCATAGCGCATTATGCCGCAGCGAGGTATCTCCACCAATTAAAATATTAACAGAAATATTAGATCGCATTTGGATCTGCTCCGCAGTCGCTTTAAAATTGGGTACCAAAACCATAGTTGTGGAAGTAGAGAAAGTAAGGCAGTCGTCGAAGGCGTGATACTAACCACATCACTCAGTACGCCGTTAACGGTGTGCCAGATAACTGGGTTTCGTAAAGAGATATTTTGGTAACCCTGACTTGCCTTGTCTCAGGCCATGTTCCTACATGGAATAAAGTGCCCAAACTTTACTTTTTTTTGGATCTGCTAAGCTATGTAGGCAAAATAAGTACAGAAGATGTAAACAAAACCATCAAAGTTAAAGAATTTAAAGTAGGAGAGAGGGTAGCTGCTAGAAACTATTTGGAAAATTAAAAATAGAAACTCGACATTATCTTACAAAGAAGGGGCAAAATACATTACGATATTAAATTAGACAAAAGTAAAACATGGAAAAAGCATCAAAACCAAATTAAAGCAAACTCTGTACTTTAAAAAAATAGAGACCCTAAATTGGATTTTAAATTGTAAGCTACCAACAAAGAAGCTCTATTTTCAAAAATAAAAGCAATTTTAGAAATACTAAAATTAGTATCAAAGTGGACTTAATGAAACAGCGCCTGGAGCTATACAAAGCTGCGGCAAGTAGACATGGGTATAAAAATCTATGGAGTTTTGATGGTATTATAAAGGTCAAAGCCGGTAACGGTATCAAAACATTACGCAACCAGTATGAATTTGAACTGTTATCTACCTCTAATTAAAACAAAATATAATCGATCCAGAGTTTCTGGTTTCCTTTAATAACCCATGTTCTACTAGTTCTAAGAGAATGAAAAATACATTATTTTTATATCCCACTGATTTACTAGAGATACGAATGGTAATAAATAGGCTTAAACCTAAAACTTCTGCTGACCTTGATGGGATATATGTCAAAGTAATAAAACGAGCAGTAGATTATATCTGCAAACCTTTAGCAGATATTATAAACAGCTGCCTTATGAGTAGCACGTCCCCAAAAAGATTTTAAAATGCAAAAATTGTGCCAGAGATAAGAAGGGCGATTCGCAAGATGCAGACAATTATCGTCCCATCTCAATATTACCCGCCTTTTCAAAAATAATTTCTAGGAATAACAATAACTGACGATGTTAGTTTTATACGCCACATACACATAATCTGTAAAAAAATTAACTATGCCTGTTACATAATACGTTGCGTAAGGGACGAGTTCTTGTTACAAAACTTTTTTTTTTTTTTTTTTTTTTAATATAATTTTATTAGCAATCAGAATATAATGTACACATCCTATGAGCTAATAGTATGTATGTAAGATTGACGTTAGGATAGACACCCAGAGGTATCGTCCTTTATTTATTCCGGTAGATCTTTTGGCCACTGTCTCTTCAGTCTTCGTACTTCAGGTTCTGCAGTTAAGGCGTTGACTGTTGTGTTGGCGTGAAGTTCTATGGTGTGGTGATGTTTTGTAGCTTTCTGTTTAATAATCTCTCTGACATGGCATTTTGAAGTCAGTGTGCAATGTCTGGTTTGATACATACCATGGGGCGTCGGACATGTATCTCAGGGTTTTAGACTGAAAACGTTGTATTATGTCTATTGTTGACCTGCTTGCACACCCCCAGAGTTCGCAGCCGTACGTCCATATGGGGCGGATTATGGTTTTGTATAATAGTATCTTATTTTCTATTGTCAGAGTAGACTTTCTGCCGATTAGCCAATACATATTTTTAATTTTTAAGTCCATTTGTTGTCGTTTCTTGGTTACGTGCAACTTCCATGTTAATCGTCTGTCTAGGTTTAATCCCAGATACTTCGTTTCGTTTGATTGAGGAATTACTTTATTGTTTAGGGTAACTGGTGGGCATGTTAACCTTTTCATCGTGAAGGTGACCTGTACCGATTTGTCCTCGTTGACCTTAATTCTCAATTTTTTCAACCATATTTCGATTAGATTTAAATGGATTTGTAGTCTTGATGATGCTATCGCTGGGTCATGACTGCTGGCAAGGATCGCTGTGTCGTCGGCGAATGTTCCCGTGCTCGTTTGCTCTGTGGTTGGAAAATCAGAGGTAAATACTAAGTACATTAAGGGACCGAGGACACTGCCTTGGGGAACTCCTGCTTTTATTGGTTTCATTTTCGAGGTTTCATTGTCGACCTTTGTTTGGAAGTAGCGGTCAGAAAGATATGATTGGAATATTTGGTAGTACTGGTGGGGGAATAGCTTCTTTAACTTGACCAATAGTCCTCGATGCCACACTCGGTCGAAAGCCTGGCTCACGTCTAAAAACACTGAGGTACAATAGATTTTTGATTCGAGTGCTGTGCGGATTATGTTTGTTAGTCGATGACACTGCTGTATTGTGGAGTGTTGATGACGAAAGCAAAACTGATGATTGGGCATCCATTCGTCTTGCAGAGAGTTTTTGTTGATTCTTTTTAGGAGTAATTTTTCCAGCAGCTTTGCAATTATGGGGAGCAGACTGATGGGACGGTAGGATTTTATTTCGTTAGGAGGCTTGCCAGGCTTAAGAATGAGGATAATTTGGGCAAATTTTAGTTGCAGCGGCCAATATGTCAGACGGAGTATACTGTTAAAAAGAATTTGAATAAATTTAAGTCCTTTTTCTGGCAGTTGTTTTAGCACAACGCCAGTTATGAGATCATATCCTGGTGATTTCCTATTGTTTAGTAATTTCACTTCATTTGTTATTTCTTTGACGGTAAAGTTTCGTATAGGTAGAGACATCTGTAGTGGAGTCTGTAGGTTCTGTTCAATTTCTTGATCGATTTCCTCAGAGTTTGGCGTAAATACTCTTGCTAGATGTTCTGCGAATGCCTCCGCTTTTTCCTTCTCCGATCTTGCCCAGTTGCCTACTTGGTCTTTCAAAGGCGGTAGGTGAGCTTTTGGTTGCTTGAGACCTTTGGTAGCCTTCCAAATTGAATGATCATCTGCAGAGAGACCGGTTACGTAAGTTTGGAAAGTTTCGTTTCGGATTTCTTTTAGTCTGCTTCTTAATTTGTTGTTTAGTTGGTTATAACTTCTTCTGTCTTCAATGTTGTGACTTTGTTGCCATCTAGCTCTTGCACGTCTTTTCTCTCTCACTAGTTCCATAACTTCATTAGGGATGTTTGGTGATTTAATTTTGATTTTAATAGGTTGTGGTGTAGCATGCCACCCCCCTTCTTGTATTGTTGTTATTAAGTGATGTGTAGCGGTTTCCAAATCCTCTGGTGATTTTAATCTTAAGCTTGTGTTTAGATGTTCATCAATGTGCTCTTTAAATGTTTCCCAGTTTGTTCTTTTGTTGCTAAGGGTGGGTTTAGGTTCTTTATATATTATTGTCGCACTTATAGTAGCTCTCACTGGGGTGTGATCAGATGAGAGATAGTAGTTGGAGACGGCTTCCATATAATTCAATGCAAGGCCCTTGACAATAAAGAAGTCTAATAGGTCAGGAATTTTCCTAGGGTCCGTTGGCCAGTATGTCGAGCTCCCTGTGGAAAGGAAGTTATATCTATTAGTTGTTATAAGGTTGTATAGTTCTCTGCCTTTCGTTGTAGTTAAACGCGAGCCCCAGTGGGTGTGCTTAGCGTTAAAGTCTCCGCCCGTTACAAATCTGTGTCCCAAGGTGTCGAAGAAAGGTTGTAGCATTTGCTTCGTAATGTTATGTCTAGGTGAACAGTAGATGGCTGAAATGTTTAATGGTGCTGGAAGTTTTTGAACTTGGATTGTTGCAGCTTGCAGGTAGTCCGTTTTGTATGGCTGCAGTTCGTGATGCGATAGTGATTTTCGAATTATTATTGCTGCGCCTCCGTGGGCCGTCCCGTCTGGGTGTTCTGTATGATAAATAGAATACTGAGGTATGTTTATGTATGTTCTTTCTGTATAATGCGTCTCTGATATTAGCATGATGTCTATGTTATACATGTGCAAAAATGTTTCGACTTCTAGCTTTCTCTGTTGCAAGCCATTGGCGTTCCATAGCGCAATTCGTAGGAATTGGGCCATTATTGAATTACTTTGTTGATGACGGTAGTTAGCATGTTTAAGATCATGCTGTTTTGCTGTATGAGTTGATTAAACATGCTTTTAAACTCGTTCAGAAATTGACTAAGACTTAACTCTTGATTGGCAGGAGAGGACTGTGAATTGGCTGGATTTGTGTAAACTGACTGGCTGGGAGGAAAATGGAGATTTTGTTGTGTTCGTAGGGGAGGAAAATTTCGTTCTGTTAAGGCTGGGGGTTTTATAGTTTGTGGTTGTTTGTTAGGTTGATATTTTCTCTGCAGTTCTTGATAGATTGTACATCCTTTATAGTTCGCTGGATGTGGTCCTCCGCATAGTACGCATGTAGCTTGAGTTTCTCTTGTTTTTTTGCAGGTTTTAGTGTCATGCCGACAGCCGCATTTGACGCACGCAAATGGTCTGCTGCAGTAAGCTTTTGTATGGTTGTAATTTTGACATCTGGTGCACTGCACAATGTCTTTGTTTGTCCTTGGGGGTTCAAATAGCACGTTCTTATTCTGTAGTTGACGGATATCATAGAATTCTTTGTTGTTAGTGGACGGTTCTAAGTCTATGAAGAGTATGGGTAACGGGACATTGGTTTGTTTCTGCTTTATGTTCATTATATTTCGTACGCGGTGTCCTAATTTTTGAAGAGCATTTTTAATTTCTATTGTTGGTGTAGTGTGGTGCAGATGTTTCAGTACTACTCTATACGCTCGGTCTTCCTTCATTTGATAAGTATGATGAATAATCTTGTTCTCCTGCATGTGCTTAATTAGTTTTCGGTATGTTTCGGAATTTTTTGTATTTAGTTTGACTACATTGTTTAACAGACTTTTAGTTGAATATTGTTCTTCCTCGGCAACTGCCAACAGACTTTCTGTCATCTTTTCGTAATCTGTTACTCCATGAATAAAAATGGGCGGGGGTTTGGGTGTTGAGGTTGTCGTTTGGTTATCGTTGGTCTCGCTGATTTGGTTTTCATTTAGTGGTAGTGCTGAGAATTTATTTGGGTGGGCTGTTAGTGATTGGTTTTCGTTATTTATTGATTGGGTTCTGGGTTTTATTAATCTCTTCCGTTTATTTCCGGTGACCTTCTGCCAAGTATTATTGGGATTATTTTCGATTTCTATGTCTTCGTCTTCAGAGTATTGAGGGGAGCTATCTACATTTTGTTTCGTTTGGTTGTCTGACATATTCTGCTGGTGGGAAATAGATACTTATTTGTGAGTGGCTTGGTTGTGAATTTGATTGATACTGAGAGGGTAGATATTGTGGGAATATTTGTTGATTTTGTTGCTGATATTGGTTAAATAAAGGCTCTTGGATTGATTGGAATGGGTTTTGTTGTGCAAAAACTGGTGGTTGCTGATTATAAGTAAAATATGGGACATTGTAGCCACCACCGCCGGCTGTCAGCATTATTGCTTGCTTATGGCCGCTTCTGCAGCACTCAGTGGTGGTATCTTCCTTATAAGTAAAATAATATTTATCACTTACAGTTAGTTTAATTTTAACGCTTGTTGCGTCTGCAATCACTTAGTTCAAGGTTCACTACACGATATCAGCTCGCCGCATACGTCCGCACTGCTTGAACGCTTGAACCGGAATACGTTACAAAACTTGAGAATGTTTTATTTTGCCTATATACACTCTGTGTTATATGGAGTTATGTTTTGGTGCTGCATGTGCAGACAAATTATTCAGATTGCAAAAACGAATAATTCAAACAATTTTTAAATTATCGCGGATTCTTTCCTGCAAGCAACATTTTAAAGATTTTCAGGTAATGACCTTCCCTTCTCTTTATATATATAAAGTAATAATGTATGTCAAAACGCATGCTTAAGAATTTGTCTGCAACAGTGAGGTGTATGATAGTACGACTACTAGAAGCAGACATAATCTACGGGTGCCAAAACATAGAACCAGTCTTTTCGAAACGGGTCCATATTATAGAGCAACAAAGGCATACAATTCTCTACCAGAAAAAATTAAACATGAAAATCTTATTCATAAGTTAAAACAAAAATTGAAAATTCTCCTGGTGGAGAATTGTTTTTACAGTTATAAAGATTTTGTAAATGCGAATGCGTAGACAAACACTATAGTCACCTTTATATATTGTGCAACCTTGACAATTTGTTAATGACAAATAAAGTGTATTATTATTATTATTATTATTACTTAAACCAAAATTATCTTCAGGCTTAAAGGTAATTAAAAGCAGTAAGAATATAGGTTTAGAAAGAAACGTATATTTAGAGCTATAATTATTAAAATCTTTGTTATGAGAAACAAGTACTAAATGTATGATTTTTGAGGCTTTCACGGCCATTGTCATTAAGTAACAAATGACTTCCGGGATTGGACCGTGTCATGGTTGAGATCTCAATCATGACACGGTCCAATCCCGGAAGTCGTTTGTTACTTAAGTAAATGTATGGTTTAATTTTGTACCAAAAAATATAAGAAAGTTAGAAAAAATTTTAAAAATATTTGAACAAAGGAAATCTCAAAAGTATTTTAATAACAATCTAAAATTAGTTTAATCATCAGTCAATACCTTTTATATAAAAAAGGCAGCTACTTTGGGTTTCTAAAGTCTAACTTTTAGTGCGACTCATGAATGATGAGAAAAAGCAATTTTGTCCATATGCGGTTTTATATTCGCCGGGCATAGACGAAGATCTCCCTTTTAATAACAACCAATCTCAGTCCTATACACTCCTAGGAAGCAGGATCTTATTTTAGCTATTAACTGTGTACACATGAATCAGAGCCCTCTATGAGGAATCTGTTCTCAGAGTAGTGTGTCTAAGCAACATATTTTTTTTTTATTTTGAAGCTTACCGTGGCCCCTTAATAGATGCTGCAGCCTCTCCTTTTTTCAAATTTTCTTTGACCCCCATAGCCCCCTAGGGAACCATATAACTCCCGTTGAGAACCACTGAATTGGAATATATCCATATATGTATTACTTCTATATTGCTAGCGCCTGTAGGTGGAGAGGTCACAGCGTAAGTGAGACAGACAACCAACTCTTCCGCGCGGGGGGGGGGAGTGAACCTCATGGTCAGATTTAAAATTCCCTTCTAAAGGCGACTTCGAATTCTCAGGCATGGGCACAAGACGTGTAGTACTCAGAGTAAGACTATGTCGACGCCGTAATGTTTTCACCCGTTCCCAGACTTGACTAGCAATATAGAAGCAATACATATATGAATATATGGCCTTGTATCTTCATTACATAATACTGGAATTAAGATAAAATCAGTTTCTTTATTTACCCAAATGTAACAAAAATATGAGTCGAAGATTTCTAACCTACACTCTTCCAAAAACATATATTTTATTACTGTTATGTTAACAGATCGTAATTAAAGACCGGCGTAATTTAACTCGAGGCTTTATTGCTGCATCTTCAGTCATACACAGTCAATTACAAACTGCCGTCCTTATGCTATTGGGACCGTCTGGCCAAAGACCACATGGTCCAGGTAGTCAGTCCCTGACCTTTAAGAGCTTAACGGAACAATTACCAACTACTATAAAACTAATAAAAAATTTAATACATTTTTTCAGATTTTTAAATAGTTTATTTTTTAAAACAATCATCAATTTTCTAAAATATTGGACAGTATATGATTGATGTTTTAATCACTCGTGAATTAAGGATATTGCTTCTTCGATTTCCGGCGACACCTGTAGAAGTCGTTAACCCCTAACAAGGAAACCCTTCTTCAATTTTGACGGGCAAAGCTGGCCACCTACCTGACTTACGAGTAAAGAAGACTCATAGAACCACAAATTTGTGGAGTAAACAGGCCACTGGCCTAATGTAAGATGAGAGGAAGGAGAAGTAATATTTCACTTAGGTGCATTTTGTATACTATTCTAATCCGTAGCATAATTTTCTTTTACCATCCTTTTGTAGTATTGTTATGTTATTTCTAAGTAAATCCATTGTAATGTATACTAGAACTAATAAACTTTTTTTTTTAAATATCACTCAAGTCAGAGTACACTGACTTACCTTAGTATACTCTTTATATAATACAGTGTGTCTCAGTGACTACCAGACATGGTAAAATTAATATTGGAAAATTATATAAGGATCAACTATTGCCATGAGCTATATATTCTTTCCGAGTGGCCAAAACAAAAAATTTAAAACAAACAGAATTTACTTCTGTCAAATCATTTTCATATTACATACTTAATTAGTTATGGAAAATTTATTTAAAATAATTAATATTACATTTTCAAATGCCTAACAATGAATGTGTATACGACAGAAGAAAAAATTCAAATGGTAACATGGAATTTCGCAGGTAACAGTTTGCAAAGAACTTGCAAGGTTTTTAGTGTATATTTTAATGAATGGCCTATTCCCTGCAAACACACAGTTGCACGAATTGTAAAACAATTCCGAGAAACTGGGTGCGTCAATAGCCTTTGGAAAAGGAATAGAAACAAAAACCAGAATGTTAACAACGAAGTAGATATTTTGGCAGCTGTCAAAGCTGCTACATAAGTGTGAAAAAAATTACAAATAATCTAGGTGTATTTCACTCGTATGTTCACCGCACTCTTAAAAAACACAAATATTTTGCTTGCAAATATTCCACACAGCAAGAGCTATTAGCAGCAGATAGTGAAAAACGAATCACCTTTTGTGTGTCATGCTTTTTTAGAAAAATTTGTTTTACTGACGAGTGCACATTTACATTAAATGGAGAACCAAATCGTCAAAACTATCAATATTAGAGTCAAATTAATCAACATGTGAATGTGCAGATACATACACAATACAGCCAAAGTCTTAGTGTATGGGTTGGATTAATGGAGCTCCTGCTCACTATTCAAGAGAAGTGCAAAACTACCTAAACAGATGGAATGGTCATGGTGGATCTATTAACTGGGCTCCAAGTTCTCCAGATTTGTCACCCAATGATTTTTTCTTATGGGGCTTCCTAAAATCAAAAATTTACACTTACAAATGGCAAAAGACATGCAAATTTAGAATCTCTAATAAAGGACTCTATTAAGGAGGCATGTTTTAACGTAATCCCTCAAACATTACGAAATGTACGTCGTAATTTTTATGACAGATTAAGCCACTGTCTATTAGTCAGTGGGAATACGTTTGAACATTTAATTAATTAGTACCTGTTAGTGTTATTGGATTTTTAGTTCTTATCTGTTGTTTCCCTTCGTTATTTCATTACAAAATACAAACTCTTAAGCTTTCTGTTGTATATTACTGAAAATCATCGGAATTTATGTATACAAAAAACTTTATTATAAAATAATAAATGATTTAAGTTTGTTTACCTACAAACACTAACCCTTAACCTTACTTTCCATTTTATTTTTGCGTTGCGTAAGTTCTAAATACTTATGCTTTTATACTGAATATTAGGTACTTATACAAGGTAATTACTATACCACATTATTTATCCCTAAATACTATTTTTCTCCAACCACACGAATAAGATGCCATATTGTCGAATAATTTTGTATAAAAAGTAAGTCATTTCGGGATGTTTACCAATTACCTTGGCAACTGTACACTTTCCGATTCATATTTGCACTAGTACAAAAATGAACGCAAGATAAGGTTTTACATGGTAAATTTTAAATAAAAAACAAATGCTTTGTCAATATTCGGCAATCGCCGTCGTTGTTGTTTATTTTCTCTGCATAGTGATTGTTTATTTGAGCCATGAATGTTCTACAATGTTGGCTACAATGTTTGATTCTAAATAATAAGTCATATTACCGAATTTATGAGTAATTGGAGAAAAAATAGTATGTTTCATTCGCACAATAACATGAGTTTTCGGGACGGGTAAGACTCTTACTTGAAGGAGAACATTCGCCAAGCAATAGCTCGCATACCCATCGCTATGCTCGACAGAGTTGACCAGAACTTCAGAAATCGAGTAACTCAGTGTACTGACAATGAGGGGCGTTACTTGTCAGATATTATTTTAAATTTCCAATTATGTAGAAACACAAGAAAAAAGAATTAAAATGATAAATATAAAACTTTTTGTTTTACTGCCCTTTCAAATCAGCAAGTTTCGCTGCCGCACCCTGTACATTTGCTTATTTTAATCACTTCAATAAAAGTGTGCTCTACAATGGCTGATACTAAAGCAAGTAGTCCGGATTTAAAAATTCGCTGTTTATGTGGCTCTATGGGAGTATTTAGTCACGTTCTATTCGTGTTTGTATACAGTTTTTGAGCTGAGATAGTAATTTTTACCGCAATGGTACGGAAATATTTGGCTAACGCCGAATTGGAGCAATGTTTACACGAAAGTCGGCCGGAACATGAAAATTATGAACCTCCTAGTACATCTGGAAACAACCAAGATAATTATGCTACCATTCCGTAAAAAAACTATCTTTCATATTTTTGTTGATTTACAATAAATCTGGGTTTTCAATGAATCAGTTGGATTTTTGGGTGGGGAGTGAATAGAGTTCACGCAAAATTTGACCTCAAGATGGGCCCTTTGCGCTACTTAGGTGTGTGTAGTCTTGTTACCCTACCTCATGGACCAAATTTCAGAGGGCAGCGACGTTAATTGAATCCCAACGTCGAACGATGGCCGAGCCAGAAGACTGCGTACAAATGTCTGGCTATACATGGATTCGAACCGAAAACCTATTTATTGTTAACTCTGGCACTCGATTCACTACGCCATCAGCATGGTTGGTTTTAATGATATTGATAAATTGTAAACAAAGGGAAATGTAAAATAAGAGCATTACTTCTGATATAAATTTTGGTCCACATTTACTATGGGAAATGTACAATTCTGCAAATCTAAAGTTCCCCATCTGGACAGCACGGTTAATCGTAATTGTAACTAATAATAACCATACTGTTGATACAGTCCACTGGCACTGTGCAAACAAGTGAAATCCCACTAGCAAAAATTACCTGAAATACATTACTTTCCCTTTGCACAGCAGTAGTGATATTTCCAGGGCTGTGGAGTCGGTCACAAAAAATCCGACTCCGACTTCAGATATTTTAGTAGTTTGAATCCGACTCTTGACAGTACTAGAATATTGATACGCCCCCCCCCCCCCCATTCCTTTTCATCTACCTGATAAACTTTACCGGCTCATAACGAATTTCACAAGTTTTGCGGAATGTGGTTGATTATAATAAATTTCATATTTACAAATATTGCATTCACGGTTTCCAGCAACGTACTGATTTCACGTACAAATACACAGAGAGGTTTCCAAACGTAAATGAGGAAAAGGATAAAGATTACTTCAAGAGGAATACATTTCATGGCAAAATTTCGTAAACGTGCAAATGCCATTGTTATAACAAGACAGTTTCTTACCTGCCTACTAAACTAACAGTACTAACTACATTCCGTAGTAGATTATTTTCTTAAGGGGTCATTTACCGAGTCATAAGAAATTCAAATAATCTGACGTCTGAGCAGGGTTGAGCAGATTTAAATTATTTGATTAAAATAATGAATTTAATGGAGGAATTTAATTATCAAAATCATTGATTTAAATATTTTTTATATTTTGCGGAATCAACAAAACAAATACACCAAAGAAGTGCACTTCAAACATTTCCAATTAAACAGAAACACCATGAACAGTAACAATATAACAAAATGCTGAAACTGGTTTAACTTTTAAAATACATCTTGAAACAGTTAAAACAAAATAAGATGCACTATAAAAGTTAGAAATTACACGTAATACTAATAATAGTAATAATACGTACTATGCTTGTTTTATTGTTAATCGCATAAAACAGTTATTGGTAAGATATAGAAAAACCGTCTACTACGCTGTACAAGGACAAAGTCGGCATTTTTTAAATAGTTTGGTAGGAATTTAAATTTACAAGCGGTGATCACACTGATTCTAGAACACACTGCACACTCGTGGATCTATGAATTAACATATTATAGTAGTGCACGTATATTTTCATAAACTAACATAAATAAAGCAAAATCAATTTTTATTAACCCTGAGTCTGTCTTCAAATAGTCAGTACTACAGTCGTTCAAATAGTTTAATAGCTTTTGGCGTTTTTATAAAAAAAATTTTTTTTGATAAGTGGGAGTCGGAGTCGGATAACTTATACGGACTCCGACTCCACTCTAAAAGTCCCGACTCCTCGACTCCGACTCTACAGCCCTGGATATTTCGATACAAGAAATCTCTGAAGCAGAAATTTAATAGCTTCTCGTACTTACATTAAATTGTAGGTCCTGTATCCCTTTGTTTCACTTAACTAAAACAATAGAAGAGGAACTGCTGCATATCCTTGGAGTTGCGCAATTTCACATAGGTAATTAAATTACGTAGTAAATAAAAACATCGTTTTATTTAAATCAATCTTGTCCAAATATGTACAAGTGCAATAAAATATGTAAATTTATATAAAGGAAAAACCATTAACCATATAATATAGACAAACTCCAATTTGAAAAAAAATATTGTTTAAGCGAATAACTGAACTAGTTCACTTGTTTTGTTCCTACACAAAATAAAATTCAGTTTTTAACTCAGTAGTATTTCTACAAATGATATGGTACAAGTATCCTTTTAAATTTCCTTATCCATCAAAATTGTATGGTGTGGCTCTATTCCACTTTTTTATTAAAAGAAAATACTATTCTTATTCCTCTAAAAAAATATAGACGTAACTACGGATTTACAATGCGTGCCATTTCAAATAGTAGTAGGTATCAAAATTATATTAACATTGCACTGTGGATTCTCCATCATATTAAACTGTCTTTTAATCTTTAGTTTTTCACCCAACTGATGTATAATTTTCCATATTATTAACCTTTTCAGGCCGGGAGGCGCATAAATGCGCAAATGTCCAAATACACGGGAAATGCATATTTACACGAGACTGCAGAAAAAAATATTTTCAGTTTTTTTTATTACTGAAAATTGATTAATTTTAGGCGTACATCACATTTATAATTAATCTCAAAATTATACTTAACAAATGCTACAGAAAATGTTTAAACAGAAGGTACCGGAATGCCCGGTATAAATTTTAGCATCGAGGTATTTTGAAAACTATTGCATGCACATTAGTGAAAGAATTATCAACATTGATTTGTTGTTGTAAAAAATATGATTTATTTTGGCTGAGCGGCCCGATAGTTAAATCCATGCCCGGTGCGAAAAGGTTAATAAAAAGAAATATGTGACACTACTATGCTGAAATCTAATTTTTAAAGATAAATAGACGCATCTGTAAGCACATTAGTTATATACGAGAAGTATAATTACAATGTCTCACAATATCTCTATAAATAGTGTTTTATAAATTTACACTAAGGTTGGCTTATTCAACTAATTAAAACTTAAGTTACATTTCTTAAATGCTGATAAAAGTATAAAATATTTCTAGACAAGTGAAACTATTTAAAATATATTTTTTTATATTCAGACAATTCGAAGTAACTATATATAAATACTCTTATCAATTATTAATAAAAATTTTCAACTGTTGACAATAAGGATGGTATAAAACCCCACCAATTTAGCCATGTAATTGAGGTATTTAAATAATACAATGAAATACAAATAGGAGCTACGCCTTAAACTAGCAGCTCGTCTCTGAATATTGATAAAATTCTATCACTTGCCACTTTTGTTCGACTTTTAAATCTAATTTCAAAATCAGAAAAAGCTCACGTGTTTTTTTAGCAGCATTAAAATACAATTGTTTGCCACGAAATTACGAAGTTTAACACATTCATTTTTAACATCTGTTTTAAATTTACATCTCAAATCAGTGTAACAGAACCGTGCAATTAGTAACATTTTACCTAGGAAAATAAAAACGTACGCAATCGTTGTGCTTATTCATATATTTATATATTGTGTTTCCAAACACTAAACTTTTGTTCGAATAAATTAAATTTCGCCAACTCTAAAACTCAAAAGTGATTAAGAAATACCAAGATATTTGTTCTCTAACCAAACCAGCATATAATTAAAGAGGGTTTTCGATTATTAAAAGACTCAGGTAAGTCACTTATAAAATGTATTTAATTGTGATTAATTGAAACACAATAAATGTTAACTATTAATGCTAATCTTATAATAATTCAAAGTTAATTTTACAAGTACGTCTCCCAGCTAAGCCAGAGGAGCCATCTCGGAGCCAATCACTCTGGTAGAACAACCACCCATGGGAAGAAAATGAAATACACTGACTATAACTTAGAACCAAAAGTTGTTCCACCAGCGCAATAAAGTTAGGTGTTAAAACATTAAATGTGAAAATGTGGGCAACTAAGATTACAAACGTAAGCAATTTAGTGGTCACCATGCAGCTCCCACCAGAATACAAGACAGTAGAAAATTCCAGTCTCATTCACAAGGCAGCGTTCACAAGCCACAATATAGAAAATAATCACATAGGCATATAAAACAGCATATCAAATATCCTCCTGAGCTGAGCTTGGAACACGAACACGCGACAGAAGGTTAAGGACATCCTAGCGGGCTCTAACAGCCGGCACAAAGAAACCATATTTGCTGAGCCACAGGCCGACGCCAGCACCAAGCAGCAGGGATATCAGATTCGTTAAAAACAGCGTACATAGACCCTTGCGTGAGAATACACTACTGTCTCCCACACGAGCATAACGGATGCTGAGCACATCCCTCTTTGGGTGTCGAAAACTCCAGTTTTTGGGTGGCAGCTGATCAGGACGACTACTCCAGTCACTAAACAAGTCTCCATCCTAAAAGCATTTTTAACATTAGAATCTACAGGGAACATTACAGATTTTTTTTATATTTTCTATTCATTACTGATATTAGTAGATCAATTTGAAGGATAGACGTGGAGTAACAATATAATAGTTATAATGGATTTTATAATAATAATAATAATCTTTTATACATAAATATGAATTCACAAGGTGAGATCAAGCATTGCTGTTTTTAAATCTAACCTTGACGTAAATACAAATGATTATTTAACCCTCCCGTATTCTACATACCCCAGAGTAGTGTTTTTGCTGTAACTGTTCACCACATTTTTCAATAATCTTCAGATTTTAGCTATTCCTCGAGATATAGAGTATCTTTATAATTATGAAGTTCGATTTAAAAGAAAACTATTATAGCCATTTTTATCAATTAATTTTTGTGTGAGGTATGTGAAATACCCCGCATGGGCCCCAGAGTAATCATTTTTTTGCATTGCAGTATTTCTTCAGTTTTTATGAAGATTTTGGACATGGCTGCCCTCAATGCATATATAACTTGGATGGAGCAGAATCCAAAATGAGAAAAAATGATAGAAGTCGTAAGAAATTTTTTCTTCGTGAATTGTCGGCTGATTTAGTTGTGCCAAACGTTATAGCACGAAAAAATGCTAGTATTAATTACCATCAATATGTAAAAGATGCTCTTGAAATGTTTTCAATAAAAAACAATGAAACAAATGCCGTGGTACTGCCAGAACACAAGTCAAATACCAATCAAAGGTGCAACTTTTGCTCAAGAGTTCGCCACAGAAAAACGTAAACTATATCATATAGTCTAAACTGCAAACCCAATGACAATAAAGAACAATTATAAACAAATATTTTGTATATTTCTATTTTTTGTAGAACTGTTTAACCTTAGATTTAGTTTGTATTTTTGAATAAAATTTTGTGCTATAAGTAAGTCTTAAATGTTGTTTATAATTAGTGATGCAACCATAAAAAAAGTTTTTTTTAACCCGTTTTTTTGCAAAAAAAACGAGCAGTGTGGTTTTTTAAAAAAATAGGTTTTTTTCAGAATTGAAGTGTAGTGGATAACAAGTAATATTCTTTGGAAAAACAAAAAACAGATATTTCTAAATAAAAATAATACATTTCATAGGTAAAGTGCATTATAGAATTTATAATAACAAAAAAAAAACAAATATTTCTAAAGAAAAATAATGTATTACATTTCATAGCCAAAGTGGATGTAGAAATTATAATGCAGAAATTACTCGCTAACAGACATGGCTGACTCCTCAACAACTGATTCGGAGTCAGTATCCATGCAGTTTACGTCGCCCATGTCACTGTCTTATGACTTTGATGAATCGCTAATATTTAACATAACTTGATTCGTTGATCAGCTAGGTCCAGCTTACAACAACTTCCAACAGTGGGGGTGGGGCAGGGGTGCTCGCATAGAGGCATGCATACGCTTTACTGTTCTGTGAGTAATACGTAATACGAGTAGGCAGTAGGTATAAAATGTTATTTTTGTTTATTAAACATTTGTCTAGTCTGTACGGTAGTCTTCTTGAACTTTAAAGGGCATGTAAAATCAAAATAAGTTTAAATTTTGTCGTTTGTTTACCTGCTGCCAACCATACCTACCAGTTACAAAAATGAATAAAAAACAAAAAACAAAAACAAAAGTTTTTTGTAGTTTTTTTAAAGGTTTTTTATTCCAACAAAGCCCAAATTAGCTATAGGCATGAAAAACCACTAAGGTATCCCAAATACCCAGTACGGGTCCTAATGAAAGTTTCAGAGCATGGGTACGGAGGGTTAGTAAGGAAAAGAAGATTTGATATTTAGCAATTGCAAAATTAAGAAATTAATATAGAAATAATAAACATAATAATAGGAAGTAGTTGCTGAATGTTAGATAAGAGTATACAGGCTCATAGATATGCAATTAAATTTTGAAATATTGAAACATTACAATTAAACATTTAGAAATGGAACCTAACTTTAAATTAAAGTTTCAATTCCCATTGCAATGAATTAATGGTACGGCATTAGGTTGTTTCTTAAACATAAAATTTGTTTTTGAGTAGTACAGCATCAGAGTTTTATACAGGGTGTTCGGATAATAGGGAACCATACATTGATGGTGAGTTCTACGCATTAAAATAATAAAAAAACTTCATATGCAGTATTGTCCGAAAATCATTATTGGCGTAGATACCGACCCTTAAAGTTTAACTTTTTTTTTTAAATTTTTTATTTATTTTTTATAACTGAGTAGATAACTACTTTAAACTTGGTGTACGTGCTCTTTATTGAAATGCTCACAAACAAAAAGAAACATAATCGATAACATGTATTTTGAACTGGCAGTTAACCTAAAACCATATTTTCTTTTTAGTCATAACTTTTATATCTGAAGACATACCTCCGGTCTAGAAACGGCATCTTGTAGGGAATAAAAGAATTCAAAATTAATGTACTTTTGTTTGGTATGCGTAACATAAACCGTTTGGTTAGAAATTCTATCTAAAGTTTTAAGGCTTTTCTTTTCAGGGTTATTATCTGATTAGCCTTGATAACAAAAATGCAATTTTTTGTTTGTTTGTTGTCAAGTTGTTTACCTGCACTTATTATTGTTTTTTTCAGTTATAAAAAATAAATAAAAATTTAAAAAAAAAAGTTAAAACTTTAAGGGTCGGTATCTATGCCAATAACGATTTTCGGACAATACTGCATATGAAGTTTTTTTATTATTTTAATGCGTAGAACTCACCATCAATGTATGGTTCCCTATTATCCGAACACCCTGTATAGACTATAATTTATACGTATGGCAGCATATTACTTAAGATTTATCAGTTTCCTCTCATACCTGGACCTTATCAGTATGTTTATGTTTTTTTCTGGAAATAGAGACTCGTTTTGATTTGCATGCTTGTATGGGTATAGCCACGGAAGGACAGGGGTAGGCAACTGCTCACCCCTGCTCTTCCATTTATAAACAGCAAAAGGCGGCTCCGTTTACATTCGCCGGAATCCGTCACGCCGCAATTTGATTCGCCATGAGTCCTTTGACCGGAATGCATTTCACTGGATATCAAGATCGAGGACACTATGCTGATCGTGGGGACAACACCGGCCGTGGCAGTGAAAACAATTATCAAAGACTGCAACTAACTTAATTAGGCTAGAACGAGACATAGTACTTTGCCGAATTTCGTTAGGTGACCCTATAAGGCAAAACAAAATGCAGCTAATAGTTTTCCAGTGAAATAATTATCTGGCGAAATGAATTCTGGCGAGTCAAAATCTGGCGAATGGGAAAGCCACGCAAAAGACACTTGATTTATAATCATTATTACAATTCACATCCTACAAATTAAAAAAAAAACAACGAAATTATAATATGTTACACATATGATTTTAAATTAAAAAACAAACGAGGAAGCATGCTCATACGACTTAATCGATTGTATACCATACCATCGAGCTGTAGAGGTTACAAAGGTATTTCGTTCTGAGATAAGTACCACTCCTTAGCTCTTATCCGTGGCAATAGCGTGGTTCAAAACTAATGGAAAAATAATAAATAGAAATATTTTCAGTTCAAAACACCAAATTCAATGAGGGCCAAATAATGGGTGAGTATATAATGCGTTTGCGAGTTGGTATGATATTCATGGCGTAGTAGCGGAAACCGTCACTCGCATTTGTTCCGTAACAGCCATTTCTGAATAATCTAGATGTACATGTAAATACACACCAAATAGCGAATGAGCACATTTATGTTCCACTTCCAATATCAGACTGTGTATGTGTGCGTTCTGTTCCGAGAAAAAAAGTTCGAAAACCTGCCACGACACTTGAAAACTTAACAAAATACACAGTTATTTTAAGTAATTTTAAATATCAGGCGGAACTGTGGTACAATCCCTAGAAGGATAAAGAATAATGTCAAAAGACTGTTTTAGTAGACTATGGCTGCGAAGGGTACACAAAAAAATGATACTGGAAAAAAGGAAGGAGCTAGAAGATGAGGTCATAAAAAAATCTGCGAAAACTGATGGTAATTTAATATTTTTTTTTAATTTGTAAAAAATGAACTAAATATAGAATAATTATAGTAGTTAATTGCGTATATAAATTTTTGCCCCCCTCTAACTGGAATCCTGGCTACGCCCTAGAATGCTTGTGAGAAAGTGATTAAATAATATAGTTCAGAAGACATCAATGAAAAACACAGCCACAGGATGTTTGTTTCTTAAAAATTAAAATGTTAATACAACAATCATATCAACCTCAACATCGCCTAATTTCAAGAATTCAGTAAAATTTTGGTCACCACTTATATGTTCACATACCTACTCCACAATTTATTATTTCTTGTCAAAATTTAAATATTAGGGATGTCGGTGGGTACCCGGGTAACCGGGCCGACCCGGCTAACAGTCAACCTGGGTCTATTTTTAGGACCCGGGTACCTGACTAGTAAATTATGTAATTTCCAGAAAGTCAGTCTTTTTCGGAGATGATAAAAACTTAAAAACAATACTAATAAGCTCTAGAAAAACATAACCACGCAGTACCTAATAACAAGAATCACCCCATCCGGTAACACATAATGTCGTTTCTTGTTTCATACAATAAATCCGCTTCACGGAAATATTCAACCAGTCAGCAGTACCATTAAATTGCTTCAGTATGGGATGAAGTAACATAAACATCTTCTGTGTGTTGTTGATGCTGCTACCAATTTCGAATAGTCACATACTTGAATTTGATAGCACATGGACGTATGAAAATATATACGAATAATAGAAGACTTGTAGTTTGAATTGGTGAGTAGGTACTATTTCAATTTAGTTCAGTTTAAATCTCGGGGCGTAAAAGAAAGAAATTGTAGCTATCTCAGATGTTCAGATCTACGCTCAGAATTTTGTTATATATTTCAGGTACCCGAGAGTACCTGGGTACTGTATTCGGGAACCCGGGTTTGATTTTAGACCGGGTACAACATCCCTATTAAATATGGAACAATTTCTACTGTTCCACTACTGTTTATAGTTCTGATGGACTACTTGGTACATGAGGTGGAAAATACAATATGAGGAGCCAGAGTGGGAGTGTGGAAACTACAAACTGTTGCGATTAAGGAACTGATGTATGCAAATAATAATAATAATAATAATAATAATAATAATAATATTTATTGTCATGGATCTATACATAGATATTGACATTGTCAGGGTGATAACTATATAAAGTTCTTATGATTAATAAAGTTGACATTACACAATATTGGCAAAATCTTTGTAATTGTAAATGCAACGCTCAATTAAATACTCCTTTAATTTGTTTTTGAACTGATAAGTATTTTCTAATTTCTTAATGTCTATTGGAAGTGCATTGTATGCTTTAATTGCACAGTACTCCGTTCCCCTCTGAAATAGTGCTGTTGAATGAGGTGGAATTCTTAAACTATTAGCACAGCGTGTTTGAATTGCATTGTCCCCATACATATCTTTGTTAGTTAAAAATAATTTCGGATTATTCTTAACGAACATTACAAGACGGTATATAAATAACGTAGGCAAAGGCATTATTCTTAACATCAAAAATAGTGGCCTGCTGGGCTCCCTAGTACTAGCCTGAAGCATGCACCTAATTAAACGCTTTTGAGCGATAAAAGCATTTGCAGAGTAAGATATAGCTCCCCAAAATACCAGTCCATAGCTTAAGATAGACTGAACTTGAGCAAAGTAGTATATACGTAAAGTGTCCACATCGACAGAATTTCGAATATTGCGTATTGCATAACAATATGTATTTAATCTTCGAATTACATTGTCAATATGAGATTGAAATTTTAAAGTGTTATCCAGTTCTACCCCAAGAAATTTGATAGTATTACTTTCAGGTATTGATTTTAAATGATGTACGTAAATACTATTATTCTGGACAAATCTGTTATTACTAAATTTGACTAACACCGTTTTTGTGTCATTTAACGTTAATGCGTTATCTAACGACCACGCAGATGTGTTCTTAACAGTAGTAGAACTATCCTTCGAAGTTTGGCTTACTGTTGGACTGGATATTATACATGAGAGGTCATCGGCATACTGAAAAACGGATGTAATTCCTAAATGTTGAGGTAGATCATTAACATATAAAATAAATAGGAGGGGGCCCAGTATTGACCCTTGCGGGACACCCAACCTTATAGATTTTTTACTAGAAAAGTAATATCTGACTTCACCCCCATTTACGTATCTTAAACACACCTGCTGTGTTCTACCAGTTAAGAAAGATTTTAAAAATTTGAGCGGTACACCTCTAATGCCATAACAATGTAGTTTGTCCATTAATATTTCGTGATCTAATGAGTCGAATGCTTTAGAAAAGTCAAAGTATATACCTGTTACACATTCCCCCTTGTCAAGACACTCAACTATGTACTTTAAGGAGCTATATATAGCACTCTCAGTTGATTTACCTGGTATAAATCCATGCTGACACTTAGACAATACATTATGCTGTACTAAAAATTTTAACAGCCTATTGTACACTAGTTTCTCAATAATTTTGGAAAATACAGATGGCAGCGTTATTGGCCTGTAGTTTTTAATGTCAACTTTTGAGCCTTTCTTATGGACTGGTATAGTCTTTACATGTTTCAGTTGATCTGGAAACTCCCCAGATTCAAAACAAGTGTTAACTGATTGAGCTAGAGGCTCTGCAATTTCATGAGCAACTGATTTCAACAGGGAACAGGGTACTCCATCCATGCCAGCTGAATTTTTATTTGAGATTTGTTTGATAACTTCCACAACCTCTTGAGAATTTGTTGGTGCCAAGAAAAAACTGTATGGTAAAAAATTATTAAATTTAGACGAATTCTTTGCTTCTCTCGTATCCGAAATAGTAAACTGGTTGGCAAACATTTCCGCAAGTTGCTGTGGTTCTTCTATAATGCTACCCTGATCAGTAATTAGTTTAACTGGTTCGGATGGTACATTATACCCCGTTTCATGCCTGATAATATCCCACACTGCACCAGATTTATTGTGTGAATATGCTACTTTACGATTGTTAAACTTCTTTTTTTCTTCAGAAGTAAATTTGTAGAATAACTTTTTTTGAGCTCTATAATAGTTTAATAAATCAGTATTACTTTTATCACTCAAATATATCTGATGCAGGTCCCTCAATTTATCAGACATAGAAATAATTTCATTTGAGATCCAGGGTGATTTTGTCTTTTTCTTGTTAATGGTATATTTCTTGTTTGGAAATGCACACTCAAAGTGGTAGTAAAATGTAGAGAAAAATATATCAAAGTGATTGTTTATATAAGAATGTGACATATCAACCCAGGTTTCATTTGCCAACATGTTTTTAAAGTGTAACTTGCCTGTTTGGTCAAAAGTTCTTTTTGAAATTGTTAAGTGTGATGTATGATGGTCTACAATATTGGTATATAAGATTTGACCAAAATGGTCAGACATGGAGCTATCTACGACCTGACATTCAATAATACCGTTAAGATTACTGAATATATTATCTATACAGGTCTCAGATGTTAAACCAATACGTGTAGGCTCATTAATATGATGTTTCAACCCAAAGGAGTCAAAAATACTCAGTAATCTCAACATGTCTCGTGATGCCAGTGAGAAATTTACATTGAAATCGCCACAAATTAACAAATATTTTGTTTTTAGATGTACTAGTTCTAATAGAATTAGCAAATTATCGATAAATACTTCTATATTACCACTAGGTGATCTATAAATACAAATACACAAGTACTTAATTGACCTGACGGTAACCAAGCCAGAACAGAACTCGAAATCTTTTTCTATACAACTTAAGTTAATTCTGCACTCCTTGAACGAATGAGCTAAACTATTGTGCGCAAATATTGCTACTCCACCATTCTTATGTATTATTCTAGAATAACTGCTAATTAATTTATACTTAGGTAAGTTATAAGTAGTAATACTAGTACTATTCAAGTTGTGCTCGCTAAAGCAGCAAATTTTAGGATAATCGTACTTACTAAGAAAAACATCCAAACAATTTGACTTATTATTTAGGGTACAAATATTTAGGTGAAAAATGGTTAAATTACCACTTTTTAAGTTGACATCGCTAACTTCATTGTTGTTCTTACTCACACAGGATAAGTCATTCGTTCTTGCTATTTTGCTTCTATATACACTAGTACTTGCAGAATTTAGCTGCTATGAAGAATCTGTCACCACATCAGAGTCCACCTCATACTGAATCTTATTGCGTTGTTTATCCACTACTTTTTTCAATGTTGGGCATTTTATATCATATGCTGTATGTCCAGTTTTTAGACCCAATTTATACCTATCATTAGCCAAACAACAATTTATGCATTGCCACTTTGTATTTTTACACTCTCTTGTATCATGATCCTCACTCATACATCTTCCACATATCTTCTTTTCAGTACATTCCTTTGAGGTATGTCCCAGTTGACAACAGTTGTAACATCTAATAATATTGACATATTCAAAGCATCTACACGATTTATGTCCAATAAAGAGTCTTGCATCATTTTTCACCAATATATTATGAAAGGTTAGCGCATCACATTCGATAATTGCAAGATGTGTTTTTACCATTTTTTTGGTGGTGATAATTTTAATCATAGTTGTTTCACTAAAAATACCCTGATTTTGACGTTTTAAGACTTCCTCCAATTCATCATGTTTGTAATCCATTTCTATTCCAACAATTTTTATTTTTGTGTTCTTTTTACTTGGTATTGTTGTTTTAAATTTGTTTCCTATGCTTTGTTCTAAATTTGACTTTAGAACATTGGCATCGCCTTCATCCCTGCATCTGATTACGACACTTCCATTTTTTGTTTCTCTCATGCCTCTTACTCCGATACCTAATTTAATTGGGTCCACATTCTCTTTAATTGCCGTTTTTGTCTCAATATTTTCACAGGTTTCATTAGGCTTTACCACAACTATCCCTTCCTTAAGGGCATTTGCGTAACTTTTATTCTCAAATTTTTCTTTACCTCTACTTAATTTGGTATCAGCTACAACTACCTGTTGCTTTTTCACCTCCTCAATTGTGTGGAGACAATTTTTGGTTTTTTCAACCAGATTATTAGTATTTTCCACAATTTTGTTAATGCTGGCAACCAGTTTAATATGATTTAGTTTTAGTTGCGGAAAGCAAAGCACATTTCCAGAAAGTTTTAAATGTTTGGTGCAATGTCCTGGGCCTCTAAGAATTTGGAAATTAATGCGGCAAAAACAGAGTTACTAGTAAAATCCGAGAAAGAGAGTAGTGAATATTACGTTAGGCGGCACATTATTGCATCAAACAAGCAGTTTTAAATATTTAGGTGCAATGGTTCATTATTCAAACAATCTGGACATTGAACCTAATAACGGAATCAATGCTGCAGTAAAAGCTTACTAGACAATGGGAAGATCTTCCTTCGGGAAAAAATCTCCGAGGACACAAAAGTGAGGGTCTTTAAGTATTATTGTACCGGTATTGACCTACAGTAGTGAGTCAAGGATCTTAGCTGGGGGATAGAAATCGAAAATTCAGGCTGTCGAAATAAAAGTGTTATGCAGAATATGATAAAGAATGAGGACATTAGAAAGTCTAAAAATCGGGCCGGTGCTAGAAATAATAGCATATAATCAGTTAAGGTAATTCGGGCATTTAGTGAGAATGACAGGATAGTTAAAAAAGTGTGAAGAGATAGGAATGTATGGAAAAAGAAGCAAAGGTAGACCTAAGAAGAGATGGAATGATGTGGTAGCAACTATTTTTACCGGAAAAGGCTTTAATTGGAGGACTGCAAAAGCAGCCAAGGATCGTAAGGCATAGAGGCAACTTTGCAAACTCCAAGACCTCACCACTCATTAATGGGCAAAAGAGGTGAAGGTGAAGATTAAATAACATTTTCAAAATTTTTTGCAAAATTTATTTTCAACTAATATTGAAAACTGGCTACTTCTTGCATACAACAACCTAAACTTTCAACTTGAGGTGCCCCAATCCACAACGCAATAATAGTACCGTATTGACTAAACGACAACCGAGGTCAATCGGAAGGAATAACCCTCTAATTAATTGGCCTCCAAGATCACCCGACCTTACACCCTTAGACAATTTTTTCTGGGAGTATCTACAAAATGAGGTCTGCAACACGCAGTCTCAAAATAAGACGAGAAATGGAAAACCGGATCAAGTACGCTTGCACTGAAATTATGCTTTCAGCCCTCTGAAACGTTATACACAACAATATAAAGCAAATCGAGACATACATTAGGGTTTGTGGAGGTTTAATAGAAAATAGTATTTTAAATTTTTTTGACGATGTATTTATTTCTAACTCGTGAAACAAATTATTTATTAAAATTCTATTTTTATGTAAAAACAGGAATTATTTGATAACTACGTGGGTGGGCTAAATAGTAATGCACACATGCTTGCCAAACGCGAACGCAATGATCTACGAAGACGCGCATGATTGCAGTCGGAAGCTACACCCTTCCTTTATGCGCATGCCAAGTTTGAAGGAGTTTCGTTCACCATTTCAATTTTTAGTAGCGGAAGTAGGGAGACGTGTTCTCGTGCTATGTCAACGCGGCTTAAACAGCGAGCGGTAAAAGAAGTTTTAAGTGCTGAAAACGTAATTCCTACTGAGATTCATTGCCGTTTAAAGGCCGTTTATGGTGACGATACTGTTGATAGGACTACTGTGAATCGATAGGTAATAACATTTCGTAGTTGCGATCCCGAAAAAGCCGTAATTGATGACGAAAAATGCAGCGGATGTCCGATCACTGCCACAGACGATGAACATCGCAAATGCGTCGTCAATTTGATCCAAAATGACGGGCGGTTTGCAATGCCCTTTTGAGTTATTCGCCGTTCATTTTGGATCAAATTGTCGACGCTTTTGCGATGTTTATCGTCTGTGGCAGTAGTCGGACGTCAGCTGCGTTTTTCGTCATCAATTACGGCTTTTTCGGGATCGCAACCACGAAATGATATTACCCATCGATTCACAGTAGTCCTATCAACAGTATCATCACCATAAACAGCCTTTAAACGGCGGTGAGTCTCAGTAGGAATCACGTTTTCAGCAGTTAAAAATTCTTTAACCCCACGCTGTTTAAGTCGTGTTGACATAGCACGAAAACACGTCTCCATACCTCCACTACTTAAAAAGGAACTGGCAAATGAAACTCTTTCAAACTTGGCATGCGCATAAAAGAAAGATGTAGCTTCCAAATACAACCATGCGCGTCTCCGTAGGTCATTGCGTTTGCGTTCTACAAGCATGTGTGCGTTACTTTTCAGCCCACCCACGTAAAACCCATTAAAATATTTCGTTCAATCTTTTTTAATTTTGATCAAAATTTAAAATTTTAAAATTTTGGGCAATTCTAAACAACTTTTATTAGTAAAATTTTCTGATAAAAAATTTCTAAATTAATTTTTTTTATTTTTTCCATTTTTGTATCGCAGGTGACTGAGTGCATTTGAAGGTACCAAATGGTTTTGGGCCACAAGTAGACCGTAAGTTAGAGTCCTGCATCGGGTCGGGTACCCGAGGGTTGCGGGTAGGATTTATATCAATCTTGCGGGTAGCGGCGGATTTGAAACTGCAGGTCGCGGGTCGGGTACAACTTCATTTCTTCAACATAAATTTTGTTTGCGTATAAAAAAATTATACCTAATAATAATGAAGTGTTAAAATAACTTTCTGTATTGTGTATCGGCATTCTATCTGAAGCAAGTTGCTGGTACGTGCTGGTCTAATATTCGAATTTGGGGCAAGTGTGGCTTAAAAGTGCAAAACTTGCGGGTCGTGGGTCGGGTAAGGGTTTGAAACGGCGGGTCGTGGGTCAGGTGCGAGTATAAAAATGTGAAAATTGCAGTTCACGGGTCGGGGTGGGTTTAAAATTTCAGAAATTGTGGCTCGCAGGTCGGGTGAGGCTCCTAAATATTGGACCCGCGCAGGTCTCTACCGTAATCTGATAATAAACCCTATGGGTGGCTCTCAAAATATACATGAACACCCAGTACAAGTATCACAATTTGTAGTTTGAAGTTCCTTCAATGTATAAAAATAAGATGGTGCTCTTAAACAAGAGAAATACTTGTGGTTAACGTCAGGTGAAATGTCATCTAGATTCTAGAACAATTTTCATTTGAACACTTCCTTGGTAATTATTACCATTAATAAAAACAATAAGCGACACATAAATGATAATTCACACAGATCTACAACGAACTTTCAAGAAAATAAAAATTGATAAATACACACATAATGGTTAAAAATTGTTAGAAAACAAACTCCAAGACAAATGATTTTCAATGAACAAATGGACAATTACGGGCCATTACACTTAACTGCTTCCTGTGTTGAACGACATCAAGCTGGTTACTTAGCAGGTCATTGAATAGCATCTGAATTACAATTTAAAATTTCCTTACCATATGATCAAATCGGACTTGTAATACAAAGAAAAATCTTTTCTGTGAAGCGAGGACATAGTAATTTCTAATTACAAAAACTTTTTTAATAGACACCTCTAATTCCCTGTTTTTTTGGTTATTAATCAAATATCGCATTTGATATCACAAAAATCTATATTAAAATTCTAACAAATGTTACCTTCTATTTGAAAAACTATTTCATAATTATTACTCAAGTTGTAATCAATGTCTTCTCAATCTCTCTTTTGAGTATAGTTTTTATCGAGAAGGAATCAGCTTCTCCGTTCTTTTGTTTTCAAGATATAACAAATTGATCAAAAAGAAATTATGCCTTTGTACACAAAGCAAGTACATTTCTTTTAACCCCTGCATACCTAAGCAGGGTGTAACATGGGTCCCCCATTCGAATATTTTAACTTTTTTTGTGGACCCGTTGGCAGCAATGCTTCAATATGCATGTTTATTCCAACGATATTGCATTCATTGCAGTTTTTCCTGCAAATTTTCCGTTCAAAAAAAAATAACCTTGATCAAAGGCAGAAATCACACAAATCACCGAAAAACTGTGTTTTATCAAAGTCCCGAGGATGAAATTACCTATGAAAATGACATAGTAGTATTACTTCTTATTGCTAAATTTGCAATACAAACTTGTTATATAGCTTATAGAAGATATCCAGAACATAATACATTTTGGATACATTTACACAGGTAAATTTCCGAAAAATTGGTGGTGACCCTAGTGCCGCAGCCTTTACGTAGATTTGCTGAGCTTAGGTATCTATGGGTTAAAAAAATAATGAATTGTCTGACAATAGAACACAAGTAGTACACTATTTGATTGTTAGAATAAAGTAATAACTTATTTTGTTTTTTGTTTTTAAATGGAAATATCTTGCGTTAACGGTTTCCCTTTTGTAGTAAAAATGGTTCTCAGCTGTTTTTCTACCCTTTGGGTATAGGCCTCCCTAAAGCTTCCCCAACTATCTCTATTTTGTGCTACCTGGTACCAATTTAATCCCCCTGCTCTCTTGAGGTCGTCGCTCCATTGCATTTGCGGTCTTCCAACGCTTCGATTATTACTCCATGGTCTCCATCGTATTATCTTGCCACTTCATTTATCTTGTCCTCTTGCCACATGACCAGCCCAGTTCCATTTTAATGCCGCGATGTGGTTAACGTTATCTATAACATTTGTCTTCTCTCTTATCCATACATTCGTTTTGTATACGGCATGCCGAGTATCCTTCTCCTTGCTCGTTGGTTAACTCTCAATTTGTACAATATAGTTTTAGGTCTGTGCACCGTAGGCTAACACTGGCAGGATGCATTGGTTATATATTTCGGTTTTCAGTGGAATATTAGTATGTCCTTGTTATAGGCGGCCCAGATAAGTCGTATCCAGTTCTTGGTTCGCCTTTCCTACGGTTATGGTCTGCCTAGGTATTTGTATTTGGTTGCCTGATCGATCTTGTTTGTTCCAAACATGACATATTGGTTGACGTCTTCGTTTTCTGTTGTCATGTATTTTGTTTTCTGGAAGTTTATTTCAAGGTCAATGCAAGCGGTTGCTCTGTGAACGTCCTCGATGAGGCTCATTAGTCTGATTTTGATCGAGCAATCAGGACTATGTCATCAGCGAATAGTAGGTGATGCAGTCTTTCTCCACTGATATCGATGCCACGGTTTTTCCAATGAATTTATCTTAGTGCATCTTGCAGGACTAGAGTGAATAGCTTGGGCGACAAAATGTCACCCTGGCTGATTTCTCGTCCGATGTTTATTTTGTCAGATGTCTCATGTAATTTTATTTGTAGAGTGGCTTTGTTATAAATGGTTTTTATTAGGGTGTTGTATCGATGATCAATTCTTGCTTCCTTTAGAGCAGTGCTTCCCAAACTTTTTTGGGCCAAAGACCCCTTTCCCAAAAATAGTTGATACCATAGACCCCGCACTGTAACTCGTTCTTTTACTTGCTTATAGCACGTTTGACAATCACTGGTTTTCCATAATTTGATAAGATCTGATTTTTTGGAGTCGATGCTATTTGTAAACGAGGGTAAATTAAATGACACTTTTCCAATCGCATTGAACAAAGCAAGTTCGGGCGTGCAAAAAAGTTGTTTTAACATGCATTCGTCCTGTACATGTCCAAACTCATGTACCAGCAGTGTGTTGAGACGAACCTAGCTAGTTACAATTTAATCTACTTCAAGTTAATTTTGTGAAGTATTAATTAGTACTTATATACTTTACCATTAAGTTAACATGCGATAGGTCGATATTGAAAGATTTAAATAGTGGCCTGTTTGGGGGTCGATTTTCAAATGCCTTCGACCCCCATTTTTATGCACTAAATTTATCGACCCCTGAGAGATCGATATCGACCCCTTGGGATCGATATCGACCACTTTGGGAATCGCTGCTTTAGAGGTTGCTTGCTTGCCCATAATTCGACGGTGTTGCAAGCTTTCCAAAAATCTATAAATGCCAGCCAAAGGGGTATATTATAGTCTGTTCTTTCCAATATTGTTTATATCGTTTGTAACGTTATTGTGATGTAATCTTTTTAAATTTAAATTTATATCTGAATATCCAGAAATCCAGACCACTAATTCTGGAAGAGTCTATATTTTCAAACTTTTATTGTAATTATTTACAGTAAATTAAAACGGTAACAAATCTAGTCACCATGGAAAAACTGCATAGACCTTGGTAATTTTCATCTTAGTTTCTTTGTTGCGTTGCCCTTTGATAATCTGATAATACCGAGGATAATAAATTATCTACAATATACTGCAGCTTTACTGCATCTTTTGTGTATGATTTTGTTATCACAAATGTTGATCACGACAAAAAGAAAATAATAAATTTATAAAAATTTTTAAGCTATACGTCAACAATGGAAATGTTTAGTTTTTATGCCAGCTGCTTCAACTAACTATAAATTCCTTCAGTAAATATTTTTAATTGCTATAATAACTGATTGTAATATCGCACAGTTTTATTCAGTTTCATTTCGTGCCATTCCCCATTTTTTAAATTATTACGTTGTAAGTTTTATCGATTGCAGAAATATGTGACTAAATATGCAAACCATAAAGTTCCCATTACTCACTCAGTTTTACTTCTATTTATAATGAAAAATTGCGCAAGATGTTTTGAAATTTACATTGTTCTGCTAATTGCACAAGGTACATTAATAAATCAAGGCAATTCGGGCTGCATGAAAAATATAAACAATTAACCAAATTAGTAATTACAGGGGCATTTTATGGGTGCTTGTACCTTAAGAAAAGTTATTTGATACACTGATATGAAGTATATGTATGTGAACATCTGAAAGAAACTACAAATCTGTATTGCTTCATAACTTGAATGATTTCATATTAAAAATTTGCATGCGAGTCGTTTCCTGTGCTAGTTATACACAAGCACACACGTGTTCAATGTATAAGCAAATTTTTAACCAACGAAATTAACTTGGCACTACCTCAACTGGTATTTTAATCCTCTGGAGCCATTGATATAATGAAATACAAACCTACACCACATTAACATTATCACTATTGGTAAATGACATCAGGGGCAATTTACTGTTTTTATATAATAAAATTAATTATAACAAGTGCTGCACAGTATTATAATCGGAATTTCAAACCTATTTTATTATGTTCAGCCATACTTTTATGTTTGATGGGATGTTGCACACATTGCTTTCAGAACCAGTACGATTCGTACTACATAAAAACAATCGGAATTTTACAATAGGTACTTTCTTTGACCTTTTTGTCATATTATAAAACGTCAGATTTAATGAGTTGGGTAATGTACTGTTTGAATTACTAAAATCAGCTATTCTCATGGTATTACAACAGTATTCATTCATTAAACCTATACAATTAACGACATATACATTAAATCGCTTTGTTTACTATTTCTACAGACCGTTAAAAATCCAACTTACGTCTTTTGACTCGCTGTTCATATAATAAGACTGCCATTCCATGATGAGCGGTGTGCCTTGAACGGGGCTGTTGGGAGGTGACTTCGGACTACTGCGAGGAGAATCTCGTCGAGAGCCCGCTAACGAGACCCGTGCTGACGACTGGTTCGACTCTCTCTGTGCTTCTCGGAGCAGACGTAAATACTCCTCAGCCGGAAGTTGAGGCGTAACAGACCCTGGCGTGCCACCACTTTGAGACCCACAAGTGGATGAAGCAGTCACATCGACCCACGATTCTAAAGAAACTGACATCTTAATTGTGTAAACGATTGTTGACATAACATTATCCTTTGTAATTATGAATTTAGAATGAAAAAATCAATTGGGTGCATTGTTGATTCCTTATTCAGCTACTGCGTGGAAATCTTACAACGTCAATGACAATAATAGACAGATCTGTGTGTATGGTTTTGTGTACATTTTATTTTCAAATGACAGTTACATGCCAGCTGGAAGGTAAACAACGCAATCTTACCTCCAAGGAGATCGTCAACGCTAGATTTTGACGATGACATTTCTCAAGCGTTTAATGTCGCACTTTCACGAGATTAACGTTGCAATTGTGCACGAACACAAACAACTGCCACTACTCAAACACGATCAAAATTCCATAAACAAACGACAACCGAGATTAAAGCCTACGTGACTTGACAACAGTCACCAACCAGTTGGATGATTCTTTCTTTGTCTTCTGCAACTGACGTCAATAGTCACATGACATTGTCGGCCAATGACATCGTCTCAAGGTTTAATGCGCGAAACGGAACAAAACAAAAACGAGAAAAGCGGTGCGTCATTAACGCAACTGCGACGCCAGAAGCGCTCTGTACGGGTATTTTACTTCTGTTTGACTTCGAACTATAACGTTTCAACGAAACGATAGTTACGAGACGTTCAATATATAGTTTTTGTCACTTAAGAGCAGAAATTGATAAGATCAGGCACAATTTCTTCGAAATTTCGCAGTTGACTACTGCGCGTGCGCCATGAACTCTAATTTAATACACCCCGCTTAAAAATAAAAGTAGGAATAATCAGGGCCGTGCCAAGGCGCATTTACGCGCCCGTGTGACATCACTTTTTCGGTTCCCTTTATATACAGGGTGATGTAGAAAATATGAACTATTCCTGATACTACTTTCAAAACTAGCTATTTGTTTCCTTTAAACTTGTCAGGATTACAATTATATTTAAACTTTAATTACTTCTTTTTTAAATATGGAATTCGTAACATAGATCACCTAGTAATTTTACTGACCTCATGCTGAAAGAAATTACATGAAATCTTTGACAACATTTTTATTAAATTCGAGATATTTGCTAATTGTTCAATAAATTAGTATATGATTATAATAGAAATCTTGATTTTCTGTGATGTTATACAGGGTGAGTGGGTTTTCATTACCTACACACTCATTAATTTCATCACTAACAAGCTATTTGAGAAATTAATAAACTGATTTTAAATAGCTCTTTGTGCTCCTTCCAACTGTCAACAATAGAACGCTGTTACTTCGAAAGCAAAAGAGCAACAGCGATTTTTATAATTATTTTTTGAATATGTAGTTTTTGGATAATTATAAAACCTATTAAATTTTTAGTACAGAGCCATTTTAATTTGTTCTTTTTAAGTAATAAATAAAGAGTAAAAAATAAATGACGAAAAGAAGGCTATGCGAAGTAATGTACGAAAAAATATTTATTTTAACATATGAATATGACATATTACATGTTAACTACTTCAAAATAACAAGAATACAAGAAAAAATATTACTGTATCAAACAAAGTCGCGTTATACAGCCTAGTTTTGATCGTTCCTCTTTTTACTCCTACGATGTTATTTATTACTTGATGGAAAAAATAAAAGTTGCGGTGTACTGAGAATTTAGTAAACTGCTCAAGAAAAATCAGGGTGTTCCACTTAAAAAATCTAGAAACCATTGTTCGTATGTTTTCTAACCGACAGTGTTCTATTGTAGACAGTTGGAAAGAGGCAAAAAAAAACTATTGAAAATTGGTTTTTCAATTTTTAAAATAGGTTGACAGTGACGAAATTAATGAATGTGTAATAAAAACCCACCCATACTGTATATCTTGCATTCATTATTTATTTGTTATGTAGGTCATTAAACCATGAAAAATATTTTTTCTTCTTTTTCGTATTATCCCCCCCTCAAACGAGGCGTGGCCATCACACCACTTTCTTGTAGTGAGTAACTTGCCCGTACAAATTTGAGTTAACCGTTGCTTTAAAAATATACAACGTCAAAATAAATATTACTCTTTATCTCCGCAGATATAAAACTGTATATCTTAAGAAAAATTTTAAATGCAATAGAAAAACATAAGTAAACGAAATTTTTGAGAAAAAAAAACGATTTTTTCAAAAACTACATATTTTAAAAAAGTTATAGACAATTGCGTAATATGGCTATAACATTGTTATCATTGTTAATTTTTAGATTGTAAACATCTAATTTTTCAAAAATTATATTTCTCAAAAAAAAATTCTAAACAAAAGTCGTAGATAATTTCATAGCATATAAGCTTGTTCTAAAGAATTTAATTTTTATCAAAAAATTATAAAAAATTCCCGAAAAATGGAATGGAGAAAATATAGAGTAAAGTACCGCTTCTGGTTGGTCGACTTTAGCTAAAAGTCACTAGGATCTCGGAATTTATATTATAAAGGTAGATATAGATTTGTAGGCCGATCGAGTAAATCGTCTGGATTATAGAGGACACAGACTGTCATACTGACAGGCAGACGTAATTTCGAAAACCAGTTTTTTCTGAATCAGAAGACACAAAAACGGATATTCCAGCAAAAATTTCGAGTTCGAAAATTTTCATGATTACTATACATATGTTATTTTACTTTGTCAAAGAAAGCAAAAGTTATCTGCACTTTTGCTTAGATATTTACTTGCAATATACAGGGTCCAACGGCGAGGCAAGGGTAAAAGACGTTTTTAAAATTCTAATATGAGAGTTATATAAAAATCGCTTATATAAAAGTTGTAGTTACGAAGGTGGTGTACATTGCTACAATATTTTTGATTATACAGGGTGGTTCAAAAAAGTGTGGCAAAGTAAACTTACTTTTTTAATGGAATTCCCTATACAGGATGTAATTAAGCACATAGACAAACTTTAAGAGATTATTCCTTGATTAATTTTAAGACAAAAAGTTTAAATAATCCTGGGTCCACAACGGCTCTGTTTTCGAGGCATATGGTGTTAAAGTAAAAAAAATGATTTTTTCGTATTATTTTGTAATTAATATTAATAAATATTACAACAAAACAATAAAACATTTCGTAAAATTAGCAACAACTACTGCAACAAATAAACAGCATCATTTTCATACAATAACTGTTGGAAATAACCTTCTTCGCACTCAATGCAGACGTCTACACGCCTCATCATTGACTGTCAAATTCTTTCAAAAATACCCGGTGTATTTTTCAATAATCACGAAGTTAAATGAAAGAAAACGTTACTATTCTTTTGTGAATTACCTTTCGACAGTAAACTAGTAACTGATGTACAGGGTTTTTAATTTCTGCAAATTTAAAAATTTCGTATTTAAAAAAAAATTATATTTGAAAAGCCCATTAATGAGCTTTCTTTTTATACCTTACTCCATCCCCTAAATTCTACTGTTTTTCAGATATTCAAATTTGAACATACTACAACAATTAAAGCCCCAAAACACCAGGTTTTGAAAATAAAAATCCAGCCACAGCTGAAACACGAAATAACAAGCACAAAAGGCGAGAAAAGCAGGAGAAAAGTAAATGTGAAAAACCATTGAATTTAGGTGTAGAAAGTAAAATATCAGAAAAAATCCCACTAAACGGGTTTTCCAACAAAACAGAAATACACAGGGTGTCCTATTTAAAAAATATAAAAATTATTAAATTTGCACATTTTGAGCTCGCTGTATAGCTTTAATACCCAGAGAACAGAACGAGAAATACTTGAATATTTAACGTAATTACGTATAGGATGTTTGGTGTATTCGCATTTGTTTTAATTCTGATTTCATTTGATACTGAAATTAATTTAGTGCTGGAATTCTGGTTTTTCCGTGTTTATTGTTTCTCGTATCAACAATGTTGTAATTCACAAAAATATAATTTTTTGGTAACGTAATCTTTCATTCAATTGCTTTCTATTCCTTACAGCAGCCGCCTAAAATTCATTTTTTGCATAGTCGTTAATTATCTTCAAAACAGATGACGTTAGACCCATGCAAATTCATATTAGAATGATTAACATTTCAACACATTTGTAAGCTACCTAAATATAGAGCATTCAATTTAAAAAAATAATAAATTTGATTCGCGACACTTTTTTGAGCCACCTTCTATAATCAAAAATATTTTAGTAATGTACACCACCTTCGTAACTACAGTGCCTTCATAAATGATCGAACGTTTTTGAATGGTCATTATTTTGGCGCCATTTATTTATATTGGTGACACTGTAAGTCTATGTCAAATTCGAGGTTAGCAGATTAGGTTTTGCGTCAGTCTGTGTCAAAGTGACGGAAAACCTAACCTGATAACCTCGAATTTGACATAGACTTACAGTGCCACCAACATAAAAAAGGCGCCAAAATAATGACCATTCAAAAACGTTCGAGCATTTATGAAGGCACTGTATAACTTTTATATAAGCAATTGTATGTAACTCTCATAGTTTTAGAAAATTTTCAACCCCGCATCGTTGTCGGACCATGAATACTCCACGAAAAGAGGTATGGCGTTGAAACCTCATATATAAATTTTGTGTACTATGTAGATGCGACAGCAAGCTTTTGAAGAAAATTGCATAACCAGAAGTAGGTGTTTACTCTTGTGATTTTTCAGTTTTTTTCGATTTTTTCAAAAACGGCTCTAACGATTTTTTCAATCTTGACATTTTTAATGTGTATTGATGTGAGATCGGTGATTTCCAGTTGAATACTTCTAAAATGGATTTCTTTTGTTTTTTTTCTATTTTTTTATTAACTCCTATTTTAAATAGAACACCCGGTATATTATTACATTTTTAAATTCAGCTTAAAATTTTAGAGAAAATTTGTCTCTTCAACTAACTCTCTATTTTGTACCGTTTTTGTAGAATATCTATTTTTTTTAAATTTTTGACAAATGCTTAAAAATTAAAAATCAAATTTTTGGCTAATTATAAGATCACTGTAAAAGGAATTTGTGTGAGTGTATCACACCAGATTTTTATACATCTTTTGCAAAGTTTTTTAGTAAGTAGCGATTATTTGCAATTTTGTTAGCTGTTATTTTGTTGCTTTCAAAATTTAAGAGTTTCGTGTCCCCCGCCGGAGGCCCCCGTTAGCGCTTCACACACCGCACGCTCGCTAAGAACGGCCCTGGAAATATTAATTGTTCCTAATTAAGGCAACTTAGTCTATACTACATTTATCAATAAGCCAATGTGACCTTGCTGAAGATAGCTTTGTATTGAGATTAGGTTGACAAACATGCATTTACAGCTAACCAAAGGAATACTGTCCTCATTTCCAGCAACTTAACAAATGCCCAATTACACCGTTTGCTAATGGTAATTAAAAGGCGCACCAAAACTGAGAGATAATGATTGCGCGAAGTTCGAAAATCATATTTACTGTGGTGATTCATAATTATTGTCTGGAATATCAAAAACATACCTATGACCAGTCATAATTAGTTTTGCAACAGATAAAATGTGAAAACCTAAATATTGTTTTTCAATCACTTTTTAGCAATTGTTTAACTACTATCAGTCATAACATTAAGAAAAAAACTTCATTATTGGCGTATTGTTAAGATAGGTTTATATGTAATTTGTTTTGTTCGTTTTAATTAGGGGTCAATTAACAGTACACATTTATGTTGGTAAATATTAAAACGTGCATCATAATAGTTTGAAAACAATAACTTGCAACACATTAATGACATCACACAGTTCAGGTCTTTCCGCAAGAAATGACCATCGACCCAGATTTGACCAACATGTCCCAGAAAAATAAACGTCCCGCACAACCTCCCTGAAAAGACATTTTCTCACATAAAGCAGAAATACCTACATTCAATATTCAATCTGTGCTAATATTACAGAATATATAGTGTAGCAAAATATATACTCTTCACTAATATTAAGAAACTGCTCCCCACAGACCATTGCTCCCACGGAGCGATTTTCTTCTGGAATAAATAAATTATGGACAACAGAAAAAAATCAACTGTTAGTAGAAACATTAAAATTTGTACTTTTTGTGAAATCAGCTTTATAAGTTTCAGGAAAAGCAATTCATTGATTAATTCTGTGTCAAAAATCTTAATACTAAAATGTTGATTGGCCTTCATGAGCCCTCACAAGCGGTAGATAAAAAACATTTTCTTTTTCAGGTAAAGTACCTTTTCTGTTTTAAATACCGGCAAAATATAATCGCGGAAAGTTGTTCAAAATATAAAATTATGGTCCCATGCACACAGTTTCATAAAGTAGTCCAATATTTCTGCATCCATTAAGTATGGAATAGCTCCAATATCATCTATAGGTATCAGCGGTTTTCAACCTTTACTCACTTACGAACCTCTTGGCAGATTGTTTAGAATGTCACAGACCCATTACATGTACCGATAAGAAGTATCTCAAACCCTTGCTATGGCTGGAAAGATTCTAAGTAGGACTTTGACCATATATGAACACAGCAAGAGGTGTCTCAGGTGGTACTGGTATTCCGCATGCCTAGACCTTGTCCATAGCAAACAAACAAAATCAGTGAAATTGTAATTTTCAAAGACAAAAATAGTAAAAGTCCGAAAACATACCTATGCTAAATTAATATATAATTAAAATAGCTATTCAAAAGACTGAAATCCAAAAATGGTAAAAAATCCAACAACTTAAAACAAACTATCATATTCAGGCTGGTTTTGACTTAATGGCAAGATTAATGCTGATTCTGGGAAACAAGTTTATTGATGTTAAATTCAATATTCGCTGGAAATCGAAGTCTCAGCTGTGACTCGACATTTTTGAATAAAGTTTGGTATTTATTGTAAAGTATATTACGCGTAAAAATTCACTCTCACATAAATACATCGTTGGGAATAGCATCAGTTGGTACCTTTCCGTGCTAACTTAATGTGGTCAAAAACACAGGAAAGAATTTGATTTAAAATACTGCTTCAATGCTTCATCTGTTGATATTTCAGCCAGACTGTTTTCTTCCATCACAGTCAAACCTATGATTCAAAGTGTGTAAAAAAGTGATTTCTGATCGACCGTAGTCGAAAAGAGAAGATGCAACAGTGCAGTGCCCTTCTGATAAATAATTTATGATTTTTTCATGGTTTGTTTTTGGTCGATAAAAATGTTAACAGCTTCATTTTTGCTAGAGGTCATTTACGGATGATTCAGGATTTTATCTAGAGGTCACTGAAGAAGTGTTGATGGTTTTGATAAGATTGTAGTGTCATAGCAACCTATCAAGCATGTTCTCAATGCGTTGAAAGATTGTGTATCAGGCGGTTTTAGTAAATTGTCACTGACTTTCGGCATGACATCCGCAAGTAATTGTACAACTGTCAAATTGAATTTTTGGAAGTCATCAGCCACCCCAATTTGAGTAAAGTAGCAGTCAATGAGAATTAAATATAATGGGATATCGGTTGGATTGAAAGCCGGAAAATTCAATTTGTGGTCCATGTGAAAGTTGATATTGCACTTATCTTTTTGGGGCGCTGTGATAGACTGATTGGTAGAGCTGATGGCCACAGAATGCATAATGGGATTCGTCCAACGAATGTCTAATTGACCTGATTGTGGATGGAAGCTCAGCTGGACAGATTGCAGCAGATGGCTCAGGTTGATGTCTTCAACTGTTGTTCGCCTTCATTGTGAATGGGTTTGGATCTGTGCGTGTTCAGATCAACGGCGGAGTCATCAATATTAAGGCTATGACTTCATAGGATTGATATGTAAGTAATCCCTTAATTTAGAAGCCTTATATCTGAGTACAAAGCACTAAATAAAATGCGTGTGTTCATTAGAAGATAGATTTTATAAATAATTTTTTGTTTGATGTGTCACCTTAACAACTAAAACCTGGTGACACAATCATAACAGTACCTATAGTATATTTTAAGGTGCGTCACCGAATTGTGAGTTGTCTCCAGTGACGTGCATAAATTAGGGGGCGCTCGTTTGAGCAGTAATAGATTTGAATTAACATCAGTTTTTTTTTTAATTTTGTGGCGCTTTTAGTGCTGTCATATGAGTTAGTTCGAATTTGCAATACCCGTATAATATTGCATGAATATTATTGGTTTATATGGAAAGTTCTGAAGCTCTCTCTCTCTATTCACAGGGATCCATTCTTTATTATATTATATTTTTACTGTGTTGTTTATTTGTCCTAGTGAAGTGTTTGGACTCCATTTTGGATTATGTGTCTCCTGTATTGACCAGTTGTATTTACATTTTACATTTCCTGTTGTGCAGCCCCAATCAAATAAAGGCGTAATAAATCTCATTTGTTAAACTACATTTTTATTTCTTTGAGTGTAAGTGCAGGTAACACAGATAGACTCTCTGTATAGTATTGTTTTTTAAGATTGATATTAATTTTAAATTATAAATAAGCACCATCGTATTGGGCATATATATTGTTTTTTACCTCTAGTACCTATACCGGAAAAACAAAAAACTTCTTGTTTATTTAACATTGCTATCTCTGTAATTATACATGTATTATTATTATATCACTGTTTAATAATTATTTTTGAATGAAACTGAATTGTTTGAGTGATTGTGGAAAAAAACTATATTTTTCAATTAAATAGAACAAATTTTTTGTTCAGCTCTTACTTTTTCATTTAGCTTTTTTAAATACTTATTTAAATATTTCTGGTTTAGATTATTATAAGCGTTTACTCTCTCTCAATACGATTGTAGGCAAGTCAAACCTTTAGTCGACTCTCTTCCTTGTCGAAACTTTTTGCACTACTCAACCATTGTGAGAATAACTAGATATAGTCACTATAGACGCCTTTCAGTCTCTCACAGATTTCTAGTGATTGTCCTTCAGTGGCTAAAAATTTAACAACAGCACACATATTACCTTTGGATGGCTCTTCTATACTATAGTAAATGCTATTGCCAACCTCTATCAAAATGCACACCAACAAGTAACCGCAAAGAAATTTGACAGACACCTCTCTAATAAGTCAATAAACAATTGTTACAAGCAAGTGCAGATCAAGTCAAGCCAACGTAATCCAAACATGTTTCTATTGAACAATCCTCATATGTAGGTACTCCATTCATCAATATTTCCTGCATACACACAAATATAGTTTTTATTGCTGTCATTATTATCGTAGTCTTTGGCCTCCTTTAACTATTTAGTGTCAACTGCCATGTACACAATGTATAAATAATAAAAGTACTATAGATAGTACACTTCATCCCAAATTTGAAAAACCTAGCCAAACTGCAGAGTGTTTTGCTATTTTTCATCTATACAGCATAAAAGTAATTTTCTGTAAATTTTTAAAATTCAAAATGTGTTGTTTTTAGTCCGTAACAGTGGAACTCTCGAAGAATAATTGTAATTTTAAAAATTGCTGTACAAGATAATTTTTAAGAACTGCGTAAAACTATAAAAATATTTTACAAATGACACAATTAAGGAAACACTATTTTAAAGGTTTAATAATAAAATCAACAACGAGACAGGCAATGGAAAAGGCAAACGAGAATAAGGCAGCTAAAAAGAAACTAATAAAAAAAGAAGAAAAATAAAGCAAAAAACACAATAATAAAGATAGGAACATGGGACATAAAAACACTATTAACCCGGGGAAAAATGGAAGAAGTAGCAAAAGAATTACCACGCTATAAAGTAGACATTACTGCACTACAAGAAACGAGATGGAAAGAACAGGGAAAAATTAACAAAAAAGAATACACATGTTATATTCAGGGGAAAGTAAACAGGAGAAAAATGGCACAGGTTTTATTGTAAATGGAAGATTACGTGAAAACATTTTGCATTTTAAACCTATAGATGGAAGAAACGCAAGAAAATAGATAAGATTACATGGAGATGGCCAGGTGGAAATACCGATGAAGGAAATCAAATAGATCACGTGATCATTCAAAAAAGAAGAGAAACATTCATAAACAATATACGATCTTACAGGAAATGAAGCAAAAAAAAACAAGAAGCATAAATGAAGGGAAGAAGTGCAAAAAACTAAATATAGAAAATCTAAACAATGAAAGACTACGTGAGAAATACACAATGGAAGTAGATAAAGAACTAGAAGAAAAAGAAAAAGTAACGGACATAGATCTAAAATGGGGTAATATTTGTAGAAGTGTAACAAGCGTACAAAAATAATAGGATATCAAGAAAAAAAGACATGGAAGGAATGGTTCGATAACGAATATGATGACATAAACAAACTCAAAGAGAAGCAAGAATAAAATGGATAAGAACAATGAAACCAGAAGATCTAGAAAGCAACAAAAAAACATAAAGGAATCAAACAAGATATATAAACAGAAAAAGAATATGTGGCTAAATCAAAAGATGGAAGAAATAGAAAACAATAGCAGAAGCAACGATGCAAAGACACTATACAGGAAAATACTAGAACAAAAAAAAATTATCAGATTAAAACAAGAGGGATGAAAGACGAAGAAAGAAACATAGAACACTCACCTGATAAAATTAAGGAAATATGTGAAAAACACTTTCAAAAACTACTGAATGAACAAGAAGAAAAAGAGGAAAACAAACGACAAGAGGAGGAAACAGTAGATAATTACAATGAAGAAATACCAGAACCAACATACGAAGAATTCAAGAATGTAGTGTGTAATATTAAAAATGGAAAAGCTCCGGGTAAAGATGAGATAAACGGAGAGCTGTTATAACACGGAGGGGAAAAACTTCATCAAAGAATCTACAAAATTATAAAACAAATATGGAAAGACGAAAAAATGCCGAGAGAATGGGAAGAAGGAGTGATAATCACCATAAAAAAGAAAAGAGATCCTGAAGAGTGTCGGAATTACAGACGGATTTCGCTACTTAATACAGCATACAAGATCTTATCAACATTATTATACAGACAATTGACAAAATACACAAATAAAATAATCGGAAACTATCAACATGGATTTACAACTGAAAAGTCTACAATAGATGCGTTACACATAATTAAACAGATACTAGAGAAAGGCCATGAACACGACATTGACATCTACCTTTTATTCATCGACTTCCAACAAGCATTTAATAAAGTAAACAGGAAAGAACTATTGAAAGCATTAAAAGAAATAGAAATACCAAATAAACTGTCTCGATTAATACAAATGACACTGAGAGGTACAAGAACCTGCGTCAGAACACCAGAAGGCGATACAAACATATTCAGAGTAAATGCAGGAGTACGACAAGGTGACACTCTATCAGCAACATTATTCAATATTATTTTGGAAAAAGTACTGAGAAACATTGAATATAAAGGAACAATAATAAACAAAGAAATGCAGATACTTGCCTAAGCAGTTGTTGTTGTTATATCAGGAAAAAAAAGTAAATTAATGGACACTTTCAAAATAATTGAGAATAAAGCAAAGGAGCACATAAATGAAGCAAAGACCAAAATTATGGTATGTCAAAGAATAATAAATAATACAGGAAACAACATCCTAAAAATAAATAAATATACCTTCGAAAAAGTAGACAATGTTGATTACTTAGGAATACAATTAAACAGAAATAACAAAAGGAATACTGAAATTAAGCAAAAATACAAGCTGGCACAAGAGCATATTATGCAAACAGAAACCTGCTAAAGGACAAACAAATCATGATAAAAAGCAAAATGAAAATCTACAAAAGTCTAATAAGACCGGTAGCCACTTATGCCGCAGAACTAATATGCCGAAGAACTAAAGATTTTCGAACGAAAAATACTAAGGACAATACTTGGCCCAATATGAACCAGCGAAGGCGAGATCAGAGCTATGATGAATCATGAATCATTAAGGGATATAAATGGCAAAGATATAATACGGTTCATAAAAGCCCAACGCGTCAGATGGCTAGGGCATATGATGACAGACGAAGAAAGCACAACAAAAAATATCATTCAGCGGAAACCTACCGAAACCCGAGCAAGAGGAAGACCTAGAATAACGTGGTACAATGAAGTAATAATAATAATAATAATAATGGTGAGGCACTAACACCCCATGAAGGAGCTTGGCCTGCAAGGCGGAAGGTTAGAGCTTCCGTATCCTCGCTCTCACACCCGGCTGTCGCGTGTCAATGACACGTGGTGGTGTGGTGAGCACCACGCATTAGACAACCGCATTATTACCCCTTGTTCTTTCGAACGCAGGTTCCCAATTATTTAAAGCGACTGGGTAGGCCGCCCGCCAGGCATCGATCTGGGATTTGAACTCCAGACTTCCGCGCCGCAGTCCGATGCTCTAACCATCAGAGCCACGAACAATGAAGTAATAGAAGATCTAAAAAAATGGGAATCAATAACTGGAGAGACCAAATAGTGAACAGGAAAGTGTGGAGACAAATAGTAGTTAATGAAGCAAAAACTCACAATAATCTGTGAACAGTACGCGTAAGTGTACGTACATGTGTGTGCGCGCGATAATATAGTGCTATATGGGGACTGATCCACCCCAGCAACTGGATCCACAAACTCTCTGGAAGGGACAGCTAGCTATACTCCATCAGGAGTACTTACTTACTTAACCGGCGTTACAATCCTTTGTTGATTTTAGCCTCTTGGATTATCATCCTCCATTGAACCCTGTTCCGTGCTATCCTTTTCCAATTGTCAATCTGAAGCACCCTTAGGTCCCGTTGCACTCCATCTATCCACCTCTCTCTTGGCCTGCCCCTGGGTCTTCCGTATTGCGGGTTCCATTCCATTAAGCTTTTGACGCTTCTGTTATCGGCCATCCTTACCACGTGCCCCACCCATCTCAACCTCTGGGACTTGATAAAGCGCACTATGTCATCGTTCATTATGTTGTACAGCTCCGCGTTGTTCTTCTACACACCATTCCGTTAGCTTCTTGCACTGGGCCCCATATTTTCCGCATTATCGCTCTTTCTGCTGTTCGCAGTTTGGTTTGTTCATTTAGCGTTAAAGACCATGCTTCGCACCCGTATGTCGTAATTGGTCTAATCACAGATTTATAAATTTTCATTTTGGTTGACCTATTCAGTAAATTGGACTTAAGTAGGTTTTTGTACATGAAGTAGCTTCTATTCCCAGCTTGGATCCTCCTAGATACCTCCTCTTCCATTCTGTTGTTTGCGTTTAATTGAGAACCTAGATACACAAATTCCCGCACCTCTTCAAACGTATATGATCCTATTACTAGGTCTTGCAGCTGGTACTCTTCCCTTGTTAATCTCAAGTATTTTGTTTTTTTCTCATTCACCTGTAGACCTACTTCTTTGGCGGCTTCGTCCAATTGCCTGAATGTGGCTTTCAGTTCCCCTAGGCTTCTGCTTGTTATCACTAAATCATCTGCGTATGCATTAATCTGCACCATCCTTGATTTAATGTTACCAGATACGTTTAGCTTACGTATTACGGTTTCTAGGACCATGTTGAAAATCATTGTGGAAAGCGCGTCGCCTTGTCTGACCCCCGCATTTGTATTAAATACATCTGTGCATTCTTGCTGTATCAGCACTGTCGTTTTTGTATCTCGTAGGGTCATACACACTAGCTTTATTAGTTTATCAGGAATCTCCAGCGTTTTTAATATTTCTGCGATCCTACTTCTTCTAACCTTGTCGAATGCTTGCCTGAAGTCAATAAAAAGATTGTGCAGGTTGATGTTGTGTTCCCTGGACTTCTCAAATATTTGTCTCATGGTAAAAATACTATCAGTCGTTGATCTGCCTGGCCTGAAACCATTTTGGTAATCTCCCAAATGTTTTTCGGCGTATTTTAACAGACGGTTGTAGAGCACACATGAAAGGATCTTATAGGCAACATTTAACAGGGTTATCCCTTGGTAATTATCGCATAGGTATTTATCACGCTTCTTAAAAAACGGCACTATTACGCCACACTTCCATCTCTCAGGCATTTTTTCTTCCGACCATATTAGCTGCATTAATTGGTGCAATCAGGAGTGTTACGCTTATATATATTTATATATATATATATATGTATATAATAATAAAAACTGAATGGTAGTGGTGGGTACTCCTCTACGATTCCGGTAGAGAACAGACTTACTTAGGGAGTGGTGACCCTATATCCTTGCAAGCTCGTAGTTTCTTCCACTCACTAAACCTCGTAAGAACTATGACCCAACCCTTTACCCTATCTAATCCATTTTTGTCCCTCTCACGTCCAAATAACATCTTCCAACTCGCCTAGCCAGCGTGAAAGATAATGGCTACCAAACCCTCATTAACACTAAATATGGACAACACAAACAGAAAATTGCCTCGAGATCCTGGCGATCTGCAAATCCCCAACCAAGGCAGCGGTTGGACTAAGAAGCAGATCAGGGGTGCGAAGAAACCCCAGGTTACAATAGGCTATCATAGGATAACGAAATTGGAAATAGGAGGAATAAATGTACAAACTTTATTACATGACAGAGACCTCTATTAACTAGAACAAGAATTGAAAAACATCTCTTGAGATATTATTGGTCTCAGCGAAACAAGAAGAGGAGAAAATTGTGTAAAATTAGAATCAGGACACACATTATATTATAAAAGATCTGAAAACGAAAGCCACAGGGATGTAGGCTTTATAATAAATAAGAGAATAGCACCATTGGTAACAAAGCTTGATAGTATATCGGATAGAATAGCTACTATAACACTGGAAATACCCGATAAATGCACAATAAAATGTACCCAGTGCTACGCCCCAATGCACCCCGATGAAGAGATAGAATTGTTCTACCTATCAACAATAATAAATAGAGAGAAAAACAAACACAGAATTATAACAGGAGACTTCAACGCAAAGTTGGAAAGCGACATGATGAAACAGAAGAAAATTTAGAACAGTTCGGCTTCGATGAAAGAAATGAACGGGAGTCAACATTGCTAGACTTCTTATCAAGCAATAAACTCGTTTTTCAAAAAGAAAAAGCAAAGGAAGTTGACCTGGGTGAGCCCAGATGGCAACACAAAGGATAAAATCGACTACATTATCACATCTACGAAACAAATAGTGCAAGTTGTCAGTATACTTAAGTCTTTCAAAATATCAAGTGACCATTAACTGATAAGGGCAAAAATAGTAATAGACAATCACAACTAACCTTGAGAATTATAGGCCTATAAGCCTTTTATCCCAAATCTATAAACTATTTTCCAAAATACTAACAAATAGAATTACAAACAAATTAGAAGAACATCAATCTATAGAACAGCCGCATTTAGAAAAAAAATCAGCACATGTGACCACCTTCTGACAATGAGAGTACTGGTCAAAAAAAACAAAAGAATACAATCTCAAATTATGCTTAGCCTTTGTGAACTTTCACAAAGCGTTTGATTCCCTGGAGCACTGGATGATCATTAACAGATATATAGACATAATCAAATATATATACAAAAATGCGACATCGGTAATTAAATTGCACGAGAATACAGAGGAAATTAAAATAGGAAGAGGAATTAGACAGGGCGATTATATCTTGCCAAAGCTGTTCAATCTAGCCGTATGGCTGATGACATACAGTCAAACATCAGGAAAGAGCAAGCCGACTTTAGGTCTGGATGTTCCTGTACAGATCAAATAAAGACATTGAGAATTATAATTGATCAGTCACTGGAATGGAATTCACGGCTGTATATAGTCTTCATTGATTAAAAGAGCTTTTGACAGTCTCAATCAAGACATTATATGGAAAATACTCACAGTTAAAGAAGTCTGTGTTAACAACGATAAGAAAGGAATTGTGTAAGACTTCCAGAATCGCCTAGAAGATCTAGACGAAGTAGATGACATCTGCCTACTAACACACAGCTATGCAGATATGGAAGAAAAATTGCAACGAGTGAAGATGCACGCTACTATCGTGGGGGTCAAAATGAGTATTTCTAAAATAAAAACTATGGGAATATATACTCGTAATGTCAAGAAGTTCCAGATTGAGGATGTAGATAGCTTCTGCTATTTAGGGCCCACCATTGCAAACAAAGGAGGATCAGAGGAGGGTGTGCAACAAAACTGAAGACTAGGCAAGCTTTTGACATGCCTCAAAAAGTGTGGTCGTCATCACACTTATCCAGAAAGACTAACTTATGCCTATTAAATTCAAACATAAAGTCAGTGTTTCTATATGGCTGTAAAACATGGAGTCACAGCAGCAATATCCAGGAAACTACAGGTATTTGTAAACAATGCCTTCGAAGGATCTGCTATATCTTTTGGCCTGAAAGAATTTCCAACAAGGAGCTGTGGCCTATGACCAATCAACCAGAAGTACCAAAAGAAGTGTTAAAAAGAAAATGGTTATGGATCAGCCACTCTCTATGGAGAAATCAAAACGAAATCTCCAGAATGGTACTAGAGTGGAATCCACAAGGGAAAAGGAGACTACGCAGACCATAAGCAACACGGAGGAGAACAGTCCACAATGAAGACAAGAGTAAGAGTAAAGACACACGAAGCGTTTTACGCTGAGTCGGCAGCTGAATGCGATCAAACACATGAGTCATCTAAAGTTGACACGCTAAACATAACGATGACTTGTTGGCAGTATTCCTATTGAAGACAATAGATTCTGATGAGGAATTTATCACATTAGTCGGATTAATTTATTGTCGATTGAAGAAAACCAATCAGCGTATGTGGGAACACCCACTTGTTAAGGAATGTTAGAAACAAAAAGACTGTTTAATACTTCCTTTGTTAAAAATTTTAAAGACTAGAAATTTTTAATTTTGTACGAATGCCTCAAAATTCATTTTATAAACTACTTGATTTAATAAAAAGTGACATATCAAAAGCAAAATACGGCAATGGGATGCAGCATTTCTCCAGAGGAGAAACTAGTAATAACATTTAGTTAAGAATTTTCTTTTTATTGAATATACATTATTACATAATACATTACAGAGTAAAACATATATACAATGATCACGAAAAAGTTGTCATCAAATGGGAAAAATTTTTTCATTAAAGCTTTCTGGAGAATCAAAACCACTATAGTAAATGTATAACCTTTAAAACAAATGATGAATCAAAATATTTTCAAATATAACAAAAATATTTGACAACCGCGCATGATACTCACCGCCGAAAGATAGCTTGTCATGTGTGCACTTTCATAAAACTCCAAAGACTGAGGGTACCCTCAAAGCAATAAAAACGCATTCGGCACATGGTTTGGGCGACCATACGTGCGGCATACGCACTGCTTGATGCATCGTGTAGTTAGTCGGCTGCCGACTTATGCGAAGCAATGGAACAAACGCAGATTAATCATAGACTCCTAAATGCAGTACAACATCTATATGATAACTGTACATCACAAGTAAAAATTGGTTCAGAATTATCCGAGGACTTTCCCGTAAATAAAGAACTAGTACGACGAGGTAGTTTAAAATCTACAAGCATTAAGGGGTGGAAAAGAAAATGCCATGCAATGCGATATGAATTAAATTATTCAACAATGTGTACACTGCAATTTGTAGATGATCAAATAGTAATTGGACAAACAAAGGAAGATATGGAATATATGGCCCACAAATTGTTCGAAGAGTAGAGCAACTGGGGAATGGCGGTAAACGTATATAAAACTAAGTCTCTATGTGTAAGAGGCGATAATAGTGACTTTCAATTAGAAAATGGCATCACCATAAAAAATTGTGACAAATACAAATATTTAGTTATTACTTTAGGGATAAGCGGAAGAGATAGCCTAGAAATACAAAAAAGAGAAACCCAGGGTAGAAAAGTTATAGAAGCTTTAAATGGCATAATTTGGTAGAAAAATATCACAAAAGGAAGAGAGCACATATACGATAAATGAAAAATATTAGCTACAGAAATAAAGAACTTATGAAAGTAGAGACCAATTTTAGAATGGATACAAAGAAGAAAGAAAAGAGGAAGGCCCAGAAAGGACTGGAATCAGGGTATCAGAAAAGCAATGAGTGAAAGACATTTAACAGAAGATCACTGAAGAGATAGAAGAGAATGGCTAATGGGAATTGGAAGGCAACGTCAGATGATAACACATACACACATTTAAAATAGAAAAGGTGCATTTATCTGAAAAAAACATTGTTTTTCATTTACCGTTCATGAGAGTTTATGACCAATCCATTTTGGAATTAAAATTTTCTACTCACTATTTTATGAAGAATATCACCACACGTAGTTTTTCTGCCATTTTAGTAACACTTTATGATATGTATACTGTTAAATTTTTCCTACATTCCCTGTAATGGGGTAGTGTCTGTTTGGGAATAAAATAAAATAAAACAACGTATTTATTCCATACTTTTAATACACACTTTATAATAAAAAGCGTTTTACATTTATATAATGTATGTATTATTCGTCTTATACAAAGCTTTTCATTATGATTTCAAGGTTTCTTACATAAAAAATACATAAATAACCTGATTTCGTACTTCAACATACGTAACACACTTTTGGATTTATCACAAATATAACATAAGAATAAATATGGGAAGCAAAACATACATAATGTTTTTCAAGATCATGCTTTATATTATATTTCCTTTCTCAATCAATAATTCCAACTTGACGTTTCGCTGCTCATGCTGTCAGCAGTCTTTAGAAAACTTCTGAAGAAGACTGAAGTCTTTAGTCTTTAAAAATTTCTGAAGAAGCTGACAGCATGAGCAGCGAAACGTCACGTTCAAATCGACGACCACGGAAGCACTTACCAAATTTTATCTTGCATATTTCCCAGCGTAACTTTATGCTTTTGTATTTTGGATTAATAAAACACATTACTAACATTTTCTAATAAGTTTATTTAGAAAAATATCACAAATATATGAAAACTTCTGATAGTCATTCAGGTACATATCTTAAACATTTAATCACATTATTCAGTTTCAGTAACAATAAAGTTTTAGTAAAAGGCACTTGTAGTGTGTAACGTTATACTAGTTTCTGGACAAATACTGTCATAAATAAGTTAAAAAATTTTAGTATTTACAAATTCAGCTAACTAGAGGATCGGGTAATGAAGGAGGGGGATACTTCTTTTTAGCACATTCAAATGCATCAATAATTGCGTCTCTGAAAAATCGCACTATAAATATTAAGTAGATACACTTTTGGATTATTATTTACCTGAAAACTTGACGATGCCACAAATACGCTCCTACATGACCAGAATTTAAATAACGAATAGTGGTACCAGGCCATAAGTCATCTAACTTTGAGCATCCTTCTCGAGGTACATATCCATCAGATCTGGCACAAATGGCTATCACAAGCGAAGTGTCCACAGGCACTGAGAAATTCTTCAAATGAGTACACTCATCCATAATGCCCCTCATAAACCATATAGATTCGCGAGCACGTTTTTTCATGTTGGCATAGTCAGTACTTATCGTGAATAAGTGCTGCGGATTTCGTAACATGTTCATAATGCTCAGATTTGTTATGGATTCCATTACGATGCTCCTTTTATCTACAGATTCCTGACACGAATATGCTGCACAGTTGGATGGAAACATTTTGAGTAGCTCCAGTACTTCATAAGGTGTCAAAGCTCTAGTTTCAGATAACATACCAGCACTTAGAGATTGAAACGAATACTCTGTAATATGTAATTCACATTATTAGGTTATGTTCTAATAAAAAAGGCAAATGTATATAGATATAGTGATAGGATTTTTGTGTGAATAAATGCATAAAAATGGAAAAACCAAAAACACTTCATATTTTGTGAAACATTTAAAACAAGACATCTTCTACGTAGTTATTTACACACTTTGGAATATACAGGCCGTAAACATAGCTTCATTCTACTACACTAATCATATTTCAAAAACAGCAGAATAAAAAGTTAAGCGCTTCCTAAATATATGTTGTTGAAATCCATGGCTCAGGGCAACACTACCCAGATTTATTCATTGTTTCGTTAAACATACATAGAATTGGGGTTAGGTGATACATCGATAAATACCTACATACTCTCCTAATCCGGTTAAAAATTTTGTCAGAAACTGGACATTATGTAAATTTTCACATTAATTTATGGTACCTTACCTTTCCGTATGTGTACGGTATGCCTCCACATATACAGCGCTTATTTCATTATGTTTGAATAATCCAAATAATATTTCACAATCTAAAATTATATACAGTGAAACCTGGCTAGTTGACCACCTTTGTAAGTCGACCAACTGATTAAGATGACCAACTTCGGCCAGTCACGGCCAAATTCCTAATCTATGCACATATTTTTCCCTTGTATGTTGACCCTGCCTACCGTGACCACAAGCGCTGATTTTAAATAATTTTAAATATATTTCTATCCGTGTATGTTGACTACTTACATTCAGAACACATGCTGAAGGTCAAATGTGATACTTGAGCTGTAATAATGCATCTCTTATTAAATTTGTTTAGATTATTTAGTGCAGAGCTGTAAGCAGGTTCCAAGACTTACAATAAAAAATCTTGGTAAGATGACCACCTTCCGAAGTTGACCAATTTTTATCAGTCCTGTAGGTGGTCAACATATGCAAATTCCACTGTATGTTATTTTACCCGTTGACTTATTGTATCCATGCAGAACAAGATTTTACATTAATAAATTTATTTCATAAAAACTAATATAAATAAGGATGCACTAAAAATGTTTTTGTACACTATTAGGTAGCCTTTAAAACATTCCAGGGCTGTATTACCATTTTCAAACTTAATTTTTTGCGTTTAGGGCTGTGCGATATAAATATATTATTTCCATATCAATATGTCAATATATGGAAATATCAGATATTGATATATCGAATATCTTTTTCTTTTAAATTCCTCCCCACTGAGTTGCACCCTTCAACAAAAGGCGGTTATATTAGAACTTTTTAACTTTTAATGAATGGACTCAAAAAATTACAAAAGTGACAGAATGGAGCTCGCTCGGACCCCATAATAAAAAGCCATAAAACAAAAATTTATAGTGTCTCATATTTATTTGCAACAGAAATACAAACTACTTATCCAAAAAAACTAACTAACGGACTACAAATACAGTATGCGCACGGCTCAGGTGAATAATAGATCTTATTTACAAAAAAAAAATCAATTCTAATTTCTTATTTGGGGTTTAAGTCCTGCTTGGCTTGTAACTAATTTTATATTTTCGATTATTTCAAATCAAGAAGACCTTGGCTGTACATAAGTAAATATTTTGTATACGGGTAAAGTACCTTTTCTGTTCTAGATACAGCAAAACATCATTAATACAAAGTTATTCCGAATAGAAAATTATGTTCTCATGCAAAATTTCAGAAATATCGGTTTACTTTTATGAAACTGTGTTTATTACATGGAGTTACGTTAAATTAAGTTGTACAGGGTGCGCCATGGGAAACGAATGTTTTTGGAAATGGTAGTACACAGCAGATGAGCATGAGAGTGGGTTCAATGCACTCCCAACATCATGCCATTTCATATTCAACTACTTTCAGTTGTCATCATGTGAACTGTAGAGCACCATGTGTTCGCGTTTGACATTTACTTAAAGAGCAGCGTTTTTGTAGTTGATTTAATGTTGGTCGTCATGGTGAAATACCAAGTTGCAACACTATTTTGTGATGTGTTGATTCTCTTCATTCTCTTCATCCGGCCCTGTTAAAACAACACGTACCCCGGAAAACGTGGAAAGGGTGAGGCAGGCCATATTAAGAAGCCCAGGTTGTTCGGCTCGGCACCATGCAGCAGAATTGAAATCACGTGTTTATGCAAACAAGCCTCACACACTAGGCGAACTGAAAGAAGAAATTCAACAGCACATCGCACAAATCAACCAGAGAGTAGAAGCAAACTTCTGGGAGCGCCTCCAAACTTGACTCCGTGAAAATGGACACCATATAAACGGTATAATTTTTCGTACTTAAGTAATCAAAATAGCATGTTTTCACGCACACATTTCTGTCAATAAATAATTATTTCACTCAAAAATAGCACAGTAGTGTTTATTCCAAAGTACAATTCCCGTACCGCACCCTGTATTATAATCATACGGTTTCATAAAAGTCGATATTTTTGAAATTTTCCAGCTGGCCATAATTTTACATTCTGAACAACTTTTCTCAATAATATTTTTCTCTAATATGAACGAATAAGATACTTTACATGCTACCTGGATAAGAAGTAGGTCTAGGACTCTAGGTTAAAAAATTACATAGCGTTGAAAAAAATGTAAAATCAACTGTAAATAAATAGAACACAAAGAAAATATCTAAAAATTTTAAGTTATTTTAAAAAATCAAGGACCCCAGTCCGTCTATTGAAAGTTAAAAGACAACAATTTGATTATACAAAAATATGTACTAGAAAGCCTGATTTATTTAAAAGCTTTTCAGCTCTTTTAGTTCTTTCATCAAACTAATATTGTCTAAAAAAGATTTTTTTTTACAGCATACGGTTGTTTTGCTTGAATTTTCGGTTTGTTTATTATATAATACAAAATAAATAATATTTACGTAACATTTTATAAATTTCCTTTTGAGAAAAATTTATTCAGCTTCAGAGCTAACCAAATTGTTTGTCAAAACCACTTAACATTTAATCATTTTCATATTGCCTTTTTACTCCTCAAATTGAAATGTTAAAAAAAACAAAAATCTCCAAAAATGCAACAAATTTAATTAAAATGCCAATTTTCCGACAAAAATTACAGAATTTTTTAACTAACACCAATTAAGAGACTTTTAAATTCTGTTCGTTTTGAGTACCATCGAGATGAAATAACTTGTATTATTGCTCTACTAGCTGTAGCCCGCGGCGCATGCCGCATTTAAAGTTTAGCACGTTAGTATGAGATGAACGCAGATCTTCCTGTCATGAATGCCACCCGAACTTGCATCGGGCGGCGACCTCGAAAAATCGATTAGTAAAGGCGGGCTTAAATAGATCGTTTGGACTCATTATTCATCAAGAAAATAATAAACCCACCTTATCATTAAATGAAATGTACTTGTGTTCGTAGTTTTAAAAAACACAACCAATAAGCACAATAAGAAATCGTTTTTTGTGATGATATCGCTATTAAAAGTAATGGGAAGTTTGTTGACAAAAAATGCAACCATTGTACTTTTGCCCGTTTAACACGCATGTAGTGTTGTGCATTATTATATAGGTATGATTTTATTAGTAGTGTTATTGCGCCTAATTTGTGCATGAAACTTTATCATAGGTCTGTACAGCAATGGCCCTCCAAAAAAGAGGTTGGGCGATGGCTAACGACCCCTGAGGAGAAATTTCTTCCCGGAAAAAGTATAGTTAAAAATACTCAACACGACCCTCAGACTGGGTGGTTTAATAGTAAACGACTAAAGCGATGAAAAAAATGATATTCTATTAGGAACATGGAATGTACTAAGCCTTACAGACCAAGAGTACCTACTACAAAAACTAACACATGAAATATTAAAATACAAACTACGCATCACGGCACTACAGGAAACGCGATGGCCTAGGAGATATCACATATGAAAGCTCTGTTGTATAAGCAGGGGCGGCCCTAGCAAGTTTTTCAGGTGGTGCAAAATCTCATTGTGGCGCCCTCCCGCCTCTCCTTCAACACGTTTGCAGTTTTAAATCTTCCTGCAACATGAAAAAATAGTAAAAGGTTTCCCAATAGTAACAATATGTTTTTAAAATTAAATAAAATACAAAATATTTGAGACAAAAGCAAAACTTTTTCTTTATTTTATAATACAACTTATGACAATTATGTTTTGAATAACACATTATTCAAATGTCCACCTCGGCTTCGTTTGCAAAATCGAATCCGATGAAGCCAATTTTCGGTAACTTTGCGCAATACATCAGGTGTAATTTCATTAATGCAGCGTTCGATGTTCAATTTCAAAGCGTTAATAGTTCGAGGTTTATTGGCATAGACCAACGACTTTAAATAACTCCACAAGAAGTCCAAAGGTGTTAAATCACAACTTCTTGGAGGCCAATTAGGTAACAGTTCCATTTCTGGAGATTACAGACTCGCCAAACTTTTCGCTTTTTATAAAATTTTTGGATAATAACCAAACGTTGTTGAAGCGTGTATTTTGACATGATGAATTGTCAAACTATACTAAAAACAAATGACAGCTAGTGAGATTTCTAAAATTTTAGATATGGTTGCTATGACGTTTTAAAAACATATCATTCCTATTGAGAAACCCTTTATATGCGATTCGGAGAAACTGCTATTTTGCTTCAGTGGTATGTGACCCCCGGGCTTTGCCCTCGAGTCAGAAATTGCATCTCAACAAAATAACGCATTTCTCTCCCTCATTGCATAATCTAATATTTTCAACACTGATACTGTTATTTAATGATAAATCCAGATTTTTAATTCGTAAAAAAATTATAATGCTACTCTTATCTTAGCAGGTAGGATTAGGAGGTATTAAGGTACTTGGGTTTTATGTTTTGCGCAGTAGATCTATCACTGCATTATCAGCGCCCCCCTATGACGGCGCCTGGTGCGGTCGCACTGCTCGCACCACCCTAGGGTCGCCCCTGTGTATAAGTAATGGAAGAGAAGATGGACGACATGAAAGTGGAATGGGTTTTATTGTAAGCAATAAAATAAAGAACCAAATCCAAGGATATCTCATAGAATATTTCAATCAGGATTACATAAAAGCTATTTAATATAACTATAATAAACACATATGCGCCAACCAAAACAGCAGAAGAATCATAGACAACCCCCGAAAAAAGATGTCTATAGTGCTGGGCGATTTCAATGCACAAGTAGGGAGAGAAGAGACTTATAAATAAACGACTAGAAACCATAGCCTACATCATGAAAGCAATGATAATGAATCAAAACTGATCAAACTAGCAGCAAGCAAAGATTTAGTGATAAGCCGCACCACCTTCACACATAAAACTATCCACAAAGAAACCTTGAAATCAAATCGAGGGTCGATAAACCAATTCCAACATATCTTAATCAAAATAACAAACCGTACCAACACAACAGACGTAAGAACAATGAGAGGTACTGATTATGACAGCATTCATTTCCTGTACAAACAAGGCTACGACAAAAAATATCAAGTTACAGATACCAAAATACAACTAACAAAACGAAGAGAGACAATCTAGACAAGTTAAAAGTCCCTGAAAGATATCAACAATCACTAATCAGAGGAATAATAGAACAATTACCAAGAGAAATTGAAAGAGAAGAAGAAGACATTAACAGACAGTGGGATGATATAAAACAATATATTCAACAAAACGGCTGGAGAAATTGTTGGATCCAAAAAACGACAGAAAAATGAATGGTTTGATAATGACTGCGCACATGCCATAGATAACAGAAAAAAGCACGCATGGGAATGCTACAACAAAATATGAGACAAGGTAAAAAAAATTTTGGAGAAGACAAGAAACAAGCTAGAACAATCTTATGGAGAAAAAAATAAGCATTAATAAAAGAAAAACTAATAGAAATAGAAGAAAAGTTAGAAAAAAACCAAACAAGAAAAGCACATAAAGCAGTAAGATACTTTAGAAAAGGTTTGCAGCCTAGAACAAACATGTGTAAAATAAATGACAGATAATCGTAAACAAGATCGTCAGTGCAGCTCAGTGGTTAGAGCAGGGGTCGGCAACCTTTTTCGAACGGCGGGCCATTTTTCAAAATAAAATTTTTTATGCGGGCCGCACATTCAAATGTAACTTAAATAGTGCTTTTATATCATATACGAGTATAAATATTATTAAAAATAAATATAGAAAAAATTTTTTTTATTGACATGCTATAATAGCAATAATGTCAGAGAACACAAATTTTACAAATCTTAAAAGGGAAAAAAAAGAAAATACAATTCCAATTAAATATGTATAAATATGTAAATATAAAATATATAAATATGTAAATATAAAATATATAAAATATTAGGGAAAATAGTTTATCTTTCATTTTATTCATTCATTAAAATTCAATGCGCTTTTTGTTCTTCAATATTGTTTGATAATTCATTTAAGTCTGGTTGTGTTTGGGATACTGAGATCCTCAACAAGTTTTGTAAATTTTCATCCGTCAACCTCGTTCTATATTTTGATTTTATGAAATTCATTCTTGAAAATGTTTGTTCGCATAAATAGGTGCTTGAAAAAATACAAATCATTGATTTTGCAAAATTTCTTAAATTGGGAAATTTGTTTTCTGGTAGATTTGAATAAAATGCAGTTAAATTATTTTCATCAAAATTATTTTGATATAAATTGTTAGATTGCAAATCAATTAACTCTAGTTGTAAATTGTCTGGTGCTTTTACAATATCAAATTTTAAAAGATTTTCAAATATTAATATGTCCATTTCTTTTGCATAAAAATCTTGAAACCGATGACGAATACTTTCATCCAATACTTTTAGTGACTCAGTAAAAATTTTTGGTTAAAAACGATTGCAAAGTACGACAATGACAATAATTATCCTTTTCAAGTTGAGAAATAAACAATTTTATTTTAAGCTGGAAACTTTTGATTTCTGTAAATAGCTCGTTGATTAACTTTCCTTTGCCTTGTAGTGTTATATTTAATTTATTGAGGTAAGTTGTAATGTCCACAAGAAAAGCTAACTCGCTTATCAATTTAAAATTCGATAATTCTGGTATATTATTTTCTATTAAACTTGCGTAGTAAAATAGGTTTCCCACTATGCTTCTGTTAGCGCGCATTTTTGTCACCGGCCACATTTCAGCACGCTCACGCTCTAAGTTTGTTGATTTTTCCTAAAATTATATTGGTGCTTTGGCGGACCGCGCAAAAAGTTGCAAAGGGCCGCATGCGGCCCGCGGGCCGCAGGTTGCCGACCCCTGGGTTAGAGCATTGGACTGCGGTGCGGAAGTCTGGAGTTCAAATCCCAGAATCGATGCATGGCGGGCGGTCTACCCAGTCGCTTTAAATAATTGGGGACTTGCGTTCGAAAGAACAAGGGGTAATAATGCGGCTGTCTAATGCGTGATGCTCACATCACCACGAGTCATGAATTTGACAGGCAACAGCCGGGTGTGAGAGCGAGGAAACGGAAGAAGCTTTCATGGGGTGCTAGTGCCTCACGATTATTATTATTAATTGTAAGCAAAAATGATTTAGCTGATAGATGGAGACAATATTTTACAAATTTACTGAATACAATGAAGTAGAAGGTGAATAAGAAAATTAAAATGATGAGATAACAGAATCAGAACCCAAATATGACGAAAATTAAGGACATCATTGGTAAAATGAAGATGAATACAGCCCTAGGTGAAGTTACCATACCAATACAGTTATTAAAATCCGGGGGACAGGAGTTATGGAAATAGATGCACAATTTAATCCAGATAATATGAAAGAACGAAAATATGCCTTGAGAATGGAATGCAGGAGTCCTATGCCCCATACATAAAAAAGGATATAAGGCGTTATGCTCAAACTATACAGGGATCTGCCTTCTCAACACGACGACAAATACCAGAAAAAGCAAGAGAATATGGAATAGATATTCGTAATATTTTCATAGATTATAAACAAGCTCACAATAGCATGAGACATAAGGCAGTCAAATGAGCCCTTTGCAATGGGAGCCAGAATATTCTGCAAATCACTGACTGCCAAATATACGAGAGACGTATTATGACAGTTTTTTAATGAATCGGCTGTAGCATTTGTGTTCATTTACATCTGCTTTGACCACAATACAGTTTGGTTGATAGATGCTGAGTTGGAGTAATGTTTACAGGAAAGTGGACCGGAAGACGAAAATTTTGAACCTGACAGTTTAGTAGTCCTAGTGCATCTGAAGACGACGAACAAAATAATTCTGGGAATAGTTTCAGCAGTAACATTTGATTGTAAAAAGAAACTGTTCATTTTAGCCCACACTTCACTTTATTTTAAAAGTGGACCTAGGTTTTGTGAATTCGAAAATAGGTGATAATTTTTCAATTTTAGATTGTTTAAAATTTTTTCCTGCCACGACAAATTTGCACTACCATCTGAATGAAGACAATAACCAAACCCTAAATCAAACTCACGAGGAAAAATCGATCAATGCAGATCCCAACGAAATGTACTGTTCTCTTGCACTACCCTTCTGAGGCTTAACCTTCAAGTACTAACGTGTCTGTTGTGGTGCATTAGTACTAACGTGACGTCTCAGAGACGGGCATATATTTATTTATGAATTTATTACTAATTTTTTTTTTAAACATAAAGTACTATGCAATGATGTATCAAGCATATTTTAATCACATAAAAAATATAAATTCATAAAAATATTAGCATTTACAGAGTCAAATAGGAAACCGTGTTTAAATTTGTAGGTGTTAACTTAATTACAGAAAAAGGCAATTTTCAATTTTTTTTTTTATTATCAGCAAACATATTTCAACAGACAATGATATTCTAACACAACTTAACTAAAAAAACAGTGAGAAAAAAAAATACGTATAAAATTTCACACCACCCTAAAACTATACAGAATTAGTGCAAGATGAACACATTAGGGTCACTAAGTATAGCAGAATTTTCATCAATATTAGGTTCTCCGTTACTGTCCTCACTGTCTAATTCATTATACTACTGGAACACTTGCTGCTCAAGCAACAAGCTGTTGATCTAACCGTATTTGAGCAAGTTGGTTTTTGACCCATCATGCAAAAATAGTAGCGTGCATACTAACGTGACGTCTCTGAGACGGAATTTATTTTTAAATACAAATAACTTCCGCACAAAACATCCCACCGCAGCGAAATTTTAAAAACTGAGTTATTTTTAGGTAGTTTGAAATTAGATGAAGGATCAACCATACATCTTAACTGGAGGAGGAAATATAACACACGCGTCGAACATTTCCGTCTCTCAGACGTCACGTTAGTACTTAAGGGTTAAACTAAACCAATCGAATCTTACTGACTATTGGACTATTGCTTGGCAACTCCATTGTTTGGTCAACCAAGTTCACACGCATTTAGACCTCAAGGCGGGCCCTTTGTGCTACTTCTAAGTCACGTGTACATATATGTGTTGTGTGTAGTCTTGTTAGTCTACCTCATAGACCAGTATTCAGAGGAAAGAGGTGTTAATTGTATCCCAATGAGGAACGGTCACCCGGCACAGCACTGATTCAGTGGATTTCTGAAAAAGTTCTGCCTATTCGCGGAATTGAACCGAGGACTTGTTTAATGCAAGCCTAGCACTCTACCCACTATGCCATCTAGGCGGTTGGTTTTTAATAATATTGATAACTTGTAAATAAAGACCAGGAAATGTAAAAAAGCCGCGCATTACTTATGACATTAATGGCAGGAAGTGGATCAATCCGCATCCCTTTTACATGCATTCACTATGGGAAGTGGACAGATCCCCATATCTTTGGTTCACATTCACTACAGGAAATACCGCCGTCTGAACAGTACAGTAGTCAAAATATCCCCAGTAGAGAAAGGGTTAAAGACAAACACTATAAGATAAGAGTAGGAGGAGAGGAAACGCAACCCATTAGTAGTAATGTAGAATCAAGATAAGGAGATGCTCTGTCACATACATTATTTAGACTGGTACTAGATATGGTCATACAAAAAAAACTAGACGGAATGATAACTACCTATTCACAAATCAGAATCAGATGCTAGCTTATGCAGATGATATAGCCATAATTGGCACTAATGAAAGGGACATAATTGAAATTTATGGAACATTCAAAAATAATTCAGAAATTGGACTTACAATAAACAAGGAAAAAACAAAATACCTAAGAATATTAAGACAAGAAGAACAAGTAACTAGAAATATAGGAATAGATGGGATAAATACGTTTAAATACCTAGACGCAGTAATTAATGAAACAAATGAGATAACCAAAAAAGTTAAAGACACAACAATCACAGCTAACAGGACCTACTTTGTCGTGAACAATAGTTTTAATACAAAATTAATATTAAAAAAAACAAAACTGCAGCTATACAAGCCAATAAAAACACCCATATTGACATATGGTTTGCAATTATGAATGTTAAAGAAAAAAGAGGAGCAGCAATTAAGGGTATTTGAAGGGAAAATACTATGACGAATATTTGGAAGAAATAAGAAGACTCTATAACGAGCTAGTTTGTGTTAATCACCTTGCTAAATTCAAGCTAAACTGTATTTTTTACATTGTAACAATTAGGTTAAAACGTATTACGCACTTAAAACCTGCAACGAGTGTAGTGCTTGAGATTGTGCATGGAAACCTGCTGATACAGTCGTTGAGTAGCTATTAATAGAACAAAGTAAATTGTGCGCAAACGGTGACGCGCGTGATGGCAGTCACTTGCGAAACGATGACAGGCGTTGGTCCAAACAAAAGGCACGAAACGCGAAGCATTATTAAAGTGCGATTGAGAGTTTATGTGTTGCCTGCATTAAAAGCAGTTGATGCCTAGTTAGTCTTGAGCCGAAATACGGCTTCAAGAGCAGATCAACACCAAGGTACCTATAATTCTTCATAGCCGGAATCCGATATTCTAGCTTTAATGAAGCAGTAATCTTGTCAATGTACGAGACCAGTTAGAGCAACTATAACGCCAGGTTAGTTCCTATAAATAAAACCGAAGCTTGAATGCCCAGTCCAGGAAAATGGAAAAACTAGAAGCTTACTTAGTAAATTGCACCCAACGAGTTGCATCAACCTTGGTGCGCGTTAAAACAAAGCACTTGCATCATCCTGTTGACACATCGCGTCAGCCTGATTTCAAGCTACCAAATGCAGCTATTGCTGATAGCTGACATAACATTTTTATATTACCATTGTGTAACCTTTTTATGTATTTGCATGCATGTATGTTCTTTTCCAGAGTATATGTATTTTCATGTAAACTGTTTGGTTTTTTTTTCTGGCAGGATTTGCATGTATGATTACAGAATTACAGGTGATAACAGGCATGCCGGAACAAACTACATTGACAATTCCCTTAGCTGCAGTAAGGTAAGAGTGGGTCTTGTGCTTCCACGATTGGGCCAACCAGTAAAGAAAGAGCAATCTAAATTCAGAGTAGAGTATAAGACATGGGAAGAACGCCGAATTACAACTCTACAATGCACCAGCCATAGTCAATATCATAAAGCGCATGCGAATGCAATAGATAGGACATGCAATGCAAATGGCACCCAAGAATACAACCCAAAGAATATTTATTTATTTAGAGAGAGAGAGAAAGAGAGAGATACATAACTTTTTGTGACGATTCGCTTGTGTACTGAAACTAAAATTACATAAAGACTTCCGTTTATATTTAATTTACATTATTACAATACTGCATTAAATTACTTTTGCCTCAAGAAAATGTGCATTGTATAAAAACAGATGTGATTCTGAATAAAATTTAAGAATTAAAAAAATCCATCCATGCCTACTGTGCATTCAAGTTAATTAGCAATTTATTATTTCTGTGAAAATGAAAATATCTGTGCAGTGAGAAGAATATCATTTCTTATAAAAATCGTCCTAATCGAGTCACTTCAGTTCAGTTTGGAAAAAAAAACTGCAGAAGCTATAGCCCCGTAAGTGTGCTTTCTTTCTCCACCTACTGTCAATTTCACTTAAAATTTGAATTTTTTTTTAAACGCTTAAACATTTGAGTTTTTGTTTGTTTTCAGACATGTCTTAGTACTCGTAAAAAGAAATGTATCGAATAATGTCGCATGTACAACTGAACCTTTGTTTTTTTAAGTTTTAAGATTAGGTAAATTTGGAAAATTCAGTACTGAACAAATAACACAAGGGCTTACATCACGAGTTCTGCCAATTATACAGCATAAATTCCATCCAAAATGATTGACCCTGAAACACGAACCTCATAGTGACCCTTTGGAAGCCATAATAATGACAAGGATTTCCGGTGTCTTTTGTTAAAGACCATAAATAAAAAACTAATCCCTTACAAGTAGACTTATTAAGTTATTCACATAAAAAGCGCTGGCAATTTTAAACTTATAGAGATGGACTTCCAAGAATTCGATACAGACAAAAATTTGTGACAGTTTTTATAAAAATTTGTTCATATTTTACTTCGCTAACTGGAATTTTGTTTTGTAAAATACATCAAAAATCATATAGTAAATTATTCAAATGGCAGAATACCTGTAAAAAATTCATTAAACAAAGAATTTCGTATAACGGAAGTCTGTTAAGAAGTTTCACTGTATATACAATGTTCTGCATCGCATATCAGGAATAAAATAAATGCTTTATACAGGGCGCCACAAATATAGTGTTACAAACTTCTAGGCATGGTTTATATTAAATTACAATAATAATAAAAAAGTTGGTGCAATTTGACTTAAAGTGAAACCTCGACTTTCACGAATTTGATTATCTGCAAGTGTGCCATCAATAATTAAATAGACTTTTTTTGAAGTTTTGCATCTACTGCAGAATATTGCAGATGCACATAGATTAGAAAAACAAAAGTATAATAAATTTGATAAGTCATAAATGTATAAAATATTGTATTACATTATCGGAAATCACATTTACCGCGCCTTTCGTGCTTGCGTAGCAACCATTGTTAGGTGTGTGTTAGTGACGTGTTGACCTTGTTACTCTATCTCTTAGGTTTGTGCTTCTAAGTAGAGTATAGTTAATTTAATGCCCAACTGTGAATGGTCTCACCAAACCCGAAACCGATCACCAAGGCTGCGGAAAAGTTTCGCCCACTGTGGGATTCGAACCGAGGACTTGCTTAATGCAAGCCCAACACTCTACCAACTGCGCTATTTGGCAGCTTTGTATAAAAAAAATGTACAGTGAAATCTCTCATAACACACTCCATTAGCTAGGCATAGACACACATTTGCACAGATTTTCATGAGGAGAACCAAAACATCTGGACCGCTGCGTCATAAACACACACACTTATCTGCAGGCCCAGTCAAACATAAGTGAGGTTATAATCTGTATGTTGCGGCAAAAAATTATTAAAATGAATAAAGAATTTATAACTGAATTTATTGAAGTGTATAGGCGGCATTAAGCGCTGTGGAAAATAAAATCCTTCAAAGAAATAAAGAAAAATTTTAAAAATCTGGGGTACACTGCATTAATAAAGGTCTGCAAAAAATTTAATATTCAGCATAGTCGAGACATATATATATATATATAGGCCTTTCTATTCCTCTCGGAATTTGGCCGCTCCTTCTGGAGCTTTAAATCCTTTTCTGAGGTGGATTAGTCCTCTAGCCCGGTCTTCTACAGTGTGGGGTGTGTTTTTACTTCGTTAACTATTTCCTTCCATTTTTTCCTGTCCATTGCTTTTCTTTTCCAATTCACAACTCCCATTTCTTTTAGATCCCTTTCTACCTCGTGTATCCATCTCTCTCTCGGTCTTCCTCGTGGTCTATTTCCGGTTGGCTCCCATTCCATAATTCTTTTAATCGTTTGCCCGCTGTCGCTTCTCAATACGTGTCCTATCCATTTTAATCTTTGCGCTTTAATATACTTCACTATGTCTTCTCCAAATTCTTCTCTGAGTTCATGGTTCATTTTCGGGCGCATGTCTCCATTGTCATATTTCTTGGGGCCGGATATTTTTCTTAATATTTTTCTTTCGAAAATTCGCAGTTGTTCTTCTTCTTTCTTTGTTAATCGGGTTACTTCGGCAGCGTACGTAATTATCGGTCTCATTACTGTTTTGTATAGTCTGAATTTAGTTTGTTTGCTGAGTTTTTTGCTTTGTAGTATTTTCAGGTTACTGTAGTACGCTTTATTTCCCGCTAGTAGTCTCTCCTTTATATTTGGATCGCTTTCATCTTTGTTGCTTATTTGTAGTCCTAGGTATTTAAAGGTTCTCACTTCTTCAAAATTATATTCATCTATTTTTATGTCTTGCATTTGGTTTTCTTTTCTTCTTAGTCTCATGAGTTTTGTTTTGTTTTCATTTATTTGCAAACCTATGTCTTTCGCTTCTTGGTTTAATTTTTGAAAAGTTTTAACTAATCCTGCGTGTGTTCTTGAAATTATCAGGATATCATCAGCATATGCTATGATTTGTACCTCTTTGTTTATTATTGTTCCTTCTCTGTCGGTTTTCTTTATGATTTTTTCCAGTGCGTAGTTAAAAAGCGTTGCTGATAATGTGTCTCCTTGGCGTACTCCAGTATTAGTTGAGAATTCATCTGTTGTGCCTTCTTTTATTTTGACTATTGCTTTGGTGTTTGCTAACGTCATCCTGATAAGGTTAACTAGTTTGGTTGGTATTTCTGTGCTTTCTAGTTCTCTTATTAGTTTCTTCCTATTTACCTTATCGAAAGCTTGTTTAAAATCTACGAATAAAAGTAATAGTTCGATTCCATACTCGTAGCACTTTTCTAATATTTGTTTTACTATGAATAAGGCATCTGTGGTGGATCGTCCTGAACGAAAGCCATATTGGTATTCTCCTATTTCCGATTCACTATATTGTGCTATCCTTCCTTGTATAATACTGGAGAGTATCTTGTAAGCCACATTTAGTAGGGCTATTCCTCTGTGGTTAGAGCAGTCTTTTAAATCACCTTTCTTAGGCAATGGAACTATCATTGCTTTTTCCCATTCTTTAGGCATCTTTTCTGTTCTCCAGATCTCCTTGATTAGATTATATATTCTTTTATGTAGTTCTTCTCCACCCAACTTTAACATTTCTGAGCATATTTGGTCTGTGCCTGTTGCCTTCCCGTTCTTTGCTTTGTTTATTGCGTTGATCACCTCTTCGTATGTTGGACTTGGTGATTCTGTTTCATCTTGATTTGCTGTATCTTCTGCGGTCTCTATTTCAGTGCTGTCGTCTTCATTTAGTAAGTTTTCGTAAAACTGTTTCCATATTTCTTTTATTTTCGCCGTGTTATGCTCTATTTTCCCTTCTTTATTTCTTATTCCTCTTCTACACATTTTTGGTTTTCTTTTTTCCTCCTTAATCTTTTGAAAGAACATTTTTGTGTTATGTATTTTGTAATTATTTTCTATTTCCTCCATTTTGTCGTTAATCCATTGATTTTTTTTTCTTTTACACATTTTTATTACTTCTTTTTTGAGGTCCTTGTAGATTCTCTCCTCTTGTTCATTGTTTGTTGCTAGCATTCTTGCTCTAGCTTCTCTTTTCTTTTTAATTATTTTGTCACATTCGTTGTCGAACCATTCTTTGGGCTTGTCCTTTTCTTTAAAGCCGATTACTTTTTTTCCTGTTTTTATCACACAATGCTTTATGTTTTCCCATTCTTCTTCTATATTCTTGCTTTTGCTATTTTGTTTTAGTTCTTGCTTTAATTCTTCTTTGTATCTTGTTTTTATTTCTTGATTGTTTAGTTTTGTTCGATCCCACTGTTTCACTATTTTGTGTTTTTGATTACTGCTGTACATTATTTGTTTAATTTTTGCTATTACTACAAAGTGGTCGCTATCCGCATTTGCCCCTCTGTATGATCTTCGTCGAGACATAACTAGTTAAAATATTCAATCGTTGAGAAGTACCTTTAGAAAAGAGTGTAAAAAAGTGGAAAATTCGATTAGAAGTGGCTATACGGCGTTCATTTGGGGCAATACTTTGACGCATTGTCTTGTTTTTGAGATAAGGTTCTAATCAGCGTAAAAGATGATCAAAAGTATTGGCATCCATTCGTAGATAATTTTATAGTCATCAAGTTCATTAAAGCGTAATTCTGTTAAAAGCTTTAGACCGCTGTATTTATCTCTTCAACTAAGCCATCTTTTTTGCCATACTGAGCGCTTTCTTCTTGACTTTTTATTATTATTTATAAATATTTCGAAGTAAATTAGCGTACTAACAATAGCAAACTTTTTTTTGTCAACGATGGACATTTTACACGTATACTAAAAATTATGAATTGCCCGTGCAATTCGCATGGCTCCCGACCTTTTAAAATTTTCACCAAGCCACGAGTCATACAAATCCGATACACAGAGACTTGCATGTGACGAGCATTCCAGCGAAAAAATCGGACGATTAGCGTGTGTGTGTGTGTGTGTTGTCTCGATCATAAAACAGCTCGCCACGAATAAATCTGCGGATTTACTCGTGCGAGCATATCCGCGTTCAAATGTGTGTGTCTATGCCTAGCTATTAAGCAAACCCCTCTATTAAGCAGGAATTTTTCTTCTTTTCTTATCATTTACCATCATAAATATCTACACAAGTTTATCATAAAAAGTTATATTTTGTAGAAAATGTCAGTGCACTAAAGAACTGCGGTGATATTTGTGGTTTTTTCGTATTCGTGGCGGTCCTGCACCCCAAATCCCTGTAAATGTGGAAGGCCGACTATATGTACAGGGTGGGCAAATTTCAATGTTTTCATAGAGAATCTCGATAACTATAAGAGATATGGAAAAGTGGACCTCCATTCTCGACCTCTTATTTCGAGAAAAGCTTAATGGCGGAAACCAAAATTGGCTATCGTCTTTTGTTTTCGAGTTATAAACAAAAGTTCGATTTTTTGACTTTTTGTTTTGTGGCTATATCTCACTTATTTATGAAAATAGAGGAAAGTAATTTTTTGTTCTTCAGGCACTTTTTTGATAAGAATCAAGTGGCGTAGTCAGTTCTTCAAAAAAATATTCTAAATTTCAGTGATATACAGGGTGAGTTTTTTTTAATGTTTAGCATGGGGATCTCGGAAAGTATTGAAGATAGAAAGACGGTTAAATGGGGAAAGAATTGCAGTTTTAGGAGCTCAATTTAATGAGCTTTTTGTTTTTTGGAAAAAATGCAAGGTTAACTAGGTATTTCGCAAAAATGATTTTTTTCTAATTTCGTTCGGTGCCTATAGCTCTGTTATTATTGACTTTAGAAAAAAAGTATAAAGGAAAAAGTAGTAGAAAATTATATGCTTAATAACACAGTCTAACCAAATTTTTTATTATTTAATTATCAGGCATGTACCTACTGGAAATTGTAATCTTAAATTAATCACAACAAATAATTTCGGAATTTTTCTAACGCTAAGTAAAATATGGGAGCAAAATGTCAACATGCTTCTGGCTCCAACCATGGTTAATACGTCACTGCTTTGTAACACCTCCTCATTGACCACTCTTTCAACCCAACTAATTCTGCGGTAGTGATGCCAAGATCATATAATTTACCTTATGAAATGACATATGACATACTGCAATGAATCCCTACTCTACTTGGTGATATGTTAATAAATAAATAATGTGTAGGAATATCACCACAAATACAATGATTTTAAAAGAGAATTCAATATGTTGTCAATCTCAGGGCTTATTAAAACTTGTGCTGTGTATTATTTACTAGCAAAATAAATGGTTTATTGCTTTTTCTATTTTATTCATTGGCAATCAAATTTAAAAATAACCGCTCCGGCTTAGCATGAGAAAACTCCATATCAAAGGGTTGGATTGTAACATTGGGTAAAACATTTACTATTGAGTATAACTTTAATACAAGTATGGCAAATGTGCAAATATTCTAGTCTGACAGTTTAACCTCCAAATTTACAGCAAAACCGAAATGTGCAAATATTCTAGTCTGACAGTTTAACCTCCAAATTTACAGCAAAACCGAGATGGTTGTGTGCATAAAATTTCAATTGAATTTAAAATTATCAACAAGCAATAAATTTCGCAACAGGTAAATATGCAATGTAATTATTGGAATCAAGTAGTCTGGGCTAACCTGTATTACGTCACAGCAAAGGTACACGTTATCTGGCAATTGTATCACTTCCTGGCCTGGCATTCAAATCCGACGCCAAAAGCAAAATCAAGGAACGCTATCGCAATAAAAATCTTCTACAAGCACCCTGGGGCTGGAAAACTCTCTCTGGACCTCGTAAAATGTCGATTCTTGATGCTGCCCAAAGCTGATGAACCCTCGCAACTGCTTTCCTGTTGAAATGTACCTTGAGCAAGGAGCTTTGTTGCTGGCTTTCTGCCATTGCTTTATGCACATAGGGTTCAAGAAAGGTCTCCTCCACACAAGCACATAAAATTCAGCCGGCTGCTGCTCCGAACGTGGTCGAAAACTTGCCTTAATGTCGGACCTAATTGGACAAACTTTGCAGAGCAATTCTTTTTTCACTGGGAGATTCTGACATGATGAAACTTTACACAAAGACACTCTGCAGACTGGTGAACAATAAAAAAACAGCTTTTGGACTCACATACTTTTATATTAAAAAAATACAACTTTTTACGAGCCAAACGTGCACACAGCTATCTTTTTCATGGCTTGGGTTAACAACCATAATAATCAAACATCACGTTTTGTGCAATTATTTTACTTAGAAACCAAACTGTTTTCGATAATTGTCAATTCGTAGCACTTTATAACCTTAAATCTCTGCTTTTTACACTTTAGTTTTAATTAGCACTGTTTTTCGCAAGTTTTATTAGCACGGCACTCTATTGTCTTTATCCTTGCACTGCTTTTTACCTTTCAGCTGCATTGGCAATTGTTGGCCTCGTAATTTTAACACTAACGCTGCGTATAACTTTTGTTACGGCTCAAACATCTCTGTATCAAAGCAAATTCACTATATTCTCTTGACTTTACAATATTAACTCTGTCAGTCCACACAAATTAAGAGCATTTGCCATACCGAGCGCAATTTATGAAAATTAAGTTAAATGTACCCTTTGATACTGCTTTATTTAATGCTAACCTTTGTCAATCAAATTATAGTTTCTGCTAATCGTATCTTGTGCATTTATTAGTGTATGATAATTACTTTAATGTTGCAATAAACAAAATATCAACTCTGGACTTATTTGAATTTTTCTTTAATTTTCGTGTCTTAGTTATGCAACCAGAATTGCTGTGGGTATTAAACCATTACAATACATATCGCACAATTCACGAAACTTTCTTTTTGTATAGTAATTTAATTACATAAAAACAATATTTTTCTATTAAACCAATTACGATATAATTTCGGACGCATACGCAGAGGAACTGTTTTGCTTACTTTGTTGAGTACCGTAATATCTAGAAGTTTGTAACATTATTTTTTTACCCTGTATATTAAAATAGTATAGAGCGAAGTGTAGCTTATGATATGAATATCTATTTGTTATACAAAAATAATATTTCTTTAGTTATGATTGTTTTTAGTGTCATATTAAATTTAACTGAATAATACATTGACACATCTAAAACAGCTTTTCAAGATATTTTCAAACTTTGCAATCGTTGCGCAACTGAAATTTACTACAGTAATGTGTCCAAAATAAGCAATGCATGTTCATATACCACTATCTAGTAATGCTAATATTTTCTTTAGTTCGAAAATAATATTTAATAGTTTATTTTTATATTTAAAGAAATTCTTAATAAGAACTCGTTTTTTTGCCTCAAAAAGACAGAAAAGACAAATTAATACTAACAATAAATATAACAAGAAGACCACAGCAAATCACATTTAATGTGAGCTGTTATTTAGAATACGAAACAAACAAACATAACTGGATGAAAATCTACGACGCTGAAAGTTGCTTTTTAAATAGACAATGATGTAAACTTGAAAAATTGATATTAAACATACTTACACAGAAAGTTCAATAAACTACTTTCATATTCGAAGAATAATTGTGTGAGAATGTTTTAGAATCCACTACTAAAAATAATCAGTTAGAAAGTGGAACATGGCAGTACTTAAAACGACAAATATTTCTTCTAATTCAACCATCTCAGCAGTTGAGAGATTCCCATGCATAAGGCACTTATTTTGGACACACTGTATGTATAGAATTTATAGTTTTATTTGAGATATGCCAGTCTGTAAAAAAAATTCATAAATATGTACTTAGTGTAACAATTTCTCCGTGAAAATAAAAAAAACAAAATAACTAACCTGGTAATCGAGTTAGCGTGCATTCAAAAGGGTCATCTACAATAGTACACAACTTTGATAAGGTGTCATAGAATTTACTATCTGAGAAATATTGGTGCTGTAAGAGATCCCAATTTATCGCGTCACTCATAACCCCCTAAATAAAAAAGAAATTATATTAGAATTAGATAGATATGTACACATGGTTGTAGTTTATTAAGCTACATTTAAAAGTTTTAACATTTTATGTAATTTCCGACACAACCAGGAATCTCAGAAATTGAAGTATTACCTCTGTAAACACGGAAGATGCAGTGGACCAAGAAAGGCAAGGGACTAGCACTAAAGGTTTTGGCCAATTGGTCGCTGCTAAGGAAGCCATCTAAAGGACAATTTACATTATTAATGAGTGTTTATTACATTTAGCTATCTTCATGCTTACACTGTTAATGATTATTTCTTGCTTAATTACAATGAAAAAATTCAGATACCCATATATTTTCATGCATGTTAACTTTCGACCTAAGAATATCAATTTGTTCAATAGTATAGAACCAATATTGAGCTCTCATAAAATAGCTATTTAATAAAATAAACCTCTCCGTTTAAATTTCAATAAACGAAGTAATACTTCACTTGCAAGCTATTTTTTTTATAACTTAAAAGTACTCGACATATTGAAAGGCTGTGCTTTGTCACACTAATTGATACCAAGTTTTTCTTTAACACGTTCACTGCTGATGACGCGTATCTGCGTCAATGCGAATGTTAACGATGTGTGCCCGACACGGACCCGCGTCATTCGAGTAACAGACTTTTAGCATTCAGTACGATCTGAGCAAGTGAGTAATGTATCTCATTCTCGGGTAGTACATAGCAAAAGCATTACAAAAACGTTTTTTAAATGCAGTTTCCCGATTTTTTTATATTGTCCTCATTTTTTTATAATTTACCCATATGTACCGCAGTAATTTTCTAAATAAACCTTTAATTTGACTAATTGCCGTTTACTTCCAAAACAAGCTAGAAAGTACTTAAAAAAATAGACGTAAATCCGCGTCGAATAGCACAGACGTTGGAATTTCCAACCTATATGCTGACGACGCGGTTCTGCGTCATTGGTCCAAAATAATAAAAAAAATATTCATGTGTCATAAGTACCCCAATTAACTAAATTTTAATGTACCGAAATATACTATCTTTGCAAATAATGACAGTAAGTCAATACGCCCAAGCCAGCAGTTAACGTGTTAATGAAAAGACATCATTTTGTAAAAAAAATCTGCCCTTTATGAAAACGGAAAAATTTATGATTTTTTATAAGATCTGTAGTACTTCCATTGACATTTGTTTTCTCAATTTAAATATTGCACCAATTTTCATAGAGCAGCGTCCAAGTACAGGGTGTCCTATTTTTGATGGGAGTTAACTGTAAATTTCCATCATTATTAGAGCAAGAAGAAAATAATTTGTACATTATAAGATCAACTTCTGGATGCGTGTTGAGAAAGTACAATAACTGCATACAGGGTATCCCGCGACTTGATGGCTATAGTTTAAGGGTGTATTGCTAATTTTAAGTTTGAATAAAAAATCTGATAAAAAGCCAATAGTTAATTTATAATTCGAAGATTGTATTATTGCAGTAATTGTTCAAAATTTCCACCTAATTCTTGTATATGCAGTTGAGCTCTACTTACAATTGAAGAAATGGCCCTTTGAAGATTCTCATGGTCAGCACGAGTATCATAGTTGCTGCAGAATCCATAATCTTGGCAATAAGCTCTTCTTTCCAGCGTTGAGCTGGTTTTGACATACACAAATTCGTAAAAATTGCTAAAAGAGGATAGAGAAAAAACTAACTATTCATAGTCAACGTGATTCTATTTAACAATCAGGAATAACACATTTTTAAAATTAAAAATGCTTGTATGTTTATTACGAATGAGTTTTGGGTATATTTTCATAGGACATTTTATACTAAAATTGCCTCAAACATCCTCTTAAACTATGGCCATCAAGTCGTGGGACAGCCTGTATAACAAGATCAATAATTTTTGGAAATCAAAACAATTCTGTTTATACAAATCTATCAACAATCATAAAGTTTGTTCAGTCATCAACGAAAATAAAAAGTTTTATGATTTTCTAGTGGGTAATGAATTTTTTATTTTGAAAAAATCACGTTGTCTATGTGTGACCTCCATGAACATCAGCTGTCACATTCCGTTTTATTTGTTATTTACTTGTCAAGATGGCCGGCAGTACGGCCGAGTGGTGTTGCATATTTCACAGCACTTGCTAAAGTTAAGCTCCAGTCTGCTTGATCAGTACTTGGTTGGGTGAACATTTGGAGAGCGAGCAGTGTTCTAGCTTAGACAGGTTCCACTACCTCAAGTACCTCCGCCGAATTTAAAAATACACATACCCTCAGGGGCTCGGTGCGCCTGACGCCCCGACACTGTGTAAACGGTAAAAAGGGTTCAGATTATGTATGTATGTATGTACTTGTCAAGATGAGAAGCAAAGTTCTCAAGAAATCGCATGTATTTCCAATTCCTACGAAAATATTGCAAAACGCAGTTGCAAAGTTACTTCTCGTCACTTTGTTGCTGAAGGAATTAGAAAAACTAATGTTTACTGCATAATTAAGAGGTATGAGGAAACTGGTACTAGTGTTTACGCATAACTTCCAAGAAGCCCGTGGTTCACAGCCAGTGTTAAAGCTATCAAGCATGTATCAAAAGTTCTTTCCGAAAACCCGAATACATCTTTGAGAACAATTTCGTTTCAGGTAGGTGTATCACTAGGTACAGTCCTTCTCCGCAGTCTTTAATTCCCAGTACGGAATGTAGTGGCCACTGCGGCATCTTGTATTGTTCCTCTCCATTTTACTAGATCTTGTGCTTCGATTGTGAGTGTATGCATAGGTTTTCCGGTTAACTTTGTAACTTGATCTATCCATCTGGCAGGTGCTTGGCCTTTGTCGGGTTCTCTTCTCATATGTCCAAAGTATCTTAATGTTTTGAGTTGTGTGCGACAGTTGTCTCTTGATATTGAGTTCTTGAAGTATTGACATGAAATGTTCAGCATTCTTCGCCAGCAAAAATTTCTGTGGCATCAACTTTCTTCCCATCTTTCTGTCTGAGAGTCCAGGATTCGCTGCTATATGTTAGACTAGGGAAGATTAGACAATGTACCAATTCTTTCCATATTCGTGTTAGTTTTTTCATAGCCGTTCTAGACATTTCACATCTTTTCCTGATTTCTTTTTCTGTTGAGCCGTCGTTTGTTATTAGTGACCCCAGGTACATCCCAGGTACATGTATGTACTGTTGTACTACTTCATATCTGTTTATTTGTTGTATGTCGGGTCTGTTGTTATGTGGTCTATCTATAATCAACATCTTTGTTTTAGACATGTTTAGTTTGAGTCCTAATTTCGTGCTTTCTCTTTCTACACACTCTATAATATCTTGTAGTTCATATTCGCTGCTTGCGAGCAGAGCCGTATCGTCAGCGTATCGTAAGTTGTTTACTTTTTGTCCATTGATTCAGATACCACCTTCAAAATTTCTGTGGCTTTTCTCATTATAAATTCACCATATATGTTAAAGAGTTGAGGCGATAGGATGCAGCCTTGTCTAACCCCGCATTGTGGAGGGAATTCGTCGGATAACATTTCGTTCACTTGAACTCTGCATGTATTATTTTTATATAAGCTGTTTATGAGAGATATTAAATGTTGAGGTACCAACTTTATCGAATGCCTTGTGCTAGTCGATGAAGCAGATGTACAGGGGGATATTGAATTCCCTGGCTTTTTCTATTAGTTGCCTCAATTTCAGTATATGATCTCTGGTACCTCTTCCTGCCATGAAACCCGCTTGTTCCGCTGGTATTTGGGAATTTAAATAGGCTTTGAGTCTTTCATTAATTATGTGAAGAAGGACCTTGCTGGTGTGTGTATTAATGCGAGATTGGACCGTGTCATTATTGAGGTCGAAGAACTCAACGTTTTGCCCACTTTCGTAAGGGCCTTCATCAGGAGGAAGAAGCAAGAGCACGGTAACTCAACATGTTAACAATGCCAGAGGCAAAACTGACTTTTAAGCGAGACTTAAAATTTAAGTTGACAGATATTTCATTGAACTAGATTTTACGGTAGTCTTTTGTCTCTTAAGTTGCACTTATCTTTAAGTTCTGCGACTTAAAGTTCAACTTAAACTAAAAGGAAATTTTAAAACCAAACCAGTTGAAGGCTTTCAAATTATTTATTATGAAAACCTTCAAAAATGGAAATTTTAGTGGTAAATGATCATTTGAAGACGATGTCAAAGTTTTTGAAATAATTCACTTCGGATATCCAAGACAAATAAATGATAGGGCTCAGTACTTCAACAGTATGGGTGAATTATCATTTTTCAGAAGGTTTCGACTGACAAAAGATATAATATAAATAACCACAAACACTTAACTTCTACTTGCCAAATCAACAATGAAATTTCCGTTTTGACATGACGAGTTTGACAACCACCATCTCTCAACCTCTTGAAAAAAGAAAACCCCCTAACATTTAGCAGTGTTGTCAGATTTAAATTTTATTTAGTTAATTATTCCTTAAGAGGGAGTGGTGCAACACTCCTTAATATTAAGTTGCCCTTAATTTTAAGTGACACTTTACTAAGGCCGAGGTTTAAGGTGAAGTGGTGCAAACGGGCATTAGACGCATTTCCAGACCTAACGGTTCGAGATGGCTTATGAAGGTAATGAGCCAGGGTGTTCACACGGCCTATGATCAGATCTATGAATTGTCGTGGCTTGTCACCAGCCTGTTGACTCGTCACTGTATAGTGGAGAAAATGAATTCGAAGAGAAAGGTGGCAGTTTGTGCTGCTGTTTATATTATGTGCGCAGCGGAAACCTTAATAAGAACAAAAAAGAAACTGAGAAAGCGAAGATGGTGGTATTCTCGAATCATAATCGCAATAGGTAAAGTATCACTTTCAGGTTCTAATTTTTCTATAAATTCCGCAGTTTTCTCATTTAACCACTTCATTATAAACTTAATTGTATAAATTATAATAAACTACGCACACACTTCACATGATGTGATGACTGCAACGAACCACGAGTAATGCAAGCCAGTGCAGGTCTGCAGAAACCGACACTAGACTAAGTGAACTGACACAAGACTAGACGAGCCGAGCCAACATAAAATCCTTTCTCTCTTGTTTATTTAACCCCTTCGAGGTGATCTACCAATCTACGAGCTCCAAGCCACAGCGAGTGACTCCTGTCCCATGACGTGGTGCTCGTGGTGGCTTGTCGTAGCTTGTGATGGGTTGACAAGCCACCACAAGCCGTGAGACCCAACCTTTATGCTCATTCCATCCCTCAATCTGGTTCAAATTATTGCTTTGTGAGCTTCATTTTTAAAGTTGCCATCTTAACTTCTTGTTAAAGGTGTTACTGTCATATGACAGGAGTTTGTTTGTTTGAGTTTGTCATATTACAGCCCAATTAAACCTGCTCAAATTTAGCTATACCAGTTTTCAATGTAGGCGATGGTACAAAAATGAAAGTCCCGATCAAAACCCTATGCTTTTACGTGTATTTAGGTTTGTTTACAACCAACACATTTATAGCGCATGCTCGGGCATAACGAACGCATTTACGAGGAAAAATGGACAAGGCGTTTGCCGTTCAGTTATAACAAACTAAGTCACAAATGAATTCCTCATTGACCACTCGGAACAAATAACTTACCAGTCGGTGATTCCAAGATTTTTGTTTGGATATGAAGTAATTACTTCTAAAATTCGAGTTCTGCATTAGGGCGGAGCGAATTTTCGATTTTTTGAAATTTAACCACCCTGTATGCTTAATAGGTGCTTTTTGTACTCTTAATTAACTCAAAAAAATCTAGACTCCCAAAAACGATATCTTCGGTTGCCGAAACCGCCTTAAAATTTCGAAAATTAACACTATTTTTTTTAATGTAGGGAATTTTCGATTTCTTGAAATTTAGGCACCTTGTATGCTTAATGGGAGCTTATTGTACTGTTAAGTAAGTGAACAAAATCTGGACTCCCAAAAACGATATCTTCGGCTGCCGAAACCGCCTTCAAACTTCCGAAATTAATTTTTTTTTTAATTTTTAAATTATAACGACACTCTGCCCTTAAACAAGAATTTTTAGCCGTTTGTGTAATAAATTAATGGGGTTAGGAAGCTTATACTTACCTAATATCTATACTTTATGAGTAATGTTTTAATTTTACGTAGAACTGTAATACTTGCGAATAACGATAACACAGTTCAGAAATCCCAAGGCGGAGAACTATTTAGACGGAAAAACTACTGGTCCAAAAGGGTTGTCGAGAAACATTGGCAAGACACTTGAATCGTGCGAAAACTTACCTGTGGTACAGTTCGAGAAAATTGAGACATTTTTACCTTTAGTTGATCTAAAAACAGTAAGTGCAGATGCTAAGTACATGTACGCGATGTGATGTGTCAAGGAGTCTCCACTGAAATTGTAAAACACGATTTGGCTCTAAAAGCGCCAGGGAAAATGTCCATTTCTAGATGGCTTAACACAACTAATAGAGTCCTAAGGTCATATGTTGCCACCAAAGAGCCCTCTCAAAACCTTAAGATATTAACTGAGTTTATAGTTCAAGTGTATGCCCTATGCTGGTTTGAAATTAAATAATGCAATTGGTCTTGTAAGGATGGTGCTAGGCACTTATTTACCATTATCAGTAAATCTCGTTACCTCCCTGAAGAACTGAAAAAAGTGATAGATCCCGAAATTGAGAGAAACGGATAATTTTTTTAATCCAGAAAACCTTTTGATAGCCATGTTAGGGGATGATAGAAAACGCATTCGAGAGTTAGCTTTAAGAAGGATTTTAAAATGTAGATCAACGTCAAAAACCGAGGATGTCAGAATATTTCGAGTTAATAATTGTCAATATTATGTGGAGTTATTTGACTTTCAAAATGTTGATCTAAGCGAGTCTCCGTTAACATTGGAAAATTCCAACGAAGAACTAACTAATACGATTTCTTTGGTTTCGGATGAAATACCATTAATGAAATTTTCTTGTCATTCGCAGGCAGTTGAACGATGTGTTAAGTTAGTCACCGAAGCCTCTTTGGCGGATTATGGCCCTGAAACGCGGGACGAGTTTATTAGGGCTCGTATTGAATCTAGAGAAATATTGCCGCAATTTGAACAAAAAAAAAACAAATTTGTAGCAGTTCTAGGACAAAATAATAGTCTTTTTACTTTAAGGATGGGGGGGTAAGTTGGAACTCGAGATGCAGCTATTTCCACGTGGTGCGTACTGGGTAGTTTTTCAAGAGAAACTAGCTGAGAGCTGCATGTTTGAATTATTTTTATCAGTTTTAAAGATTTATTATTTTTAAAATGTTCAAGGTAATTTCGGCAGCCGAAGGAATTGTCACAAAGCATTCGGATTGCTTTGGATAACTAAGAATCTCAAAAGGCATCTTTTGCGCACCCAGGCAGATTCGTTTTCGAAAATTAGTTATTCCGATCCAGTTTTCGCTCCACCCTATTCTGCATGCAGCACAAATGTTGAAACGTAGTAATACGAATACAGTTGCTGACACTGCATATTCGGTTAACAAAGCCTGCGCCTGCTGTTTCGGAGAATAATTATTCTTAACTTAGTGGTTTTACTTCGTAGAATGCTAGTTTTACATTATTGTTTTTATGTAGAGTGTTGGATCATCTCATGTGAATGTTTAAGAATTAAAAATACACACTGAATATCGAACCACTTAAAAGCATAGTACCATATAGGCATGATTGTTTAATTTGAGTTCTGGTGTTTAATTTTTTTCTCATTTAAACTTACGTAAATAAATGTTGAGTTAAAAGTGTTTTATTATACAGTGCCTTCAGAAATGATTGAACGTTTTTGAATGGTCATGGTTATACAACGTATGAATAATATGTTGGTTGCACTGTAAGTCTATGTCAAATTCAAGGTTAGCAGGTTAGATTTTGTGTCAGTCTGTGTCAAAACTGATGCAAAACCTATCCTGATAATCTCGAACTTGACATAGACTTACAGTGCCGGCAACATATTCATAAGTTGTATAACCATGACTATTCAAAAACGTTCGATCATTTCTGAAAGCACTTTATTTACAAAAACCTATTAACAAAGCTCTAAATAGGTCCTCACTATTAACAAAGCTCTAAATAGGTCCTCGAAAATCAAAATATACCGAACTATATTAAGGGCATTACGGCAAAGGCTGCGGTAGGTAGGTCATGTCCTAAGGATGGAAAGAAGTAAGATCCGGCAAATAATAAATGGATTGAAAACCAACCTATGGTAGACGAAGGGGCCGACTGAGATCAAGATGGTTCAATGAAGTATGCGATGCAAAGGTGTGTGTGTGTCGTATGGCTTGTGGTAGGAAGCATGGTGTTAAGAGCGTTCAGGTTGCGCGAGCATCTCTGACGTAATCTAACGACTGTCACCGAGATGGCAACCAAGACCGACGGCTTAACGTGTTCTCCGAGGCACGGCTGGCTGTGATTTTACTACCACTATAGGTCGGACACCCATCCGAGTGCCGACCGCCACGAATTTTGCTTAACACTCGAGACTGTTTGACCAGTCCTTGGACCATGCAGCTATGCAACCAGCTAAGGTACTAAAAATACAGAACTGCAGGAAAGCTGCGCAAGATCAGGTCCTAAGAAAGCAGTATGTAAATCAAGCTAAAACCCACAAAGGGTTGTAAAGCCGGTTAAGTAAGTAAACAGTTTTTTTTAAATTTTCACTTTAATAGTAAATAGTCGCTTATAGTTATAACGAATATTTTTTACTACCCTTCGTCTTAACTATATCCGAGCTCTACTGTATTATAAAAAAGTATGCAGAAATTGGAAAAATTCAAGGACAATTCTAAAGTAGACAGCGAAAAAAGATGATGGTGTATTAAAAAGAAGCAGTTTCTCAGAGATTCAATTCTACAGAATAAAGTTTTCGTTACAACCTACAGAAAAATGTGTTTAACATCCACTGCAAAATTTTTATTGTAGAAGATATAACTCACGAGAAGTTCTTATAATTAAAGCTGATAATTATATGCACTCAAATGTACGAAAATATGCGCATATATATGCATACATTTTGTTGAGTATATGCACCAAAAGTTATAATATATGCACATAATATGCCCTCATTTTTTTTTAAATAAGTAGGAGCATTCTAAATAATGTAAATTTTTTAATTATTTTCTATGAGTATATTATGTCTCTAATTTTTATTCATTTTAACATTTGACTGTATAAACATGGACTGCCAACGCCAACTTCACGTTGCAAGCAACATAAAAATGAGATTTCCACTAACCCCACCAGACTATTATTCACCTAACACTCTTGAAATGGATTTTATGTTGGCTGATTCCTTATACATTGCTTCTATGAAAAAAGTGGGGGTTGCTGGTAGTCTATGTTTATATAGTCAAAGATTTTAACAGGAACTTCCCCTTTCCTCTGCTTATTTCGATACGCGCACTGCACTCCAGCGGTAGAAACTGAAAGTATCGGATAAAAAAAATTGATAACGTAATCTTTGTGTCCATAAAAAGTTGCTATAAAGAAGTTTTGTCAGTTTCGCTCTAACTTTAATATTAACCCCAGAAAAAAAATTTATTAAAAATCCAAAAATTCGGTTGTTTTAGATAATTTAAAAACCAAAAATCATATCAAGGGTTTCTAGGCGTCACCTTGTTTGTCCTTTAATTGCGCAACTTTATTCCCATTTAACCAAATTTGTATCTCGTACAATTACCGAGATCCCCATACTGGCCCTCCTATCTTGGACATACTGTATATCTCTATCTTGGACATACTGTATATCTCAGTTGCAGATAAAAATTTTATTAATAAATTTAATGAAATAGTAAATTTTACAAAAAAATCTCAAAAAGTTCATAGGTACATTACAAATTATTGCTAAATATAACCAAATATGCAAAATCCAGAAAGTATGCTCAAAAACGTATAAATATGCAAAATATGCAAAATGAAACTTGGCTTAAACGATTTGTTTTCACATAATTAGTATACATATGCAAAAACTTTCGCCGGCATATCAATTATACAAAATATGCATTTGCCATATATCAGCTTTACTTATAATCATGCAGGAATTATCGGTATTAAATTTCAACCAGCAAGATAAAGTTAGAACTTGTAATATTTACAAGAAAAAGAAATGGATTTGCAGATGTGATGCATTCAATGCTCCCTTTTGTTTTCTATTATTATACACATTATTATCATGTTTTGCTTTTAACTCTTATGTACATTTTGTGTTATGTTTAAATACTTTTTGTTCTGTGCATATGACGTTTCCTCTTGGATTATTAGAATTAAAAATCATCACTATATTTGGATTAAAACATCCACAGTCATTATTATTTTGTGCTTTCTAGTAATACTCTTGAGTCTACCACTGCTTATGAGAATAGTTAGGTGCTACGTGTACTCAGTTTTGCTGTACGGCGTGGAGGCCTGGACACTCACACAAGCTACTACCAAGAATATTGAAGCATTTGAAATGTGAGTGTTCCGACGAATTCTGAAAATCAGCTGGCAAGAACATGTGACTAACGACGAAGTCTTAAAAAGAATGGGAGTGGACAGAGAACTGATGAAGACCATTAAAGTAAGGAAACTTATCTAGGGCACATCATGCGTAATGAAAAATCTGCCTTACTCCAACTAATCTTTCAAGATAAATTAAACAGCAAAAGATGACCGGGTAGAAGAATATCCTGGCTGAAGAACCTATGCCAGTGGTATGATAAAACATCCAATGAACTCTTCCGAGCGGCTGTTAACAAAGTCTCGATCGCTATGATGATAGCCAACGTTCGCTGAGCGGATAATGCACACAGAAGAAGAAAAAGAGTAAACATCATTTTTGTTTAAAATTAATATTCTTTAAAGCTGTAATGCAGCATGAATTCAGGGTATTGGCGACAGAGTTTAACTAGAAAGCGATTTGCACAATATTAATCCGACGTTTAGTAAAATTATTGTTTTATATAGAGCTACCAAAGCCTCATAAACCTGTCAATGGGGTAGCGGTTACATTGTACTGGTATAATTTATTGCACTGGTCACTCCTTTTGAAATATACACTGTTTTGAGATAGTTAAAAGGTTACTCTTTTGCAGTTCAAGATCTTACAATTAGGCTTGGGTCGAAAAGCAATCAATCAATTTTATTCTAATCAATAACGTCAAGTCAAATTGAACTGAATGAAATTTAATCAAATGTTGAGAGATAAAAATCAGTCAAAAAATAAATTTAATTGAGATGTGGAAGAAAATTGGAGTCTCAATAATGTGAACACAATAGTCCAAACCTCCAATAATCCGAACAACTTACCAAGTGAAAACTCGATAGTCCGAACTAAACTTGAGAGTTCTAGTTATGTACCTACAGAACGCAGCTGTTGCATTTTTGTTTAGCACGCGCTAACCGCCCATGAGCTGATATGGTCTATCATAAAACTTAAACACGTCTCTGGCCGACAGTCTGTATCCGTTGGCAGTAACAAACATTATTTTACAATGTCTCAAAAAACATGTACCATGTATCTCCATTGCACCTATAGTTATGCACGAGGTATGTGTTATAGTGTGTCACTAATACTACTGAATAAATTGTTGAAAGTGCCCACCACTGTTGTCAATGCATAACTGCGCTCTTGTCAGTAAATGATGTCGCCATCCTACGTAACATTTTAGGTGTAATCTCCTGGGCTGCTAAACAAATTTAATTTTTTAGTTCGTCTAGTGTATCAGACCAGGTATTGTATACTTTGTTTTTCAGAAAACCCCAAACAAAAAATCTACTATCGAAAGATCGGGTGATTTCGGAGGCCACAAACGCGTCTTAAATGAAAAATGTAAAAGTGTGACTGTATTCAGAATGTTATAAGCTTTTTAAGTTTCAAATGAAATACAGTGTTCCATTTGAAAAACCAAAGTTTGGATTTTTTCCCAAAAACTAGTATGCCATGAAAAGTTATTATGTCCGCTATGTTATAGATAAAATTGAACTAAGAATCTTTTTCCTTTGACTTTTTCTTGTATCTCCAATATTACCGAAGATATAAGCTGTGTAATGAAAAACCAACAACCCTGAATATATTTAAATAAATGTAAGCGTCATGTTTTTATCATGTGAAACACTTTTTTACGAAAAATTTGTTACTTCAAACTAATGCCAAATCCAACGAATCCTAATACCCAATTAGTTTGGATTATCGAGGTTCCACTGTATTTATGATATGAAGTGTGAGTCAGTATACAGTGTGTCCCAGTGTATCACTTAACATCTCTCTATCTTCTATTTTTTAAGCATCATGATTTTTGTGATTTGTACAAACCTCCCAAGTGCCAGCGTGGCCGAGCGGTTAGGGCGTCAGACTACGGTGCCATGGTAAGAGGTTCAATCCCCACATCTGGCAACCACAGTTGCGGAAGTAGGGAATGTAAGGCAGTCGTCGAAGGCGTGATGCTAACCACATCACCCAGTACGCCATTAACGATGTGCCAGATGACTGGGTTTCGGAAAGAGATATTTCGGCGACCCTGACTCGCCTTGTCTCAAGCCATGTTCCTATATGGAATGAAGTGCTCGAACTTTACTTACAAACCTCCAAGAGAACTCAAGCTACTTATTTCGATCATTTCCACCTTTGCATATCCGCCTATCATGATCGCTTAAAAATGTAAATTTTTCTAAAGTTACCCTAATGGTGAAGGTAGGCTGAATTTGATTTCAAATCTTTCTTAACGCCCTTAAAAATCCAAAACAAATGAAAAGAATTTTTTCTAGGCGATAAATATAGGAATGGTTTTGATGAAAGTAAGATATAAAACCAATAATTAATAATTTATTGGGATAACAACAAAAACCTTTTTTAAAGTTTTTACTAAAAATTGGTCAGGTTCAAAAATTGTACAAAAAATTAAATAGCTAGCAGTGAAATTCTTATTAAAACGCAGATTTGCATTGGAATGAAAAGATGAAAATTCAATTTCAACAAATTTCTCAACATTGTGAAAGATGTTCAAACAGAAAATACTATTGAAAAAATAAAAGTAGATAATTTCATGAGCATTATTACAAACAAATCACACAAAAGAACTTAAGACTTTTTATAAAACACATAAATTATAGACAATGCTTGTTGTATTTATCCCAAAAAAACAATTCTTATGGTATCTATAAAAAAAATGTTTTTAGCCTACATTAATATTTTGAAAAATTCGAATTTTTAATCATTCATAGTGACCGGGTATTCAAAGGTAGAAATAATCCAAATACGTGGCAGGCTTATGTCCTGTTTACGGGTCTGTACAAGCCACAAAATTTCGCATCATTATGTTCAAAAATAAAGAAGAGATTAAGGTGTTACGTTATAAAGTGGGACAAACTACGAGGATTGTTCAAGAGAAACTCGTTTGGATCATGTAGGCATGAATTGATCATAGCACTGCAATGCAGTTAATAAAATTGTTTATTGAAGTATTAGTGAGGTGTCTGTCAAATTTCTTTGCGATTGCTTCTTTGTGTACATTTTTATAGAGCTTGGAAATTGCTATTACTATAGAAAATCCGTCCAAATAATATCTGTACTGTTATTCAATTTTTAGCCTCTGAAGGACGTCATCCACTAGAAATCCTTGAGGGAATGAAAGCTGTTGATGGTGACTGTAGTTGTTCTCACATGGCGGTAGTCTAATGGTGCAGAAAAAGTTCGACAAGGAAGAGAATCGACTAAAGACTTGACTCATCCAGGGCATGTTCGAGTTGCAATTAGAGGAAAGTGTGAGGCGTTTGAAAATTGTTTTACATGCAAATAGACGCATTAAAGTCAGATAACTGCCAGAAAAAATGAGCATCAGTATAGGAAGTGTTCATTTAATTATTCATACTCTTATTACAAATTTCATGTCTTTGGTTGATCGAAACAGTCACTGCAAGAGCAGCAATTCACTTCGGACGCTGAAATGCAGAGACCATTAGAGAATAGTATTGTCAACAGCAGCAAGAATTTTACGAGCAGGGAATCTGCAGATTAGTACAACGGTGAGACCCATACCTTCATGTTAACGGATATTTAAAAAAATTGAGTTAATAGAAATTATGCTACAGCTTCTAAATGTGTTTCTATTGAACAATTCTCGTATATAGTTCGTGGTCTATAACTCGAAGAGTGTAAATGTTAAGGAAACATGTGGCTTGATTATGTGTGATACTAACTTGTCTAAAAGACTGTGAAGACCGATTTTATCTTTCAAAATGACAAATATGTGATGTGGGGGGCATTTTTTTAATAGAGTAACATATTTTTTTGTTATGTTAGTTTACTTTTCTCTTTTTATCATCAACAGAGTAATACCTAGTAGGACGTAAGTTTTATATCTAATATTTCTGGTGCAAGTAGGCTCTGAAATGTTGAATTGAATTGTTATCTGTTAGAACTAACAATTTATAATTAAATGGTGTTTGAATTACTGCTTTTACAATGATTAAAAAGAAATGGCCAACTAATTCCTTATGTAACACAAGAAAAATTTGATACTGATAAAAAGAGAAAATAAGTCTACAAAATGACAAAAAATTAATAGCAAGACATTAAAAGAAAATTACATTCACGTCACAGCTCCGATATTTTGAAAAATAAAAATCGACCTTTTTTCGAAGTGTTTTTATATAGGGGTCACTATTATACGGTGCCTTCAGAAATGATGGAACGCTTTTGAATGGTCATTATTTTGGCGCCATTTATTTTAACTATTTGATGTTGGCAGTGTTATACAGGGTGATTCATAACTGGTTGAACAAAATGAACAGGCGCTTATAGCATCATGTTCTGGTAAAAAAATGCGAAATAACATTTTTGCCGATCGGGTTTTGTTTCCGAGTTATTAGATCTCAAAGTTTCCGGTTACGATTTTAATTTTTAACTTTAATAATACCAGGTCATGATTTATGTGACATTCATTCATTCATTCATTCATAATCGATGACCTCTTGTACCCGAAGGTGTCGAGGTATATTTCCTCTAGCGGTTAGTTTCCCTCTATGAATTTACGCCACTCCTTTCTGTTTCTGGCCAATTGCTTCGCCGCGGTCCATGTTTTTCCTCTTTTCTCTAAGATCTCGCTCACACTGTTGTTCCACACTTTCCTTGGTCGTCTCCTTCGGTTCCTCCCAATTTTCCTTGCCTCCCATATATTCTTTACCTGCCTGTTCTCCTTCATTCTTGTCATATGCCCCCACCATTTCAGTTTCTTCTCTTCTATTTCGGTATTCAATGATTTTACTTTTAGTTCATGTCTGATATCGTCATTTCTTCTTTTGTCCATTCTTCTCACTTCTAGTACTTTTCTCAAATATCTCATTTCGCCGGCCTGTAATCGTTTCCTTTGGCTTTCGTTCAGGACCCAGTTTTCAGCCCCGTACGTTAGGATTGGTAGGTACACTGTTTGATACACAGCCATTTTTGTTTTTATTGTTATCTCCTTTCTATTCAAAAAGTTTTTATATAGTGCATAATATACTCTGGTTGCTGTATTTATTCTGGCGCCAATCTCATCTTCTTGTGTTCCTTTATCATTTAGCATTATTCCTAAATACTTGTACCCATCTACTTGTTCTATTCTACTTCCATCTATGTCTATATTTATATTTATCTTATTGTTTGTTACTGCCATCACTTTTGTTTTCTCCGTGTTTATTACGAGATTATATTTCTTTAGCTCTGTAGTCCAAATTTTTATGTTATTTTCTAGTTCTCTTTCTGTTTTTGCTATTAGTACTATGTCGTCTGCAAAAACGCATGCTTCGACCTTCACTGTTTGCATATTTCTGTACCCTACACTGTACTTTTTTGTTTTTTTCCAGCATTTCTTAATCACTTCATCCATAACACTTATAAATAGTAGTGGGCTTAATACCCCTCCCTGTCTCACTCCGTCATTGTTTCTAAATGTTCCTGTAGTTCTATTTCCCGTTCGTACTTGGTTCAGCGTATTTTCATATAGGCTTCGTATTACCACTATTAGCTCCTCTTCTACATTCTTATTCTTTAGACTTTGCCAAATTCCTGTCCTGCTCACCATATCGAATGCTTTTTTCATGTCTAAGAATGCTAGAAGTATTTGCTCATTTTTGGCTAGCGCTTTTTCTGTTACTTGTTGCAGTGTGAAATTATGATCTTGTACGCTATGCGCTGGTCTAAATCCACTTTGGGCGTCTGCTAGTTTTGGTTCCAACCTCCGTCTTAATTTATTTTCCAATATTATTTCATAAACTTTCAATCCTGCACATAGTAGTGATATTCCCCTGTAGTTTTCACAGTTCTTCGAGTCGCCTTTTTTATATATCGGTAGGATTGTTCCTATATTCCATTCTTTCGGTATCCTTTTAGTTTCCCAGGCCATGTTTAATATTTCTAATAGTTCTTTCCCCCCGTTTGATCCAAGGTACTTTATGTGGGCGTTTTTTAGGGTTAAAAAATGCGAATTAACATTTTTGCTAATTGGGTTTTGTTTCCGAGTTATTAGACCTCATAGTTTCCGGTTACGATTTTAATTTTTAACTTTAATAATACCAGGCCATGATTTATGTGACATAAAAAGTGTATTAAATGTCAACTTCAACTTTTTATGTTACATAAATCATGGCCTGGTATTATTAAAGTTAAAAATTAAAATCGTAACCAGAAACTATGAGGTCTAATAACTCGGAAACAAAACCCAATTAGCAAAAATGTTAATTCGCATTTTTTAACCCTAAAATTTACCCAGAAAACGACCTAACCTGAAAGGAGAGACAGATACAAAACAAGCTGAGAAACATTGCATTTGAGAAAAAAGGCGAGGGAATAAAAACAAAGGTTGGGTACAAAAAGATCATAATTGGGGATGCGACTTATATATGGAACGAAGGGCTGGAATATGTCGTAAAACATTCAAAAAACTGAACAACTCTACCACTAAAACAACTACAAAGACGAACAAGGCAAAGATGACAGATATGACAAGTAAAAGTGATAAAATGCAAGTAACCAGTGTAAAGGGAAAAAGCAAAGAAAATAAAAATACATGGGAAATCGGAACATGGAATGTGAGAGGACTAAACGGGAAGGAACACGAATTAATAGAGTTTCGAAAAGTCTAAAATAAAAATTATGAGACTAAAAAGAAAGGTACAGGTAGCAACTTAGTAGAAACAGGGTATTTACTGATAGATGGAGGAGTAGAAGAAAATCAAAGGGCAAGAGTGGGAGTGGCATGCCTAATAAACAAAAATAAAGTAACGGAGATAAGGAAATGGAAATACATCAATGAAAGGATATTAATGGTGAAAGTAGGAAATGGCGAAGAAATTATAACAGTGATAATGGCATAATGAGGCGAAATGAGGATGAAAAACAAACAGAAAAAGATAGTTTCTGGGAAAGATTACAGGAAGTCAGTGAAAGAAAAAAGGGAAAACTGATAATAGCAGGAGACCTTAATGCTAGAGTAGGGACTACGAAATTGGTAGCGACCACTACCTACTGGAAGCAGTAATCAAAAAGAGGGGCACACCAAAAAGCAACAAGAAGAAGATATGATCATAAACAGGTGGAAAGAATACTTCGAAAAACTTCTAAATCCATAGGGAAAAAGTGAAGTAACAGAGAGAACGCCAAGGAGAGGGAAAGAGAAAGTATGGCCACAGAAGACGGTATCAATACGATGGAACTAAAAGCGGCACTAGAGAGAATGAAGACCGCAAAAGCACCATGAGGTAAGACCCGAATTAATAAAATACATGGGAGAAACGGCCAAAGAAGAATTTCTTACCATCTTAAATTTATGTTGCAGACAGAAAGTGATTCCAGATGAATGGAAGATCGGGGTCATCTTACCCATTTATAAGAAAAGAGATACAAAGGAGTGCTCAAACTATAGAGGAATCACTTTATTATGCATGGCGTTAAAAGCATATGAAAGAATTCTTGAAAATAAACTGAGGAGAGTAGTCGAAGACCAGCTAGAAGATGTTCAGAGCGGTTTCAGACCAGGACACAGCGTACAAGACCATACTTTCACAGTACAACAAGCAATCGAGAAGAAACTAGCGAAAAGACAAGGAAATATACACCTGCTTCATTGATATGAAAAAAGCCTTTGATACAGTCAGCAGGAACAAAATATGGGAGAGCTTAAGAAACAAAAGAGTAAACAAACACCTAATAGGAGCAATAAAAAATATTTATGAAGAGACTGTCAACCAAGTAAGAACATGCAACAGGCTATCGAGGAAGTTCTCCACAACAGAGGGAGTTAGACAAGGGAGCGTACTGAGCCCATTATTATTCATCTGTGCGATGGATGATGCAATTAGAGTGCCAAACAAGGATGGAGAAATTTGTAGTGGGATACAAGGATCTCCAACCTGTATACCTGGAGACCTGTGCCTTTGCAGATGATATTGTGTTGTTGGCCAACTCGGGCAAAAATCTGGAGAACTTAAAAATATGGACGGAAGTACTGGCGACACAAAAGCTCCAATTGAACGTAGAGAAAACAAATACTATGATAATAATCAGTATAAACAAAACAGAGGTTAGAGCTACAATCGAAGGGGAAAGCATAGAAAGAGTGGAAATGTACAAATACTTGGGAAGCATAGTTAACAGCGAAGAGAACATAGAAGAAGAATTAAATAAAAGAATCCAGTCGGCTAAAAGAATCTATTACGCACTACAGAATAAATTCCTCGACCATAAGGAGATAACTAAAAACACAAAGATATCAATATATAAATCAATGTACCTGCCTGTACTACTTTATGAAGGAGAAAACTGGATTTTAACTGATAGACAACAAAGAAGATTGCAAGCAGCCGAAATGAAATTCCTTAGAAGAGTGCTAGGGGTAAGAAGAACAGAAAGGAGAAGGAATGTGGATATAAGAAAGGAACTCGGGGTAAATCAGTGGAAGAAACTCTCAAACACAAGAAACTGATGTGGTTCGGACACCTAGTAAGAATGGGAGAAGAGAGACAAGCAAAGAAGATATGGGAAGCAAGACCAATAGGGAAGAATCGAAGGGGAAGATCGAAGAGAACTTGGAACAGCTCAGTCGAAGAGATCCTAAAAGAGGCAGGAGAAAATTGAAATGCAGCCAAAGAAAAAGCAAAAAATCGGAAATGGAAAAATTTGTAAACGGGAGAAAGGTAAACCAAACAACAGAAGGAGAAGACACCTCGACACCCTAGGGTACAAGAGGACGGATTATGTATGTAGGTATTTTTTAATCAGAACATGATGCTGTAAACGCCTGTTCATTTTGTTCAACCAGTTACAAATCACCCTGTATTTTGACGTTGAAATTTATCACTAGTGTTTGTTGGTTGTGCTTTTAAGTTTACAGCCAGTTTCAGTTACTATTCTGTCATTTCAGCGTACTATTATTTTGCTTCACTTCTCTAATTAACGTATTTTAGTTTGGTGTAAGTATACACACTAGTTAACAAATTTCAGGTTTTCGGGTTATTTCCTCATTTTAGATTACAAATGCCGTTCACACCTGAACAAGATGCTCTTATACTAATGGCTCACTTTCGCAGTGGAGCCCGAAATCAGGATGGTTCATGGTCATATTCAATTGAGTCATGCATCGAACAATTTACTGAGGCGTTTCCAGGTGTGCAAATCAATCGCAATGCTTTTGTTCACCATAAGTGGATTATTATTCACCGTTTCGAAGACAAACACTGCATCTGTAAAGGCGAATCAACAGACCTACTGTTTTAACTGAAGAAAAGGTAGCTGACATTAATAATCAAATGCAACGAAGTCCTCATAAATCAGTTTCCACATTGGCTGCTCAGGTATGTAACAATAAATTGCTCATTTACAGCGTAATCTATGCATATATTCCTTTATACTTATTATTATTATAGGTATTTCTGTTGTATCGTGTCATAACGCATTAAGAAAAGATCTCCACATGTATCCGTACAAGAGTTATTTGAAAATGATTGGAGTTCACGAATGCAATACTGCCAGTGGTTTAATTAAAATTTAGATGACGATAATGTGTTGGATGTAACATTTATGTCTGACGAAGCATGGTTCCATTTGTTAGGTTATGTGAGCCCCGATTACGGAGGTTCGCCATGCGCCGTGAAAACTTGACCTTTGCTATCGAGCGATTGTGACACCTGCACGTTTCTAGCCTGCGGATGCTGGGGTGCACGCTCTTTCATGTACATAACGTGCCGAAGGAAATCAACCTAGGAAAATCCATAATCAGGTTTTATGCACCTTTTATCAAAATAAAGCTACAAAGCGCTGTGGGCCGTGTTTCGCTGTGAAAGGCTTCGCTATTGAATTCAACCAGGGTTTCGGATACCGGCTGTGATACACAGCTGGCGTCACTAGCTGTGTATCTACGTGATGATTTTTCCCAACCACGGAGCAGAAGAAAATCGCCACCGCAATTCGTTTTAATTTGTTGTAAATGATATTTGCACCGTTGGTTGAACTTTTATGTAATTATGTAATGACAATTATACTGTGATACCAGCATTGTAGTTTTGATTTTGTTACTGCTACCTGTACTTGAATAGAGCTTCTCTTTCAGAACCACAATCCACCTCGCAAAAAGAATATCTCGCTAGACGTAAATTTTAAAAACTCAAAAGAAAAAATACCCACTCGGACGCCGCTGCCACAATACTAAAATGTTTACAGTAGTACCAACTCCTGTCAAATGAGTTGCCTACATATGTCCTTAATCAGCGTTCGGTCATTTCTGAAGGCACTGTATAAACACAAAAAACTTATATAAACCTTATACTTTTCCTATTCGTTGTTACGTGCTAAAAGCATTTAGGCACTATATTAGTAGTTTACGTTATATAATTAGAGAATAAAAGATCAAGTGGGATTAATGCGATAAAAGCTCATAAAAATTAATATCAGATTGGCAATGGTCATTACTAGAGGGGGAAAATAAACAACGGTTTTTGTTTTGAAAAAAACGTGTGACAGCATTTGAACGTGCAAGAAGTTTCGTGGGTTATTTGGTGATAATCTCGCCATTTCAAATGGTTTGGTTATAGTAGGGAATATTACTGGCCAACCGATTTTAGAAGCGAGTATCACTTTTCCGATGAATATAGATTCGAGCTTAGAAGCGATTTAGGAAACCACGGATTAACGTTTGCATAGTTATTGCCTGTTAACAGGGTACGTATAGTTATTTTGGCGTCTGCCTCATTTAATCTTGAAATTCGAATTATAGCAACTAGTATTGGGCGGGAAAACCTACAGAAAGTTTAGTCTGCTGAGAGTCATCAGGCAGTTTTGGGGCCTACTTGCCGCATGTGACAGCTGACGATTTGGGGCTGTCAAGCTGACATTTAATAGGAGTCATTGGAGGCATTAAACGACTACAAGTGTAACCACGAACAGATAAGTGATTTCTGATAATATTTTGCATATAAAAACGCTGTGTAAACATTAAACATATTAGTGGTTTAAGTTAAGTGGGGTACCCCTTTAAAATAGTAGAGCCGAATTAAATAATGGTCAACGTTTGAGTAACAATAAAGCTAGTTAAAGGTATTACTCTCTTTCATTTTCATTTCAATCATTGAGTTCGATAATTGTTTCATTAGATATAAAGTGAAGTTACAAGTTTCTTGACCTATATCAGTGTACCTGAGTATAACTTGTTGGCGCTCCCTTTAACATCTTAATCAAAGAATTCGCGACGTCTTATTAAATTGTTAAAGTTCAGTATTTGTTCCAAAATATTATATTCTATGAAAGATAATGGGAATTAGTTAACTGCAACATTACAATTTTTAAAAACTCCAAAACTACTGCACATATCGGAGAGCATCTTTTTAAATGTTTTAAATTTCTAATAAACAAATGAAAAACCTAAATTTGACAAATACAAAAATAAAATGTCCTTATTTTTTCAATGTCCTATAAAGTATAAATGACTAAAATAAAAGCTTCAACCTTGAAAACTTATTATTTAATTTAGCATTTAAGACCATTCCAATGTCTTCAAAAATTAGCTTTGATATTTCATTTATGTTTTAAAAATTCAAGATCAATATATTACGTTTAAAAAGTATTTTTTACCTTTAAATAAATAAACGAGACAACCTACAGCACGATAATTTGTGTTTGTTTTACTGATGAGAGTCTAATGTATATATAACATAAACAACAACACAAGCCAATTTTAAATTTGCTGTAATGCTAATGCAGCTTGCAACTATTTGTTTTTTAGTTTGAAGCCAAATATAATTTTTTCTATCACAGTCCAGTCAATAAACAGTTAAAGCCTGGCAACATTCCAAGTCAACAGCTACAATGATTTGCATTTAAAAATACTATTAATTCCGAGGTTAACAGTAACTACAAAAGAGATACTTACTGTCAAACATTTTTATTAAAACTACTGAAAAATTACTTTCATAGTACGTATAGTAAAGTATCTGTAGGCAGAAGGTTAAGCGTACATTTTATAACTTTTATCTGAGTTATGACACATACAAAAACCAACAGTTATGGATATCTAAATATTTTAGTTGCCATGCTTGATAAGCAAATTGGAGTGCATTAATTATTTATGTTTAGTTTGTAGATATAAAGATTAATAACCTTACTTAGGTACTGATCTAATAGAACAAATTATGCTTTGACAAACTACAAAATCATGTTCATTAGCGAAGAACTAAAATGAGTAAGCTATTTTTATACATTAACAGAAATCAAATCAAACTGCTATAGTAAATTCGCTATCCCATAGCGCAGTGGAGCACACCAGTTTATTTTCTGTCTTTTTCTTTAACTTAGTTCGTTCTCGATCTGAGAATTATTGTTCACTAAGTTAAAGAAATAGAAAATAAACTAGTGTGCTCCGGTACACTATGCATAAATTCCGGTCCAGATATGATAGCAAATTTATTATAATAGATTAAAAATTCTTTTGGATTCTTTATATATTATATATAAGCTTATTGTTAAAAAAACCTAAGTAACTAAGAGAAAAATATACAATTACAACTTACGTGGCCTCCCATCGACAATCCAGATACACCTAATGGACCTAAACCCATATCTTCACACCACTGCAATAACACAAGACATTCCAAAATTAAACAGCCACCCATAACAAATATATCAGAAACATTATGTAAACTTGAGCGGTATTGTGCTTTGGGCTTCCGGTAACCATAGAATGGATTTTCAAGTAACAGGGCACCAATATCATGTTTTAATAAAGGCTTTGCCATTACATTCCGCCGTCTCCAAAAATACTAAAACCATAATCTGCAATTTCAGGATTTGGTTTCCCTATTTCTCTGAATTAACTTACATGGTCGCCTGTACCGGCAAAATGAATACATAAGGGTCGATATGTATTAGATTTCCATTTTCGAGGTAAAACAATTTGAAAATAGGCATCAGAAATCTCGGGCGACACAATTTCGGGCAAATAAGTGGCTAAAGGGCTACGAAACTTTCCTTCAATTATTCGGCATCCATTCCAAGTTTGTTGCTACAACGTAAAGGATGACGTTTATTTTCACCATACAGCAAATAAGCTAAAACGTACATTTAGGATTGTGATGGGGTGTTTTCTAGATACCAATTCAATGCACTTTTTTCTATTAGAAATTAATTTACGGAATTCGAACAACCTAAAATCCAGAATTCGAGTTACATAACCTCACTTCGAAACTGCCGGAAAATTTCAGATTCCTTTTGCTTACTTTATCATATTATCCGGATTACCCCATCCTTTAGTGAAAAATGTAGTTAACAATATTTTTCTGTACACTTTATCTAAACGACTAACAGACATTTTTAGAACTTAATTTGATAGATGAAAAAAACAGAAACTCTTCATGTTGGTGAACGAATAATGAGTAATGCTTACAACCCCGACTGGTGCTACTGACGTCCAATTCTGATAAAATATGTTGTAAACAAGGTAGTATCTCCATATACACTTCTGGGAGAATACGTTATTTTTATAATTCCAGTTTTTTTTTTTTATATTTAAAAGCCATTATCAAACTTTTATCGCTCGTAATTTATATGTAAAATATACAGGATGTTAAAGAAAAAGGGCGAAAAACTGTAATGGGTGATAGTAATCATAAAGATAAGACAAGTTTCTATGAACATAAGTCCGAAAATGAGTTTTAACGCAGCTTAGCTTAGCTATAACTTGGCGAAAAAATATCTTTTTTAACCTATTAACGCCCAGCGTCCTATTTAGAGGACAATGTGTAATTGTGTATAGGAATTTTTTAGGCCACTTTGGGGTAATTGATTGGTTCCGGGTATGTATGTACCGGCTACAAATAGATGCACAAGGGTTTATGGAACCCTACTTAGTTTACAAGAATCAGTTGTTGTGTCCCGCCTGTCGATGTGACTAGATTTTTGTTTTTTTATTCATCGCACCATAAGTTTGCTTTAGTGATTTCGTGTAAACCACACCACATAACTAAATATTTTTTGTTTTTTAGCATGATGTAAGATCAAGGTTCTTATGACAAATATAAATTTAGTTATTTTTTATTAAATTTTTGTTTACGAATCTGACGAATCTGTAAATCTTGCTGTCCTATAAATACGACGCTGGGAGTTACAGGGAATATTTGCACTATTTTGGCCATCACTTTATATGCGAATTTTGTTTTCAGATTTGATTGTAAGCAGAGCTGGGCAAAATACTTTAAAAAAGTATTTAACTACTAAATATTAAATACTTTTTGAAAATTGAATGTATTTAAATATTAAATACTTTTTTTGAGCAAAAGGTAGTTAAATAATAAATACCTATAGTATTTAAATACTTTTGATAGTTAAATATTTTTCTAAACGTATTTAAATACTTTTAAATACGTTAAAAGTATTTAAATATTTCGTAAGTATTTAAATATTTTATAAATATTTAAAATACTTCGTAAGTATTTAGATATCCCTAAAATGTAAAAAGACTTGCAAAATATTTAAATAGTAACACAACATGTGTACACCAGTTAAACAATTTTTCAAAATTAAATTTAAAATTCTAAATTTCTTTTTATTCGAATATTACGCCAAATAATAAAGATGGCATAGCTTAAGCTATTGTACATGAATTATTAAAAACTCCAAAGGAAACAATATATTGGTTTGCGGTGTTTTATGGATATTTCGGCAAAGAAAATCTTAAAATCCATAAAATATTTTATTGATAAAATTGAGTATATTGAATATGAACTACTAATAGTACTATTAAAAATAGGTATACTTACTGTAATAGTAATTTATTTTTACTACAAATCACGACACAGGTACAGAGGAAACACCACTATTTGTTCTGCGCTGCCAACAACTGGAATATCGAAATAATTGAATGGCAGGGGTGCACCGTTTCCGTCACCCCGCCAAACCGGCTTTTTATGCATCCTGCTCAGGCCCAAAATTGCCTGGTGGATTCTGTCTCGCTCTAGCACGAGTGGTTGTTTATCTGAAGCACTACACGTGTCGTGTTTCAAGTAAAAACTTGGGATTTTAATAAACGTTAAAACTATGCAAAAAGTATTTACTAGTTAGAAATACATTTGAAGAAACAAAAAGTAGCTAAATACTCTGAAAGTATTTAAATAAGTACTCTCGAAGTATTTAAATACTCTGAAAGTATTTAAATACTCTCAAAGTATTTAAATACTCACAAAGTATTTAAATACTGTAAAACTATTTAAATATCCTAAAAATATTTAAATACTGCCAAAATTTAATTTAAATACTAAATACTTTGCAAAGTATTTTCACCTAGAAATACAAATATCGTCCATTAAAAAGTATTTAAATTAAAAAAAGTATTTGACAAATACAAATACTGCCCAGCTCTGACTGTAAAGTGTTAATAATGAGTAAGAATGTATTCCCCGCAAAATGGAAAACACTAAATATGTGACATTAGCAAAAAACGTTGATGCAATTGAACCATTAGCGTCTACTCCTCGATGGGTCAAAAAAAAAAAACGAGGTGCCGTTCCTCAGCCAAGGCTGATCTACAATTATAACTTATATATGAGGGTGATGATCAACATGATTGTATTTTAGAAAACATGGTATTTCGGTGAAAGGAAAAAAAGTGGTATTGGTGCTTAGTGACCCGCATTATTGATATGGCTGTCGTAAATGCATTTCTTTTATACCGAAATACTCATAGCAAAAAATCAATTTTCATAAAGGATTTCAGAAAAGCTCTTGCAGTGAAATACCTAAAACTTGAACATGGTAAACGAATCCTAAAAGGTAGACGACTTAGCTTTCTTTCCTTCGACATCCAGGCCTGCGATTTCTGATGATGTTCGGAATGATGAAAAGGTCATTTTTTGGAAAACGTTGAAAACAACGACATTGGCAATATTCAAATTGCTCTAGTATACCTAAGACATTTTACAGCAAGTGTACCGTTACATTGTGCACAGCGTTTTTCCAAAACATCTTCGAAAAACAAAAAGAAATTGCTTTTTTCAGTTTCTATAATTTTTTTAAATGTTTTATTTTTGCTTGCCAATGCTTTTTATTCTTACTATGACAGTTATAATTACTTTTGTTTTGTAATTTTTTGAGAAATATGGCATTTTCTCAATTTTAAAATTTTATTTTTATTAACACGAATATGCACACATTCTCCCAGCGTCCTATTATAGGACAGCACTTTTTGAAAAAACCAGAGTGCCATTTTTATTTTGATCCATGCTATTGCCTTCAGGGGGGTTCCAAATTACAACATATTCAGTTTTTACAAAAATTTTCCAACAAAAATTAATTTGGGCGTTAATGGGTTAAACACCTTCATTTGTTTGTTGTGACGTTAAGTTTCTACAACATTGCTCCAAACCGCACATGAGCTAAAATACTGAATTAGACAGGTCATCCCAGATATTCGTGAAGATGTACTAATTTGAGTAGTACATAGTGAGAAGAGGATGCCAGTTATGCATAGACAACAATGGCTCAGAGTTTGAGCAATTTCTTTAGTTCTGTTTTATTATGGTTGTGGTATATTATTTAATAGTAGTGTGCTCGTTAGTAAGAGTCATTCAAATTCCACTAACTTACAGTTAAACAAGTGTTTTTAAGATTGCTTGATTATGAATACTACTTATTTTGTTTCTACAGAAGTTTTGATTAAATGGCCTACTAGCTCAAACTAGTTTTTTTGCATTTTTTGAAAAATGTCATATAACCCTATTAAATATTGTTATGTTACAGTATCAAACTGTTTTAACGACACCCACGGGTGTGGGAGTGCCAAGTGATTAATCAAGTCCGGGAGACATCAACACTTACCCTGGAAATCTCTACAAACAGGCTTAAAGGCCACGGCTTGATACAGTCAGGGAGATGGGCGTGGTCCTAGACACGATACACCGCAGACCAAGCGTAACAGTATACATATAGGGTGTTGCAAAAGAAATGGGCGCCACAAGTTTCAATCGGGGAAACCTACGCTTAACCGAACCTTGAAGGCCAAACGGGGTGTGATACAAGGGCTCGGGCTCACGAACCCACTTTGGCATTGTAATAATGAGAAATATGAATTGTCATTTTTAAACTCAAAACCACCTTTATGCAGATCTGGAAACCTTTGCAAAACAAAATACAGAATCCCTAGTACAAAAATTGTATGCACAGGCCAACTTCAAAAAAATTAAAATGTTTTGTGTTTACTGAACAGACTATATATGCATCCAGCTACAGTAATTGATGGCATTTTTGATAGTATACATGGAAGGTCTTACAATACCTTAGATTTTATACCATCTGTATACAATAACTACGCAATATAGGAAATCCCATGTAAAATTTTTAATGCTAAAGTATTGTCTTCTCTATTAACCTAATTTCGTCTGTCCAATATTATTATCTTACTTTCAAAGTTTTCTTACAAACAAGAAAAGTGGAAAATATGCAATCAACTTTATATACAGGGTGTTCCATAAATATACCGACAAACTTTTAGGGGTGGTAGAAGACATCAAAACAAAAATTTTTTGCTGTATAAACATATGTCCAAAACCGCTTCATTTTCGAGATACAGGGTTTTAAAATTTGTAAAAAAAATAGTTCAAATTTGTTTCCTCGAAAACGAAGCAAATTATGCAAAACCCTCAAGTGAAATTAATTTGTTACTTCGTAAAAAGGTGATTCATATTTCTTAACAAGAACAATTTTATACACAATATACTGTACCATTAATTACTGTTTCATTAAATAAGTTAAATCATGTAAGACAACTTGAATTTTAAGTAACGTTTGTCAGCTAAAACAACACAGCGGCAACGATCAAAAACTGATTAAACTTCTTTATAGCAACTCCTAGTGGACTTAACGATTACGTTACCAAATTTTTTATCCGACGTTTCGTCTTGGAGAAACCATCATCAACTTAAATTTTCTAATACAATTCAGGTTTTTTAATGCCAAATTTGTGAAGCCCTTTTTATTCTGAAATGTACACCTTATGGTTTAATTACGTTTCGAGTTTTTTTTTTACCATCGTCAAGAAATTTTTGGATACGGACCTGTGTCCTAGAGCATTTCATATGTTGTTTCAGGGTTTGTAATTTAAAGAATGAAGTAATGAGCCTCACTTTTTTTTAATTTCTAATTGTAATTATTGTTTATAAGTAAAAAAAATAATCAATTAATTAATTACTGACTACTGAAAACATGATTATTAAGGATTAAAAATATCCAGTGTGGTTCATTAGGTACTTCTTTTTTATCAAAAAATGTCTTGATGGTGGTCTCCAAATACTCGGAACGTAATTAAATTATAATGTGTGGTACATTATTGAATTGAGAATAAAAAGGGCTTTACAAATTTGGCATTGGAAAATCAGGACCGTATTTTAAAAAAATGAAGTTGATGATAGTGGAAGACAAAACGTCGGATAAAAAAATTGATAACGTAATGGTTGAGTCCATAAAACTTCAGTTTTTGGTGCCTAGTTTTGAAAACTAAAATTTTAGGCAAGTTTGATGAAACTGTCAGTTTTTTGAATTGGGATGTTTAATAACATTCGATTCAAACGTTGATTTTTTAAAAATATTGGTAAATAGCTTATTTCAAAATGCATCATCAGCTGTTAATATTTCAGAGGAATGATTGTCAAGATTTATTTTTGTGATTTTTCCCGTACTCCGCTAGTAGTCCCTAACAGCCCCTCCACAGGAAATACGCCATTTTTGAATCACCCTGTATAGACCATAGCAAAAAATCATGTTCTACTTCTTTGTTGAGCCATCATCTGTCGTCCGATGTTAGGAGTAGAAAGGCTAATAATTTCTAAAGTTTGGTATAATTTTATTATTTAAATTTTACAACTGTTATGATTGTAACGTTTCGCCCAGCACGAACGCGATTTTATAAATTAAAAATTAATTTGCGCGTTCCCCTCGTCTTGCACCACGTTACGTACCGGAACACCGCGCCGAGAGTACGACATGACGTCACCGCAAACAATCGCATTAACACCACTGCGCACCTAGACCACGAATCCCCGCTGCAGCAACCTGATACCGACCTCGGATTACGCCCACACCAGATATAAAAGGAGAAATCGAAGTCCCAACAAGACAGAATTTCCTAGTATTTTTCCCGAACCTCTTCCAGACCTGATTCCGCTCAGGAGAGCCTCCGGGCTTTTCGAGCATCTCCGAGAATTTCCTAGAATTTTCCCAGTCCTCTCTCCTTATTTACGCTCTCTCAGGAGTGTCTCTGGACTTTTCGAGAAGACCCCGACCAGCTACCTGAACTCCTGGACGTTCGGATTGTCTTTAGCCTCTCCAACGTCGTCCCCTAAGCACCTGGACGTTCGGATTGTCTCCAGATTCTTCAACGTCGTTTCCTCAAGCTCCTGCACGTTCGGATTGTCTTTAGACTCTTCAACGTCATCCCCCAAGCACCTGGACGTTCGGATTGTCTTTAGACTCTTCAACGTCATCCCCCAAGCACCTGGATGTTCGGATTGTCTCCAGACTCTTCAACGTCGTTTCCTCAAGCTCCTGCACGTTCGGATTGTCTTTAGACTCTTCAACGTCATCCCCCAAGCACCTGGACGTTCGGATTGTCTTTAGACTCTTCAACGTCATCCCCCAAAGCACCTGGACGTTCGGATTGTCTTAAGACTCTTCAGCGTCATTTCCCGAGCACCCAGTGACCTAGAAAGCAGTCTCAGTCCCGACGATGACGACGTAGAACACCTGGGTACAAGTAGGGTTTTGCCGAACCCGCCGACGTCGCCCTCTAGAGTTTGAACACCCGGGAGGCTAAATCGAGCTCGCCGGTGACGACTCCGTCCGTGAAGCAAGTTTCCCGGCACCAGGACAGCCCCGCCGAACAAGCCAGAGACCGTCGTCCATAAACAGCGCATATTTGATCGAAATTCACTTACCTGGGGCAGTAAAACAGCTGGCAGGTAAAACAAATTATTTTCGTCATCCACCAACTGAACACCTGGAGTTCCACCGTTAAACACAAGACGCACTAGGTATGCATACAATTTAGTTTGATATTGACCAGTTTCGTATATTTAACAATTTCATGACCGAGTGTATTGTTATTGTCCGCCATTACGTGGCGATCCGCTAACCTGTCATATTATTTGTTCAGGTCCGACGCAATGCTTACACGACACTGGAACTAATGTATATACAAGCTGTCCCGAAATAGAGCGTCACCGCCCGATTACCAGCAAGCGAAACGCCCCGTTAGAGGAATTAATTAATTTTTATAAACATCGTTACATTTTATTATTTCATGTGTTTAATACAATTTAATTTAATGTATATAGTTGAAGATTATTATACAATGGTAAAATGTTGGTCTGTGTTTCATTCCTACGTTACTGAGTTTATCACCTGGATCTTGGCATTTTGAGCTAACCTTGGGAAACCAGTTTCAATCTGGCAGTTGTAGCAATTAAATTAAATTAAACTAGCCCGTCAGGCTACATGATAGAGGCTTCTCCTGTTCCTCTTAATGTAGGCCGAAAGTCGGTTAATAGCCACACAGGTGTCGTTTTTATAAGTCATCTTCGGCCGTGGCTAGCCTAGCCCTTCGAATTAAAAAAGAATGCCCTTCTACAAAGGTGATGACCACCAAAGATGTTGGTATGGTGGCCGGAAACTGTAAGATGAAATCATTGTCCGGGTGTGAGGTTCGAACTCACTACCTGACGATTGCAAGCGCTTTACCTCTTGGCTACCAGCTCTTCTCTTGCTGACGATAAACAGTTCTACAGGCAGTGCCACATGATGACCATTAAAAGCAAAAGTACAAAACTTCCTTGTGTTGATTGTATCAAAAAAATGTCTATGCTGGTATTTTATAATTATTAATTGTCAGGTTGTCTATTTCACCTTCAGTATGCTTGTAATTTGTAATAAATGTAAAAAATATTTATAGAATACATACATTTATTCATACAAAAAAGTACATTTTATCATTACTCATAGAGATTTAAAACATAAAAAACTTTCTTGATAAACATATTTTTTAAGGTTGCTCAAAAGAAACAAAAACTAGAATAGGCACATAAAATTAAATTAAACATGATGGCTTACACATAAAAAATAACAAAATAAAATACAATACACAGAGATTTCCAAGTTTTGTCACATTTATATCTGTAGAATTAAGACTTATTCCCTTAATAATTTTGAAATACATTGCGTATTTACAGAGGTTGCTTTAAACGTGTCACACGGTAGTCTGTTCGGCTTAAATATAACTGCTCACTTATGATTCAAAATAGTGGCAACATGCTAAACCTGAACTATCAATAATGAAACTACATTACGATATATATGAAGATTTAAATCGAAGTGGAACATTGTTTGCAACGACAGAATCACTGTGGAGGAGTGCAAAAGACTGCAGGCAAAACTCGACAAGACTCACGAGAACCTAGATTTAGAATGGAAGTTAGGAATTGCAAGGAAGTTGTTCGGTCAGAAAAAGAAGCGCTTTCGGAGGATTGAACACGAACGAAGTGTGACTTTGTGAGTTATTTAAAATATTGGCACCAGGCAAAACCGAAACTATCACAAACTAAACTATATTGCAATATAAGTGAATATCGAAATCAAGACTGATGTTTCTAAGTATTAGTAACATGCTAAACCTGAACTAATCGTTACAAACAAAACTGTACTTCAACACTGTATTAGAAAATTAGAATAATTTTGGATTTACATTAACGACATAACAGTATTAATCTATGGTAAAGTGATCCTTGCAGATTGTAAGTTTTAAAAGAATAATTTAATTCGGCGGAACTATAACTACTTTGTGACACACGAACGTATAAACATAACCTGTAATTTTCAAATGCAAATTAGAGCTACCTTCATTCAACATAACTAGAGTTGCAAATACACTACTAAATATAGCATCGAAAATGTGCATATAAATGTTTCTTTCGACATATATAAAAATCTAACAGTCTACATTCTTATTTTATAAAAAAAATTAAGTTTCGTGAAACTGCATAGAATTGCTTATAAATTTCATCTACAATTCTGGAGTGTGAGAGGATACAACTTAAAATTAGTTTACACCATCGTTTAAAGTTATACTTTTTACAGCACCCTATTATTATTAGTATAAAATTTATAAGTTTCATATTAGCATATGCTATAGTGCATTAATAAAAAACTAAGTACAATGTACACAATGCCAGTTGCTTGATATTTTACAGGTACTACCTATACTAAATAATGACACTATACCATTATGCAATAAGTAGTGGCACACTTTCTACTGTACCAACTGAAATAGGTTCTATTAAAAACAAAGAAAAACTAGTAGAAATTAAAACTTCTTTCAAACTATTCCTGTATATGCCACAATACTGTTTCTAAATAGTAATATTAGAGATGAGATGTCGTTTTAACACCTACACAAATATTGCTTACGACTAACTTCAAGTAAAACGCAATCCAAAGATATCGACAACTCAACATTTTGAAGGTATACAGAGTAATTTAAGGCAATTAACATTACTACAACTTTTGTAATACGTAATTTATAATACTGGAATTTTAACAGATGAAATTAATCAAACGTATGCAAACGAACAAAGAACCGAGGGTTACCCACACAATATGACGGTAATTACTGTAACAACAAATCTTTTATATTTATAAAATTTAAGAATGTAAGTTTTACCGATGAAATTAAAAATGGTAGAGCCAAAATAATTTTATTCCTTCCAAAAGTTTTAGTTTACTCTGCATAACCTCAAATGCTATTTAAAGTGTAGCACTTCCTTTGCGAACAAACTGTTGCAATTTCACGAAACTATTATATGTAGACAAGATACTGACATACACAAAATATAGTCAAGTTCAACAAGTTAGGTTACACACATGTAGTTAATTTAATTAAAAAAAAACTTAAGAATACGAACCTAAAATACTAACACAGTCATATATTAATTTTTAACTGGTAAGTTTAACAGAATTCTGCGTGTATATATCAGTGAATTATTCAGCTGCGTCGTCATCTGAAAAAAAGAAAAATTTCATATTACTTGAAAATGTATTTGACAGTAAAAACATAATTATCCGTATTAAATCTGATACAAACGTTTTTAAGATTTTCCTTTCCTAATGGTTTTTAAGGAAATGTAACCGTCCGTCAGCCATAACTGATCTAATATATTATGCTGTCCCTCTTCAGCACAAGGAGACAACAATTCTCTCACTTGAACGGCTTCATACTTTTATGTTGTTGCAAATAATTACAAGCAGTTTGTTCTGGGTGCCCGCTGTGTTGCATATGGCGCTAGTGATCTGTGAAGCACATTATTGCACCTGATTGGGTCATATTGTGTCACAGTGAATTATTGCAAATTATCCACTTGGTAATACTTTACCTTCGTACGAGGTAGTCAAAATTAAACCAAACTTTGCATCCTGCACAGTAAAGACAACAACTATAAAATGTTTGGTAGACATGTCGTGACAAGACTAGCAGGCAACGTGTCGTTAATCTATCACAAGTTAGAAACAAAACTGCATTTAATACAACACTGTTAAATAGTGAGTATTGTCGGATCGTAGAAATGACACAGCACGAGCAGCGTATGAATATAAAATTTTGTGTGAAAGTAAGTAGAATGTGGTCCACGACAATATCCTCATGCATCGGTCGCTAGTTACGGAATATTTGACAAAGCACCTGTACGACTTCAGGCTCCTTATTCTCCGGATCTCGCCGCTGTAGATTTTTATTTATTTCTAAAATTGATCGATTTCATAAAGGCTTGTTGGACTAATTCATCAGAAGAAGAGCTTTGTAATACGTGCAACTAAGGAGGTCACCAAGACTGTTTTGATAAGTCAAACAAACGCTGGAAAAAGTGTAGCTGCTGAAGATGCTTACTTTGAGGGTGGTGTAGTGTAAATGTCTGTATAATAAATTTAATATAAGTTTTGTTGGAAGTTCAGTTTATTTTTGATATTACATCGTATAACCTAACAGTATTGCCATATTGAAAAATTTTCTTCAACATTATTTATAACTAAGATGCGTTGTTTAAAGTGTGACATGCTTGAAAATAATTCCAATCTTATGATGACCTGCGATAGCCATAAATGTGATATTCACAAGAATTGTTTAGATTTAAACGTTTCTAAATTGAGAGTTGAGAGTTATCAAAATTAAGGGTCCTCGGAAGTTCTTCTGCGAGGATTGCACAAATGGCTTGTTGCAAGTCCAATCAAGGTTGATAGTTTGATAAAAAAGTATGAGTCTGCAGATATCATAAATATTGGGCAAATTGACTCTGAAGAAACTCTTGCTGTTATTCGTCCGAAGTATTTGAAATCAGATACCTGCTGAATGCTGGTAGTATTTGTTACTACATATATATATTTCTGTTTCCTTGATATTGTCATTATTTTTTATTTCTTAGTATTTATGTATAGTTTTCTCTTGCTCAGGGCCTTTTCCCAGATTCTCACATTATGTTGCTAGACTTTTGGGCTATTTGCTACAGTACTATGTAGAGACAAACTTGACTGCAAAAACTTTAGAGGAATCTCATTGCTAAACTCGGCCTACAAGACTTTCACCACCATACTGAGAAATAAACTACAGCCTATAACGGAAGACATAATAGGTGAATACCAGGTGGGTTTTAGGACAGGAAGGTCGACCACAGATCAGTTATTCGCAGTGAAACAAGTACTTCAGAAGTGCTGGGAGTTCAACATAGATGTGTACCAACTGTATGTTGATTTTAAACAAGCATACGATAGCATCGACAAGGAAAAACTATACAGCATCATGATGGACTTTAATATTCCAGTCAAACTGGTCAGATTACCCCGATTAACAATGGATAATTCTGTAAGCAGAGTGAAGATAAGCGGAAATCTAACAGCACAATTTAAAGTAAAACAAGGGCTAAAACAAGGAGATGGACTAGCACCTCTTCTATTCAACCTGGTATTGGAACACGCGGTAAGGAAGCCCACAGTGGACATCAACGCATCATTGTTTTATAAATCAGGTCAAATAATGGGATATGCCGACGATATTAGCATCCTTGGAAGAAATTTACACACCATCAAAGAAATTTATATAGAACTCGAAAATGCTGCGGCAGAGATCGGCCTAGAAGTCAATGAAAACAAAACAAAGGTGCTCATACAGACCAGGAGTAACCGGGCAAGAGGTCAGAACCTAACAATAGGGGATCAGAACTTTGAAATAGTGAACGACTTCATATATCTAGGCGCCAACATCTCCAACAAACCGGACAAAATGAAGGAGATACAAAGACGAATTAGTAACGCAAACAAACCATATTATAACCTGTCATCCATATATAAGTCGAGCAACGTACACAGGAAAACAAAACTGAGACTTTACAAAACAATAATTAGACCAGTTCTGGGGTATGGAAGCGAGATTTGGACACTATCGTAAAGAGCAGAAGCAACCATAAACACATTTGAAAGGAGAATCCTGCGAAAGATATACGGTCCTATCAAGGAGGGGGACCAGTGGAGGAGTAGATATAACCACGAGCTTTACAAATTGTTTAAGGAAGCCGATGCCGCAACTACCATTAAACTGCAGAGACTTAAATGAGCTGGACATGTACAACGAATGGGCGAGACAAGAATAGTAAAAAAGATATTCCAAGGAAAACCAGAAGGGAAACGACCAGCAGGCAGATCAGGGGCCCGCTGGCAAGATAAAATAAAAAGGGACGCGCAGACCATGCTGGGAATCAACAACTGGAAAGCTGCGGCAGTAGATAGGGAAAATTGGAGGCGGAAAATAGAGGAGGCCAAGGTCCGATTTGGACTGTAGCGCCATTGGATGGATGGATGGACTTTGTCTTCTACATAAGCTATTTCTATTACATATATGGGTGCCATGCAGTGGTATCCCAGTAACATTTGATGGTTTCTCCTCTGCATTCTTGTATTATCCATTAGCAAAATACAAAAATAAGGACTTCAGGCTCCTCATTGTCTGACCCCCATTGTTGTTATAAATTCATGTGACTCGTTTCAAGTTCTAATAATATTTCTAGCTACTTTATATACCCTTTTTATATTACCAATTATATCTTTGTCCACTTTCTTTTTGTTTAAGGTGACCTATAGCTGTTTCCCATTTATGCTGTTAAAAGCTTTCAGTAAGTCCATAAAGCAACGATCAGCTGTTTTATTATATTCGATTACCTTTTCACATAACTGTTTTATTGCGAAAATTGTATATTACGGGCCTCTGGCTGGTCTAAATCCGTGTTGTGCTTCTTCTAGACTTTTTTGTTTCTGCTCTTTTTGTAGGATACACTGGTATATTTTAGCTGTTACGTTGATCAGGGAGATTCCACAATAATCATCGTACACTCTTGTATTACCTTTTTTATGTATCAGTAGGATCACAGCTCTTTCCTAGTATTTAGGGATATCTTTATTTCTTTACGCCTTGTTCAGTATTTGAGAGTACAGTTACTCCTGCTTCTCCTAGATACACTATATATACTGGCGCTATACCGTCCTTCCGTGATGCTTTACCCAGTTTTCAGCAATTCTTCAGTTGTTATTTCCCTTTTAATTCTTCCATTACATTGTGCAATGAATCGTCATGTGCTTGAAAGCTATCATTTTCAGTTTCTATTTTCATCTAATAATTCCTTAAAATATTCTTGCCATCTCTCTTAGTTGTTCTTTTTCACTTGTCAGCATATTTCCTGTTTTGCCCTTTATTTGACTGAGCGAGCACTTTTTATCTTTACGCATATTTTTCAGTGTATTATAAAACAGCTTATGATTATTGGTGTAGCTATCTTCCATTTTCATACCTAAATTTTCCCAATTTTCTCTTTTCTTTCGAATTACTGCATTTTTAACTACTATTCTTGCTTGCTTGTAGATTTCATAATCTTCCATCTTCTTCGTCTGTAGGTATGTTTTCCATTTAGTTTTCTTATCTTTCACCAACAATTTTAGTACAGCATTCCACCAGGATGTTTGCTTTTTATGTGGACTTTTCTTGTATTTCCCGTATCTTTGTTCAGCTGCGTTTTTAAATAACCCCCATGCTTCTTCCAGTGTTTTATTTTTCACTATTTCCTCGTAATCCTTGACTTTTTTATTAGCGAGTTCTTTCCATTTTATTTGATTTTCTGAGTTTTGGCATTTATATGCTCTTATTGTGACAACTTTTCTTATTGTTTGGCCTGTTTTCTCTACCGATTATTATTATTATTATGAGCCTATTAGGTCCCACTGTTGGGCAAAGGCCTCCCCCTCTTCTTTCCATTTCCTTTTGTCTGTTGTCTTCTTCCACCAAAGCTTTCCTCCCATTTGTTCTATTTCTTCATCCCATCTAACTTTTGGACGACCTCTCTTCCTGTTTCCTCCCCTTGGTATCCATTGTGTTAACCACTTGGCCCATCTCTCTTCTGACATCCTGCCGAAGTGTCCTACCCAGTTCCATTTTAACTTTTTACACTTCACTAATACGTTTTCGGTCCGTGTTTTGTTCCAAATGTCTCTTAAGCTCACTTTGTCACTTAGTTTAAGATTTAACATTGATCGTTCCATTTTCGACTGTGTTGTTATTAGTTTATTGTGTAATTTTTTAGTCAAACTCCAAGTTTGAGAACCATATGTCAGAGTTGTAAAATTATAGACTAAAACCAATAAGATTACCACACCTAGCTTATGCAGATGACCTAACAATTATAGCAGACAACGAGGAAAACTTACAACATAATATAAACATATGGAACACCGCGCTACAAGACAAAAATCTAGAAATCAACGCCAATAAATTAAAAGCCATGGTAATAGCTAGAGATCCGTACCCAATAAAAATCACCGTAAATAACAGAGCTAGAACAAGTAAGCAGCTTCAAGTATCTAGGCCACACAGTAGAAGAAAACGGGAAAATTGATGGAGAGATAAATAACCGCATTGCAAGTGCAAATAAACTATTTTACGCCCTAAATAAAAATTTTCTGTGTAAAAGAGAAATCTCACGCGAAACTAAAATAAAAGTGTTCAAAACGGTGTTCAATCCGACATTAATGTACGGGAGTGAAACGTGGGTGTTAAACGAAAGACACAAAAGTAGACTACAAGCAATGGAGATGAGATACCTACGGAAGGTACTAGGGGTGCGAATAAAGGATAGGATCAGAAATAGCGTGATTAGAGAAAGACTAGGAACAACAACCCTCAATAAAACAATAGAGCAACGTCAACTTCGCTGGTGGGGTCACCTCATAAGAATGAACTCTGAAAAGTCAACAAAAGCAATCTGGCAGATGAAGGTAACAGGGAAGAAGCCAATAGGAAGACCTCGGAACACGTGGAATGAGCAGATGGCCAACATAATACAAAACAGAGACCTAACATGGACCCAAGCTGAAGAAATAGCCAGAAACAGACAAGAATGGAGAAAAATTACAAAGAATTAGAAGAAGAGAACCTCTACACCTGAATTAAGGTAGAAAGAGGAGCGATTAAGTAAGTAAGTAAGTATGTCAGAGTTGGGATACTGCACATGTTAAACACTTTTCGTTTTAATGAAATTGAAATTTTGTTTTTAAATATGTTTTTTAAAGACCAGTAGTTCTTCCAAGCAAGATCGATCCTTCGTTGCACTTCCCTTTCAGTTTTGTTGTCAAATGAAATTAATTGTCCAAGGTAGATGATGATCTAACCAGTATACTACATCCTCTAACTCCTTTAATAAGGATTCAGTGGACTTTGTCCAGAAACTAAAGAGCATAAAGTCAAACAAAGATGATAGTCAGTTTCGACGTAGTGTCACTCTTTACGAAAGTGCCGGTTAATGAAGTTCTAGTGACGCTTAAACACCTATTGCCTAAAGACCAAGTAGAACTTGTTGAAATGTTTGAAAAACACATACTTTAGTTGGAATAACAAAATATACGAACAGGTCGAAGGAGCGGCTATGGGTTTACCGCCATCACCTGTAATCGCTAATATTTACATGGAGACATTTAAAATAACTCGAACTATCACAATTAAAACCGAAATACTGATTTAGGTATGTAGATGATACTTTTGTTATCTGCTCACATCGACACTAGACATTGGATGCATTTCTAAAACACTTGAATTTTGTACATCAGAACATACAATTCACAATGGAAGTGGAAGAAAATGGTAGTATTCCGTTCCTGGATGTTCAGGTAAAACGTAAATCGATGTTCAGGTAAAACGTAAATCAGATTAGTGATGGGAAGTTTCGATACTTTTGCGGACTCGTTCATTCCAATCCCATTCCGCAAGTGGATCGAGTCCATCGGACTCGATCCTCGGATCGACATCGAAATTGAATGTGCATTTGAGATACCCGGGGTCCTCGGTCATTCCGGACCCGGAACGAACAGCGCGAGTATCTTTGTTTTGGTGAGTGGTCACGCAGTCGGTAATTCAGTATGTTTATATGTCTCAGACATCAATTGGGCACATACAAAGCCGCCAAAAGCCATAAATCACTGATAACTGATAAAAAAGCATGCAAGTTCGGCCGTATCATGTGTCGCCTGTCGACGTCGAGCCTTTAAAACGAACACCATCATCATTTGCTGTTCCCCATCAACACATTGTATTGTATTCTGTATTGAAATGGATTGAATAACGGAATGCCAAAGGAATGAATGTCCGCGAGGATTGAAGCCTCGCGACCTTTTCGTTCCTCGGAACGATTCCGGACCGAAACTTGGACTCGATCCAAATCGATCCTGCCCCGGATTCGATCCTTTGTATCGAATCCGACCGGATCGACACATCGCTAAATCAGATGGTAATTTAGGACATGCACCCTATCGAAAGAAAATCTACACGAACAGATATCTAAATGCTAACTCACACCATCATCCAATGCAAAAAGTAACAGTTCTTAAGACTTTGGCGACCAGAGTTGTTCGTATCTCAGATGGAGAGAACTTGCAAGAGAAAAGGCATTTTTATTTGACTCCTTACAAAAGAATGGATATACAACCACTGCCATACGCAAAGCGCTAAACAAAACTATGACACAAAAGGCTAAAGTGGAATCTGCACCTCGGGAAGGCGAAGCCTTCCTACCGTACAGTAAAGACTCAACTGACAACATAGAAAGTGTCTTAAAACGATGCAACATAAAACTGTGTTTACGACCAATGAAACTGTGGCAACAGTTTCAGGTCAGTAGACAAAATATCAATTTTAAAAACAGCTGGCGTATATCACATTCCTTGTTCTTGCAGCTCGAGTTATATTGGACAGACTGGGCGTTCCATTGATCTAAGACTTCAAAAACATAAAGGCGATTGCAAACACAAACGCATTACAAAATTAGCCGTAGCTGAGCACACTTTTACAAATGGGCACACCTTAGAATTCGAACAGGCCAGAGTACCTCATTATTTCCAACAAATGCTGGGTGTCTATCTATAAAGACGATGCGCTCTAAGCCAAAATTTAATTCTAATATTGTTTTCCATTTCCTCTCTCTTCTCTTGCTATGTGCTGCAATTCGCCCTGAATTTTTTGCTTCTCAAACGTTTGGTCATTTTCTATATATATTTTGGTACCTCTCCTTTCTATTATAGCTTTTTGTCTTCCCATGCATCCATTTCCACAATTAATAGTTTCTTGTATACAGGTCTTACAGGTCTAATAAATTATGGAAGTTAAGTGTTGCGTGAAATCTGCAGGTTCCAATGCACCTTTTTTTTCAAGTACTCATTGCCAGGCAAGTTTCCTTACAAGTTTTAATTGCTTTTGTTTTAAGATACAAGGACAGTTGGCGATTGTAACTAGAGAACGGTGTTTCTTCGTTGTGTATTCTGACAATAACAATGACCGAAAACCAATTGGCAAGAGAAAATCCTATATCACTTGGGCCCAGGGTAGACAAATGTTGTAAGAAGCTGAATAACATGGAATCACCAAGGGGAGTTATCTATTTTACCACTGACAAAGTACGATTAAGTATCCTCATACTATTTATAGTATTTTCTTCTTCGTGTACGACGATACATATAAAAAAGATATGCTCTGATAGGAATCAAAACTGAGGTACTGCCGATGTTTTTAATAATATAAATATCGCAAAAATTTATTCTGAATGGTTTCTACTGCTTTTGAATATACTATAATACCTGGATCCTACACTAAAACGACGTCCTCCAGCTTTGATCTCACAAGAGAGTTGTAAAGCATTAGCATAGCTCTAGTATTTTTAAAATTATAACATGTTCGCATTATAAAACCAAAAATCTTAATACAGTGGATTCGATGTGCAAACTGAAGCTTAGTGATTCCGTAAACAGGACACCTAGATCTTTCATTTTATTAACTCGTTGGAGTAACGTGTGATCCATATGATAATTATATTTAACATTTTCCTTACTCAAACTATATGATATCACTCTACACTTGTCAGCATTAAAGAAAAGTTTATTTTTTACGCTCCATTCTGTAATAGCATCTAAATATTTTTGTGGTAATAAAGTATCTTGCGTTACGAAAATTTATCTGAATGATTTTAGATCGTCGGCAAAAAGTAAAAAGTTGCAATTTTTTATAGCTTGCGATATTACTAATAAAAATTTAAAAAAGTCAAGGACCCGTGTTACACCCTTGAGGAACTCCAGACATCATTGAGTACGTTTCAGATTAGTGGTTATTTATGATGACGTATTGCGATTTCCCCTGCAAATAAGATCGAAATAAATATAATAATGGTCTTGATAGATTCATCTCCGAAAGCCTGTCAAGTAGTATGTCATGATCAACTCTATCAAAGACCTTCGAAAAATCGGTATATATAACATCCACATGAACTCCCTTTTCAAAGGCCTTAGATATGTAGTCAATAAATAGAGTTAAGTTTGTACTGATTTTCCTTCTCTGAAGCCATGTTATTCATGACAAACTTTATTTTTAACGTGATAGTATATTTTTTTGTATAATATTTGATCAAACACTTCCCGGTGCTAGTAGTACAGATATGGGTCTCTAATTTGAAGTATTGTGTATATTGCCCGATTTATGAATTGGAGTAACTTTTGATGTTTTCCACGGCTCCGGAAATACCCCTGTTTTAACTGACATATTATAGATTATCTGCAAGGGATACGCTAGTTCATCAACACAAGTTCTTATAACATAAGGTGGAATTTTGTCAGGTCCAGATGATCGGGCTTTTAAGTTTTGAATTCCTTCTTCAACTTCGAGAAGCGAAATACTTTGTTGCGACAGTCGATGGCGGACCGTACACCGCGCTAAAATAATTGGCTGCTGTTTCTTGTATATATCTTATCCCATCATGCTTGTAAAAGTGTGCTATATTGTTACAAGACCTTGAATTTTTAACGAAATTCCAAAATACTTGAATGTTAGGCTCCAAATTATTTTGTATGTTATTTAAATTAGTGCTTCGGTTCCACGAGACCGAGAACGAGACTTGAGCGGTCTTGGTCTCAGTCTCGTCGAGATTTTTTTTAACATTTTATTCTTAAAAAAATTACTTATTCTAAGTTATACGGAGAAAGGCAGTTATGTGTACTATTTGCATACCGAGGGCAAGTATTCGCAGGCGCGAGAAATACATTAAATATGCTGCACTGACTTGATTTAAAAATCGAATTGGGGGAAGTACCGACTAATGAATCACCTCATTTGCACACAATATGTTCTATTTTAAGATTTGCGATTAGTAGAACGTCATCTACATCGGTATACGAAGCAAGGTCGAATGTTGTAACATCCAATTTTACTTTGCATATTAAAATTTGTTAAAACTCTCGTCGATACCGAGACCTACAAAATTTTTCGAGACCGAGACTTGGCATTTGAACCGAGATCGAGACCACTATAGGTCTCGATTCGTCGAGACTACCCCAGTCTCGGTCTCGTCTCGACGAGACGAGGCACTAATTTAAATAATCTTGATAATCTTGTCAAAGCTTTCTTTTTGCTAACGTATGCAGTCGCTCAAACTCCCACGTATGGTATTCTGAATTTTTCATTCTCATTCTATAAATCTTTTTATTTTTCAATAAACTTTTTGCTTTGATAGAAAACCAAGTGGATAATTTTTACCTTTATAGCAACACTTTTCGGGGATGGAAATACTAAATATTTTGTTTAAAATATGATAAAAATGTTGAACGAATTCATTTACATCATTAAAATTCTCAAGAACTTGCCAATCAGTATCATGTATTAATTCATTATTATTATTATTATTGGTACTAGAAAAGCAGCTTTAAGCTGATATATCCACATATAATACATGATGTTGTATCATGTTTGTTAATAGTTAATTCATATTAAAGTAAAAAAAAAAGCTTTTTTAAAATTAAATTTTGTAGTACGAGTAAAACGTTTATTAATAATTTCCAACTGCATAACAAGTGCGGAGTGATGTACATCAAGAGCAACAAGTGGGTGATCATTGTTAACTATATTTAAGACGGCACTAGATAAAATCAAATCCAAAGTTTTGTTGTTTGCGTTTGTAATATTATTTAATGACTTTCAAGTATAAAAATTGATAAATGAATCTAGCTATTTAGTAATTTTATTACCATGTAAGAGGTTGAAGTTTGATCCGCTAATAATAGGTATATTGAAATCCCCAATAATTATTAAACTGTTATCTTTTACAGGAGTATTATTTTCAACAAAATGACAAAATCTTTGGTAAGCGCCATATGGTGTGTTAGGTGTAAAGTACACTATGATACACGTAAATATGACAGGATAACTTATAAACTGAAGGATGCTGGGTGGTTAAATATGATCAATAGGCGAATCTTTCATCGCTCTATTTTGTATTATAAAATTCTGCTATTTAAAACTCCACCGTACTTATATAACAAAATCTAATTTCATACAAACGTGCATAATCTGAATTTGAGGTTTGGTTTAGGGGTAATATCACTGGTCATTACGTTACAGTAAATTTGGAAAACGACGTTACTTACATAACCTTGCGAAATGGTTTGGTGACTTGTCTGTAGACCTCAAAGTACAAACACTTTCTTTATCTGCGTTTAGGTGTCAGCTCAGCAAAACACTTCATTCAAGACAAATGAATATCTTAATAAAACACAGAAAGATCTAATATACAATTACTGCTAATATTGAGATGTGACAAGTGCAGTCTTCATGGTTCTTGGTTTATTTAGTCTTTGTAAAAGTAATAGAATTTATTTAATTTCATAAAAGATAGCTGCAAAAAAAAACGAAACCAACCAAAAATGGGTAGTATTCTAAAATAATTACTTTATTTCTCGGAAGATTATCTAAATCACAAGCGCCCTTTTACAAAACGTTAATCATAAAGTAGAGACCCGATTTGTAGACATAAAAAAACACAACAATAAGCAGGTAAAAGAGCACTGTAAATCAAATACTAGGGATGTCGTACTCGGTCTACAATGAAACCCGGGTACCCGAAAACAGTACCCGGGTACCCTCGGGTACCCGAAATATATAACAAAAATGTTAGCGTACATTGAAACATCTGAGGTAGCTACGATTTCTTTACTGAAATAAATTGAAATAGTACCTACTCCCCAATTCAAACTACAAGTCGTCTGTTATTTGTAAATATTTTCACATTTCCAAGTGCTATCAAATTCAAGTACGTGACCTATTATTCGAAAAGCGTAGCAGCATCAAAATCACACAGAGGATGTTTATGTTACTTCATCCCATACTGACGCGATATTGACGGGTTGAATATTTCCATGAAGCGGATTTATTATACGAAACAAGAAACATTATGTGGTATGGGATGGGGTGATTCTGGTTATTACTGCATGGTTATTTTTTTCTAGAGCTTATCCCTATTGTTTTTAAGTTTTATCATCGCCGAAAAAGGCTGACTTTCTGGAAATTACATAGTTTACTAGTCGGGTACCCAGGTCTTGAAAATATACCCGGGTTGACCTGGGTACCCGGGTAGCCGCCGACATGCCTATCAAATATATATACTCAAAGTAGGCAACAATGTCATTATTATAAGCATTAAATAGGCAGTTGTAAATACAAATTGTGAACATATTGGTAGGTGCAGAATTAATTGCATTTGATGCCGAATAGATGTGCAGTCTATTTTTTGCCAAATACAAATTTCGATTCGTGTTCGGCTCCAACACCATGCTCACAAATGACGTGACAGCGGTTAGCGGCGTTCGGCAATTTTGGCACCGTCATCGTTCAACACTTTGGACATGGTCGGCAAAATGGGAGTCGGTGTTTTGGACGAATTATCGGTTCCGCATTTTGGGCAGTCGTCATTTGAATGGCCAAAGCACCGAATTTGTATTCGGCTCCGGCATCATGCTCACAAACAACGTGACATTAGATGTGTCCTTCGCCACAGACACTGTTCGGCGTTTTGAACATGATCGGCAGAATGGGATTTACGTGGATAGCTTTTTAGTGGCAATGTCAAATTATTATGGTTGTAGATTTAACTTTTTATGAAGAATGTGGAACCACATGAGGGATAAAAAGAAACTTCAGTGCCGAGGAGTACATTATGGTTTTTTAAAAATTGAGAGATCGTGAAATTACAACATTTTAACCAACTTTTGTAGGTTATGTTGACGTTTACCTATCGCCCAGCCGCCTTCAAAAAGTTGTAAAACAATGGATTACTTCACTGCACTTTCTCGTATTTTAAAGATGTTTCAACGTTCTTCACTGCCGATTTCAAAAAAACTTTGTTATTGCCATTATAGGTATTTCTTTACGGCCTGAGTGTTTCCTCCACACTTGGATATTAATTAAAAATTTAAAATAATGACAATACTAAATAGGTCTGCTTTTCGCCATCTGTTATTCATCGTGTCTGACGGCGTCCTCTTAAATACTTACGGCTCTGTGAAGATGATACCTTACAGAATACAGCAACACAAGCCAATACATAGTGATACTTGACTTTTAAAGTGTTACATGAGATGAGGTGTCATATGCACTCATTTTTCTACATTATAAAACATACTACCAATTATAACCGCCGTTGGACTACGCATGAAATTTATAACAAGATTATTGACTTTTACGTAGGAAAATACAAAACTATTTAATGATAGTAAGTAAGTAAGTAATTCTTGATTTAGCAACTTGCTAATAACAACCACTATACAACATCAACAACGTCTAACAATGACTAGCCTTCGCTTAACAAATAAAAGTCTTTTAGATTTTGCTTAAATATTGCAACACTTTTCGCTTTTTTAATACTGGCACTTAAGTTATTATATTCTATTTGACTCTTATGAAAAATTGAATTAATACAACTTTTTTTGAGTCCTCACGTAAAAGTTTTCTCTGTTTCGTTTTTCATGTCACTACACAAGATTAATATGTTCTGAAGATAATTTGGCACTTCTTTTTTTATTATTTTATATATGAATATCATTGCTTGATATTTACCCAATTGCCTAACATTTAACCATTTTAATTCACTTAACATACCCTTAATTTATAAGGAATCGGAAATAGAAGCCTTGCAACCTGTAATTATTCACTAACATCTTTCCTATGCAATACAGCGCAGCCTATTAGAAAAACTTTTGAGTGGCTTCTGGAATTGTATAATTTACTATCTGCCTATTAATTTAATTTAAAACAAAACTTTAAAACATTTGCATATTCTATTAAAATAAAAATATTAAATACATAAATCTAAAAATACTTACGTGGCAGAGGGGGCACCTGTTCGTCTTCACTGGGTTCAGCTAACGGTAAGGGTTCAGTATCGACATCATCCTCATCGCCATTGCTAACATCATCCCCATCTTCGTCGTCATCTACGCCATTCCCAACTTCCACATCAGGCACAAGAAAATACTGTAGCGGATTGTGCCATAGGTCATCTTTAATTATCTCTGCAATGGTATCAGAGGTAGGATCGACGTGGTCGTTATACCACGCAAAAAAGGACCTCTGGTCCAGCTGCCTTTTTCGGCCTGTTCGTGTGCAGGTGGGTTCATTTGTTTGAGTCAAATCCATTCCTTCTTTCCATCTAATGGGAATACTTAATGATGTGGGGACACCTGTTAACAATTTTATTTGTGATAAGACAGTAAAACGGTATTTTATACAACACTGAGCATTAAATGTGTTTTTTATTGTTGTTAAATATAAAAATATGACACAGAACTATGTAGTGAAGAGTTTAAAACATCTCAAGTACTGTAAAACTCTATTAATTATAAACCAGTATACAACGAAACGCTACATAAATACACCTTTGTTTTTGAAAATTAGATTTTCATTAAAACCTTTAACAACTGAACAAACATAAACTGGCAATGCGCATAAATACAGTTAATTTTTTTTCTTTTCACAGCTGCTAAGAACAGTTAAACTATGTTTTTCCTATTGAAACGTTACATTCAATACAGGGAGTTTGGTAATTAGTGTGCAATATTTTGGGATATTATAGAAGAGATCATGGTCAGTTGAACTTTCTAATGAACCAACATAATGCGCTCAGCCATTAATGAATGGGTCAATACCGCACACCAACTAAGGTGGAGAAACTACAATCAAGCAACACATTGCAAAAGATTGCTAAAAACTCCGAATCCACAAACCACTAAAACCCTGTTGAGACTGAACAGAACTCGAATCAAGCAAGTAGTCAGTCTACTAACAGGCACTGGAGCATTCAGAGAATTTATGCACAGGATCAATATCTATAGAGATGAACCTGTTTGCAGACTATGCCAAGAGGATGATGAAACAGCCTATCATATCCTCTTTAAATGCCCAGCATTAGAGCGTAAAAGACACCAACTCGATTGGAGCCTTAACTCTATTGACAACCGTAAGCTAGTAGGGGACATTGCAAGTCTAGTAAAAGATACGGATGTCGGCCTGCTAACTTGAAAACTCCCGACAGTACAAAAAGCCCAAAGGGCTGACGTGCGCAGACCAGCAAAAGGCAGTCGTGGAATCTAAATCTAACATAATGCGCTGCGGCTCTATTATGTTGCAAAATCATATTTTAACAAAAGTTTTAAAATTCAGTAATATTCTAGTATTGTATATTCATTCTGTTAATCCATTCTGTTAATTTAAATATAACAATAACCATGTGTTAGGGATCAGCTTATTTTTTTAATGTGTTAAAAGAAACTATTTTCTGTTAGGCAGACACCTCTATTAAGCGAATATTTTATTTAAAACAGTGAGTGTCTGCTTAAGAGAGATGTCACTGTCTATGCGACGCCACAGTTCAATTGTTTTTAAAAAAAAACCAAGGTAGGCATTCTTAATGCATTTTTCTCAAATATATTATTCCTCAATTACCTATACACCAAGAGAGTCATCAAAAAGAAGTGTTTTACAAACCCTACACAAGCGTGAGAACAAATGGCAAAAATGATTCATTAATCATATTAGGCGACTTAAAAACACAAATCGGAACAGAAGATGTAGCAGGGAAATACACGTTGCATAAAATCACTAATAGTAATGGAAGAAAACTATGTCACCCTGCAAAAGCACTGAACCTAATAATCAGCAGCATGACATTTCAACACAAAAGGGATCACTAAATTACATAGGTTGCACCTGACAAACTAAAGTTAAGTCTCAAATTAACCATAATTAATAAAGCATAAACAGAAGAAGGCAAAGTAGTATACAGCACAAAATCATTCAGAAACGCTAATTGTGAATCCGACCATTATCTAGTTGTAGTAATATAAATTAAAACTGACAACAAACCTAATACTCAACTATTAACATATGGACCTATACAGAGAAATATAAAGAAGAAATAGAAACCTTAAGCAAAGAAAAACAAAACTGAAGCTATAGAAGATGAATGGAAATCACCGAAGGAGACTCATCATGCATTCATTAAAAAAATTAAGTACAACCGCCTAATGTCTTTCACCATCAGTAGTTTTCAGTTTGCTTTCCTCTTGTGCCAATGAAAACCACTTACTTAATCTGTCCTCTTGTACCCGTAGGTGTCGAGGTTGCAGAATTTTTTCCATTCTGATCTGTTCCTTGCTTGCTTCTTCGTTTCTTCCCAGGTGGTCCCTCTATCTTCTAGTGTCTTTGTTATTTGTTCCTACCATGTTGTAGCTGGTCTGCCTCTCTTCCGTTTCTTGTCTGTACCCATTTCCCATATTCTTTTCACTACATTGTCCATTGTCCATTCTACATAGGTGACCAAACCAGTGTAACTGTCTTCTTTGTATGGTGTTTATTAGGGGGTTGTACTTTTAGGCTGTCTCTTATTTTATTATTTCTTATCCTGTCCTTTCTTGTTATTCCGCATATTCTTCTTAAATATCGCATTTCGCCCCCTTGTATTCTGCTTTTTTGTCTTTTAGTGAGGGTCCATGCCTGGCTTCCGTAGATAATAGTTGGGATATATACTGATTTATATATTCTCACCTTGGTCTCTTTATATACCTCCTTTTTTCCTATAAACGCTTTCTCCAATGTTCTATTTATCTCCGCTGCTACTCCTAGTCTGTTATTCAACTCTAGTTCTAGTTTGCTTTTAGAGTCTAGTATGACCCTGAGGTATTTCAATTTTGTGGTCTGTTTAATTTTTTTTACTTTCTATCTTCAACTTTATTTTTTTGGGTTCTGTTGCTATCAGCATTGTTTCAATTTTCTTTATGTTGATTTTCATGCCGGCTGCTTTCAACTCCTCCTTCCATGTATTGATACTATTTTGGAGACCTTTTGTATTTGCCATTAGTATCAGATCATCCGCAAACATAACTCACTCTGACACATTCCAGGTTTCTTATTCCTAATGTTGCTCACTTTGATCTGTTACTCGCTCTGTTATTCACTGATTTGGCTAATTGATCCATCGCCGCTATGAATAGGAAAGGACTTAGGGTTCCTCCTTATCTTACTCCTTTGTGGTTTATAAATTCTTGTGTAGTTGCCTGTCCAATTCTTATGCAGTTCTTAGTTTCTTTATATTACTTCCAGCAGGTGTCTGTTCAACTTTCTTGCTCTTAGTGTTCTCCAAATTAGTTCCCTCGGTAGGCTGTCGAAAGCGTTTTCCAGGTCGATAGCACATGTGTATAGTTTTCCGTTATGGTTTATTATATATATTATATTAATTATATAAAAAAAAGGAACTTTATCTCGGAAAGATTAATGACCGTTGATGTAAAATTAGCAAAAGAAATGTATACATTAGTTAATAACGTATGGACCTAACAAAAATGATAAACAAGCTAAAGATGCATACTGGGAACAGCTACAAGAGGAATTTGATAAAACCAAAAATAGAATCATCATTCTAGGAGATCTAAATGGGCGTGTGGGTAATAACCCAGAAGACACTGAAGTTGTAATTGGAAATTGGGGAGAACGCACAGTGAATAGCAACGGCAAAAGAATAATCGAGTTCTGTATGAAAAATAACTGCATTGTGACAAATACATGGTTCAGACACAAAGACATCCATAAATTTACGAGAAAAGTTATTAGTAGAAGTGTACAAGCATTTACAAATATGTAAGTGTTTCCAGAAGATAATAAAGATGCATTGAACAGATTTTGTATCACTGAGGAGCTGTGGAGAAGAACAAATCAAACCAACACACAAACTAAAGAAGTGAATGGGATTGGACATATCCTGAATAGAGAAACAAATAACATTGTAAAAGCTGCTCCCAAATGAAATCACCAACAGAGGCAAAGGAGAGGGCATCCTAAAATGTCCTGGAAGAGGAAGAGAACGATTCAATATGAAGTAGATGCAACAGAAAATTAAAGTTAAACATATCGCCCAAAACGGCATCAGATGACATACATATGCAGAGGCCTTATGCAATGCTCCAATTTGGGAGTTTTGTGATATTCTTCTTCTTGGGTGGCTCATCAACCCGGCTGGGTGTTGGCCGTTCTTTTGAACTTCCTGAATATTAATTGTAGATTTATTTTATTTATAAAAAGTTGTGTGACTTCGCCTTTTCCACTATCGTTCTCCAACTTTTCCTGTTGGTAACTATTTCTTTCCAGTTGTGTATACCCATCGACTTTAGGTCTTGTATCACGACATCGTACCATCTTGCTTTCGATCTTCCTTTTATTCTTCCTTCTCTCGGGTTTCATTCTCTTAGCACTTTGATAGTTCTTCAACCTTCGCTTCGTTTAATGTGTCCTAACCATCCTATTCTTTGTGCTTTCATATGGTTCATTATGTCTTTACCCTCCATTTCTACCTTTATTTCAAAGTTCATCAGGGGTCTGTATTCATTCTTCTCACCTATTTTCTTGGGTTCCAAAATTGTTCTTAATAGTTTTTGTTCAAACGTTCTTAGCAGTTCTTTTGTTTCCATCGCATATGTCACAACTGGTTTTATTAGGGTTTCACAAATTCTTATCGTTGTGTATTTTTTTATCTGTTTATCTTTCAAGATCACCTTATTAGCAAAATAAGCGTTGTTCCCTGCTTGTATTCTTGCTTTTGTCTCTTCTTCAGTTTGGTATTTGCTATTTAGGTGAGTTCCTAAGTAGCAGTAGCTAGTGATTTCTTTAAAGTTATAGTTGTTCACGAGTATATTTTGTTTTTCATTACTTATATTTCTTCCTACTTTCATTTACGTTGTTTTTTGTTCATTCACTTGCAAACCCACTTTCTTTGCTGCTCGGCCCATCTCACTAAATGCTGTCAGCAGTTCTTTTCTAGATCTGCTTATAATTGCCATTATTATCACCGTATGCAACGATTGGTGTCCCTTTACCTTTGTTTCCCTCGTTTTAAATTTTTCTCAGAACGTTTTCTAATACAGTATTAAATAGTATGCCTGACAAGGCGTTCCCTTGCCTTACTCTCATGTTTATATCAAAACTCTCTGTTGTGCCATCTTGTTTTCTGACTATTGCGTTACTGCCTTTCAGTGTCAATTCAAACAGCTTTTCAGGTATTTTTAATTTAGTCATTTTTTCGAACATACGTCTGTGGTCTACTCTGTGGAAGGCTTGTTTGTAGTCTATAAACAGTATGTGTAAATCTATATTGTACTCGTACCATTTTTCTAAAATTTGGTATACTGTGAATTGCATCTATGATAGGGTTGCCATATTTGAAAATAATAATTTTGTCACAAGATTACGAACATGCAGTGGCGGAGATTGTGGGGAAAAGATAATTCAATACTTGATTCTTGTTAGTTTTTTTTTAAATTTGTTCGTAGTTAATTTTGCAAATACTAGAAACTAAACGACTTCCGGGATTGGACCGTGTCATGATTGAAATCGAAGAACTCAACGTTTCGCCCACTTTCGTAAGGGGCTTCATCAGGAGGAAAAAGCAAAAGAGCACGGCAACTCAACTTGTTAAACACGCCAGAGGCGAAACTCTTTGCAAGAGAAGGGATAGAAGAGCACGGTAAAGAGTTTCGCCTCTGGCGTGGTTAACACGTTGAGTTACCGTGCTCTTTTGCTTTTTCCTCCTGATAAAGCCCCTTAAGAAAGTGGGCGGCAAGTTGAGTTCTTCGATCTCAATCATGACACGATCCAATCCTGGAAGTCGTTTGTTACTTAATGACAATGGCCGTGAAAGCCTCAGAAATCATCTACTAGAAACTAGTGATGTTAAGTTTCATGAAACTTATAATTTTGAAAATTTTCATGAAAAGTTTCATGAAAACCTTGAAACTTATGAAACTTGTGAAACTTTTAGAATTCCTGTACATTTAAGTAGCTTTCAGCATTTTAAAGTATCTAATACAGTAATACCAATATATAATATTTAAACAGAACATTAATTTTACTTAAAAGGGGTTAGAAATTATGAAATTACAAGACACAGTTTTTAAAAATATCATATATAAGTAAAATTAGTATTAATTTACTATTTAAACCTATTTTTATTCATTATTTTCTAATTCAGTGTCACCATAGTCATCAGTTGTTACCTCGTCACTACTAACTTCTGCCATATTTAATGTATAGTCTTTCATTAATTCCTCATCTTGAGATAGAGAAGCATCCGACTCTTCCGAGTCTGTAAATCTAAGTTCTTCTTCTTCTATTTTAGGTTGCTTTGTTTTGACTTCACTAGCAATCTGTAATACTGACTTGAAACTTATAAGAAACTTTTGAAACTTATGAAACTTATGAAACTTATGGAAATTTTTGAAACATGTGAAACTTATAAATTTGAAAAGTTTCATAAAATTTGAAACTTTTCACTGAAACTTTTCATGAAACTTTTCAAGCTCACATCACTACTAGAAACTAAATACTAAAGAAACACATTAAACCATTATGTATTTGCAGAGGAAGTTAATCATAAAATAAATTGAACACGAAAGAACAGTAATACGGAGCTCTAATAAAAATGTTAATTCCGCAATATATGTGGTTATTAACATATTAGATACTACCTCTACCATCAATTCACCTTTGCATCTGTTTCTGCTGCAGTACCAGTAGTTTCATTGGGATTCTTGTATCAATCATATTTCTTGAAACCTTATATTTCTTTTAAATTTTACTTATATTGAGGCGGTTGTCTTCTTATGTTTTCAATTGTTCTCACTTTCGTGGTAACCTCGAGAGTACTGCAAGACTCTACTTGGGTCCACTATTATTCCTGGTTTTTATTAACGACTTAAAACAGTGTTTTCCCCACTCAAATATTTTGTTATATGGAGATAACATTAAAATAATTGAAAAAGTGTCTTCAGTTAGAGATTGTTTAAATATTCAGGGTGATCTAGATAGATTTTCTCAATACTGCAATTTTAATAACCTATATCTTAATATTAATAAATGTTCAAGCATATATTTCTGTACAAAATACGCGTCAATTAATTTTCAATATTTTTTAAACAATATCCTCACTAAACTCCTAAACGTCATAAACAAAGTAACGGCACAAATCATATTAACACGAATAAAAGGCCATCTAGATTCCACAGTGCGGAAAGAACAAGCAGGTTTCAGGCCCCACCGCTCATGTATCGAACAAAGAAACACCCTGCGTATTATTATAGAATAATCGCGCGAATGGCGTTCCCCACTCTACCTACTCTTTATTGACTTTAAAACAGCATTCGACAGTATCTCTCATGAGTCAATCTGGAAAGCTCTCCACGAAAAGTCAGTGCCAACAATAATAATAAACCTCGTGAAAGAATTATACACTGACTCAACCTGGCGAATCTCACAAGGGCCAAGCAAGCAAGCCAATACCCGTGAAGACCGGGGTGAAACAAGGGTGTGCTTTCCCCATTACTATTTAACATAATTCTTGACATGGTGATGACCAAAGTAAATGATGCAAAACGTGGCATAGTATGGGATTTACAGAACAGACTTGAAGACCTAGACTACGCAGATGACATATATGATGGCTCATACATACCAAGACATGAACACTAAACTGAAACGTCTGTCAGAAGAGACTTATATGTTACAACCAAGTTATAGAAGAGGTCGATAGTTTCACATACTTGGGCAGCATCATTACGAAAGATGGAGGCGCCTCCTGTAAAGCAGGATAGCAAAAGCAAGAGGAGCTTTCGGTATCCTCAACAAGATATGGAATTCACCGCTATACTCCATCAACACAAAACTGCGCCTGTTCAATACCAACATAAAGTCCATACTACTCTATGGTTGCGAAAGCTGGAAAGTGACAAAAGAAATATCCCACAACATGCAAGTCTTTGTAAACAAGTGCCTGAGAAGAATATTACATGCATATTGGCCTGACACAATTAACAACACCGAGTTATGGACTAAAACCAGGGAGAAGAAAATGGTCATACAAATTATACGACGCAAATGAAATTGGGTAGGACACACACTGCGAACACCTGCAGGCAGTATAAGAAAACCACTCGATTGGAACCTGCAAGGCAGTAGAGCAAGAGGTAGGCCAAAGATTACATGGAAACGACCGCTACTAAAGAAGCAGAGGCCATGTGAGTTTCCTGGGGGGAAGTAAAAGCATTAGCCACCAACAGAACCTGATGGCAACACTTTGTGGAGACCCTATGCTCCCTAGAAGAGTAAAAGGAACTTATAAAAGTATATATATATAATCATTACAAGAGTTACATCAAAGATCTTGGTGTGTACTTCGACAGCAAGTTGAGCTTTAACATTCGCATTGATTACTTGTCAACAGGTGTAACAAGGCACTTGGATTCTTTTGTAGACCTTGTAGAGATTTTCAAATTGAGGCTACTATTAAATCTATATATTACGAATTTGTATTATAGTGCAAGTTAAATTTTGCTGATGTAATATGAAATCCATTTTATGTTTATAAAGTTCGCTTAGAAAGACTGCAAAGTAAATTTTACTTATATTGAGGCGGTTGTCTTCTTATGTTTTCAATTGTTCTCACTTTCGTGGTAACCTCGAGAGTACTGCAAGACTCTACTTGGGTCCACTATTATTCCTGGTTTTTATTAACGACTTAAAACAGTGTTTTCCCCACTCAAATATTTTGTTATATGGAGATAACATTAAAATAATTGAAAAAGTGTCTTCAGTTAGAGATTGTTTAAATATTCAGGGTGATCTAGATAGATTTTCTCAATACTGCAATTTTAATAACCTATATCTTAATATTAATAAATGTTCAAGCATATATTTCTGTACAAAATACGCGTCAATTAATTTTCAATATTTTTTAACAATATCCTCACTAAACTCCTAAACGTCATAAACAAAGTAACGGCACAAATCATATTAACACGAATAAAAGGCCATCTAGATTCCACAGTGCGGAAAGAACAAGCAGGTTTCAGGCCCCACCGCTCATGTATCGAACAAAGAAACACCCTGCGTATTATTATAGAATAATCGCGCGAATGGCGTTCCCCACTCTACCTACTCTTTATTGACTTTAAAACAGCATTCGACAGTATCTCTCATGAGTCAATCTGGAAAGCTCTCCACGAAAAGTCAGTGCCAACAATAATAATAAACCTCGTGAAAGAATTATACACTGACTCAACCTGGCGAATCTCACAAGGGCCAAGCAAGCAAGCCAATACCCGTGAAGACCGGGGTGAAACAAGGGTGTGCTTTCCCCATTACTATTTAACATAATTCTTGACATGGTGATGACCAAAGTAAATGATGCAAAACGTGGCATAGTATGGGATTTACAGAACAGACTTGAAGACCTAGACTACGCAGATGACATATATGATGGCTCATACATACCAAGACATGAACACTAAACTGAAACGTCTGTCAGAAGAGACTTATATGTTACAACCAAGTTATAGAAGAGGTCGATAGTTTCACATACTTGGGCAGCATCATTACGAAAGATGGAGGCGCCTCCTGTAAAGCAGGATAGCAAAAGCAAGAGGAGCTTTCGGTATCCTCAACAAGATATGGAATTCACCGCTATACTCCATCAACACAAAACTGCGCCTGTTCAATACCAACATAAAGTCCATACTACTCTATGGTTGCGAAAGCTGGAAAGTGACAAAAGAAATATCCCACAACATGCAAGTCTTTGTAAACAAGTGCCTGAGAAGAATATTACATGCATATTGGCCTGACACAATTAACAACACCGAGTTATGGACTAAAACCAGGGAGAAGAAAATGGTCATACAAATTATACGACGCAAATGAAATTGGGTAGGACACACACTGCGAACACCTGCAGGCAGTATAAGAAAACCACTCGATTGGAACCTGCAAGGCAGTAGAGCAAGAGGTAGGCCAAAGATTACATGGAAACGACCGCTACTAAAAGAAGCAGAGGCCATGTGAGTTTCCTGGGGGGAAGTAAAAGCATTAGCCACCAACAGAACCTGATGGCAACACTTTGTGGAGACCCTATGCTCCCTAGAAGAGTAAAAGGAACTTATAAAAGTATATATATATAATCATTACAAGAGTTACATCAAAGATCTTGGTGTGTACTTCGACAGCAAGTTGAGCTTTAACATTCGCATTGATTACTTGTCAACAGGTGTAACAAGGCACTTGGATTCTTTTGTAGACCTTGTAAAGATTTTCAAATTGAGGCTACTATTAAATCTATATATTACGAATTTGTATTATAGTGCAAGTTAAATTTTGCTGATGTAATATGAAATCCATTTTATGTTTATAAAGTTCGCTTAGAAAGACTGCAAAGTACATTTATGAGATTTTACACAGCAAATTAACAAATGTGTATGTCTCCTATAGTATTAATCTTAATCGTTCACTATATAATATTCAACCTCTAGAGCTGACTCACCGTTTATCTACAACGTTCTCACTCAACAATATGACTCACCTAATCTACTAGTTTTAGTTATGATATCACGTTCCTTAGCATAATATCACAAATAAACAATTATTGTCTTATAACTGTTACAATACTAATCTCGGTAGGAATTTTCCTATTACTAGGTTTAGCGAATCCTTTAATAAATACTGTTCAAATATTGATCTTTTTATTGTCTCTTTTTTCTTTTAAGAGAGCTTTGAAAAACACCTTTAAGTTAACAATTTAACATAGGTATGTATTAATATTGTAAATTTACTGTAATAGTAGATATTTATGGGCCTCTGACCTGTTGTATCCCAAATTTGGATAAATAAATTGCAGTTACAACCCATCCCCCAAACATTTTACTAAACTTAAACAAACCAATTAGTAAGCAATGTAATTCGGCACTTCCAAAAATACAAATCTAATTCACTAATTACCGCACTACTGTGTTTATCCAACTGGTTTTAGTTGTGCACTAAGTGATTTTTAAAAATGAATAATAATCCTGGATCTTCAAAAAGGGTTTGTTATGGTGATCCAGTGTTATTTTAGAATGTACATCAAAACTCTCTAAAAATTGTTATCATCATTTATAACAGATCAATGTTATGTGATTTTTGTAAAATCTTGTTTCTTTATATTTTATTTTTGCGTATTTTTCAGTCCCTCAACTGCCGTAACTAACCAGTGGTTAGTTTCCAAACTTTAGTTTTTTATTGAAACCAAAAAATTCCAGGGGTCACAATAACCACACAAAGGAGATACCGTTACTGTTACGGTGGTCAATAGTTAAAATAACATCCGACAAGCAACTTTTAAAATTGGAACTTAATGAGAATAAAAATATATGTAGAATTTAGGGTTTCCAGTCCCGGGATTCTACCACAAAAACCGAGTCCCGGGACCACAGCCAGCCCAGGCGAAGTCCCAGGACCATGTCAACATGAGTGCATATACTCGATATCTCAGATAATTAGGACGGGCATATTACTCATGCCTCTTGCACATTCTGCATTATTTGCGTTTTGCGTAGGCAGGAGAGGTATTGTTTTCGATAGGTTAGAATTAAAACCTGTGTTGTTTCAGCCACATTTGGATATCTTCTTCTATTTATGTATTTGTCTGTTTCTTTTGTTGGATTTAGATATATTTTACGCGTAATCGTGTGCGTACGTAGTAACAGTAAGGTAACTAAATTTGTAGACTTTTAAAATTATGTATGCGCGAAGAAGCTGACTAATTTATATTTTTGGGTTTTAAATGTGTTCGTTATTTGTCTGCTAAAGCGTTCCAATTAGAATAAATTCCGATTCGCAACCTACCTTCATTCTACAGTAAAAAAATAACGATTTGAAATCAATATGGCAAAAATTTAAATATTGAAGATAAACAATTGGCGAAATGTAAAGTTTGTTCCTATCAAATTATCTTAATCAGAGGCAGCTTGACGAAAGGACTACACAAGCACTTTCCAGTTCAAACAAAAACAAAGATGAAGAGCGACAGACATTTTTAGTACCAGAAGAAAGCAATGAAGTTATCGACGAGCCCCAACGCAGATTATTTATCAGCACAGAAATATTTTATTTAACTTAAGACACTTGTTTTTCTTTGGAAATAGCATTCGGAAATTTCACCTGAACACTATTTCCCTTTCGGGACCATTTTCGGGATCTTCGGGACTAGTCCCGGGACTTGAAATTTAGCTCGTAAGTCCCGAAAACACTTTTGGTCCCGGGACTTGGAAACCCTAGTAGAATTCCATTCAAACTAATATGATTAATGACAATACAATAATTACTTAGAAATAGAAAAACTAACACATACAGGCAGACCTTGCCGTTCGCGGATTTGCGTTTTGCTTATTTGATTTTAGGCAGGGCACTAATGTGCTCCCTTTTCTTTGCAGTTTGCGGATTGCTTTGCCCTTCGCGGATGGAATTGCCAACTTTAACTGTTTCAACTTTCACACACTAAGCAAATAAAGCAGACGTATGTGGTTTATGTCATGAACACCTAAATAACATTATTTATCACAAACTTGTAAACACACTTATCGAGCCTATTCCTTTGAATCTCTTATTACCACATTCGACCTGAAATAAGTTGTAAAATTATAACTTGAATAAACAAATGGACATTCGAGCTCTAGATTCAATTGGCAGACTTATGTAGAGTTCCTATATAATATTTAGGAACTCAGAGGCGCTTTCGATTTGGTGTTTGTATGTGCAGGAGTAACTCGCTCTAGTGCAGCTCGATGTAACTTAGAATAGTTTTAAATAATACACGTAAAATCACTTCATGACATGACCACAGAATAGTTTCGATATTCTATGACGTGACTGTGACTATTTTATGCTGTCATATGTTGTAATTTACAGCACTAGGAGACCGTTAGATACTAGCGGCAAGAACAGTAGGCAGTTTCGTTTATCTTCTAAAAAAATAACAATTTCCCAAAATGTGAGGTTATTCATGTAAAAGTTCACCAAACAAATGTCAAACTAACCTAACTAATTAACGGAGCAGTTGTGCAACAGTAAAACCCTAACCATAAAGCAGGTGCACGAGGGGAAGAGGGAAAGTAAAATTGAGCAGATCAGGAGCAAAATGTTCTTGCAAACAATACGCGTAGTCATCTACCCCGAGTTGCACCTAGCAGCTCGTGTGTGCAAATCAAAAGCGCCTCTAGACTTATTTAAGTATGGAATTTTAGTTCAAGCTTTACTGTCTTCTCGAGCATTTCTGCTGAAAAATTTTGAATTTTTTGAGATTGCAAAGTATAAATAAAACTAGTTTATAAAACCCCACCCCGTTTTTATCATTTATGTGTTTACTTGCGCATCGCGGTTTTGCGCTTCGCTGCATTCTTTTGGAACCTAACCCCGCGAACGGCGAGGTCTGCCTGTATTAAGAAGTTAACAAGTGGTAATATTTGAAAGTGCCAGCCCCTACAGGGATTTTTGCATTTTTTGCTCAATATGGTCTAGAAAAAATGAATTAACCTTTCGCTATTTGCGTCCGGTGTAACAGACGGACGGCAACTTCAATAGTTTCTATTTTCACTAATAGACACTGCAACATGTCAAGGTCAATCCTACCTTCAATTTACACTGTAAAAACGTTAGTACGTTGTGATAAGTGAGTGCATTCATTTTCGCCTGGGGAAAATAATAATAATAATAAAATCGTCTTTATGTCCAAGCACATATTGTTGAAAAATTTTCAGTTGAGAAAGCGAAGTTAGCTAAAGCTATTCTAATACTTAACCTTCTAAACTGATTACATGTATGCCAGTATTAGCATTTTGTAAAGCCACTTGTCTGTTACGAAGAGACATTAAAAAAGTAACTAGTTTCTTATTGCGATGTTTTCTGAGTTTTACTTAATACCTTGTTAGTACAACACTACCATAAGATTATTACTTTAATGTCGTTTATTATCGTATTGATCTGATGGTAATTTTGGGTTTACTATCAGTAATTACTTCCTACTTAGTCCGAAATTCTTGACCCAACCTGTTAATTTCCCATGCTGTTTCTGATACCGATGCGCCAGTAACGATCTTATATTCCTATACGCCAGAAGAGAAAGGTTAAAGGTTCTTTTTTCTATTTTATACAAATACTAGCAAACCCGACAGACGTTGTTCTGCCCGAACTTTGGTTTGCCTGCTATTAGCAGGTTCAGCAAGTGTTTTTTCGATATTCGAATTTTCGATTTTTTTCATTTTAAAAAATATTGGAGGGTGGTGGGGGATGAAATTTTGGGGTTTATGTTCTAATATACGAGAAATCTTAAAAAAAATTAAAAAATTTCGTCAAAATTTTTTTTAAAAAAAATCCTAGAACTTGATTGCAACGCCACCTACCGGGTCCAATTGTGAATCTAAACCATCCAGGGACCCATTCATCAAAATCGGTCCAGCCATTTAGGAGGAGTTAAGTCACATACAGACCTACAGAAGAATTATACCGGGTGACAATGAAACTACTACACGGCGGCATTTCGAAACGGCTTGAGATAGAAATATGCAATTTGGTATGTCGATAGGGAAATAAGATATGTTCTAAATTTAGCACAGAATTGAAACGAGTCCAAAGCTAATTTAAAGACCTAGGGTTGTTTTTAAAATCGGGGCGTTAAAAGATGGCAGTCTGTGGGCAAGGTCACACATGTGTAGACGCGAAACCTAATCCGCCGCGGGTGACATTCCACAGCAATTGTGTTTTTGAAGTAAATTGAATTGTGGCTTATAAGTGAGTGAATGAAACGATGAGGTCTGTAATATTTAAAAAGAATACTAGTGCATGCGCAGCTTTGCAATAGAGACTGTATGTAGTTACCGTACAGCGGAATCGAACACTCGTTTATTGTTCGTACTGCTGCTGATTGTAGACAGCTTTATTAATTGGGTCGTTGTTTCATTGTTATGGTTGGCCTGGGACCACTTAACCGCAGATGGCACTATCGTGCCTGGGTCCATGGTCATTCGACAAGATGATTCACGATCCTTGACCTGTTAAGCACCTTGTTTATCCGTGATCCCAATGAGCACAACTGGGTGGCTCGGGAAGCCCGTTTCCCAAAGATGCCTTGTGCCTGTGCCTTTTGCGGCTCACATTGACATGGGCTGGACTCATTGATGCATACTATATCCATATTATTTGCAGGACTATTACAGGCACTTCATCGGAAGTGCACCAAAGAATATCCCTTAACGATGTCCTCTTCAAGAAGCTACGTGGGAACGCAGCGGGGGGACCATAAAACCCCCTGTAAGTATTATGTAATGAGCACATTACTGCTAAAAGCTGAATGTTTGTTGTTTTGCTTGCTTGACTGATTGCGGAATTGGCTGAGTTTGTGTTCGCGATTGAGCGTGTGTGATCACCTGCTACATGAAATGACCTGCCGTTTGCCTTGTTCCCCCAGTATCATGTTTCTGATTTACAACCCCCAGACTGCAGGGTCGTTATGGAATTTCTGGTAAATCGCCAGTTCTTGTAAATTTATGTACAAGAACCGATCTGAATCCAGGAAAAAATAAATTAGCCCGGGGCACCGAAAATATGTGCCTACATCTTTTTCTAAATCTTACTATGGGTAAATCATTGTGCTGATAGCCATTATATTGCTTTTGAGCTTGTTTTATTTTAGCGAGTGAATTTAGACTCAACTCTACATTTTTTATAATTCTAATTTACTTGAGCACTATCGATAAAACAATTTATTCAATGCATGCCATTAATTTCAATAGTTACGCTTACAATCCATTTCATAATTGTTAATTCGTAGAACAAATGAATGTGTGCTGCTTGTGAAACATAAGAAAGAAAACATCACGATCGCAGCATAACTTAAAATTAAATAATGGCTGAACAGGTGTTAAAACACCTTGGAACAATGATGTTTGCAGCTATTAAAACTAAATTATGAGTACAACCTAAATAGGGCTAACAATTCAAGCCTCCTAAACTTTGCAATATGTTGTAACAGTATTATATTTACATGATATGCATTGTTTAAAAAACCGACAGTTACTTATTTTTCGCTCGATAAACTACTTTTTATTTACTCTCCATTGCCAACCTTACGCTTAAAGTGATTTGTTAGCTCCTTTTGGTCATAAGGTGTTGCTACCAAATTAATTTCATACAAATGATTTTTATTATCATCCATTCTCCTCCTCGTCAACTAAACTTTAGCGTTTCTGTTCTGTCTACGGGTTATTATTTAAAAATATACAAGAATTCATATTAATTAACAATAAAGCACATTAACTGAAACTAACCAGGATAGAAGTGGACTCAATAAATTGCAAGACGTAGCAATGAAAGACAGAAAAACAACATAAACGACCGAAAGAAGAAACGACAAAATACAAAACACAGTTGTTGGTGTGGATTATCCAATACCGAGTTCTTGGGGAATCTCTCTGTGAGTTATATTTCTATTTTCCTTTAGTGGCGTTTCAGTAGCACAAAGTGCCACTGGAAGTCGTCCAGATCTCGGTTCATCTTCTAACATATACTGTCTACGTTTAAATTCATGGAGCCAGTAGTTAATTGTGAATAATGAAAGATTATGATCGCCAAAAGCTGCCATAGAATTTTTCTGGCATTGGTCATATCATTTGTCAATTTTTTTTATACTAATCGTAGAAAATCATTACCCGAAAAGAACTACATGGCATTTGCAAAATGTCTAGTGGACAACAAACAACTTCTAAAGATAAAAAATGTGTCTATAAGTCTATATGCTTAAACTCAACCTCTCAAAGTTGTAACCGGAAACTGTCAAAAAAATGAGTTTTCAATGATGTTGTGATGTGCCCATCTGATCACAACCAACAATGGAGTCCGAGGTTTTGCTCTGGGCTCCCAAGAGGGTCAGGTGAGAGGTGACCATCACTTTGGGGATTGAGTTTTGCTCCCCTTGAGGATGGGACTCGTGGCTGTCAACTTATATTCTTTACCCACTTCGCGTCGGCTGGCGTACAATGATGTGTAATGTTTTTTGTGGAAAGCATCCACTGAGACATACAGTAGGTGAGTATATCCACTCTACCTGCTGTGGTACCTCAATTAAATGAGGTTACACACAACTACCTGCGTCTCCGCTGTAAATGAGTCCAGACTAGTCTTCTTACAAAAAATACTTCATTTACGGCGGAGACGCAGGTAGTTGTGTGTGACCTCATGTAATTGACGTATCACAGCAGGTAGAGTGGATATACTCACCTACTGCATGTCTCAGTGAACGCTTTCCACAAAAAACATTACACATCATTGTACGCCAGCCGACGCGAAGTGGGTAAAGAATATAAGTTGACAGCCACGAGTCCCATCCTCAAGGGGAGCAAAACTCAATCCCCAAAGTGATGGTCACCTCTCACCTGACCCTCTTGGGAGCCCAGAGCAAAACCTCGGACTCCATTGTTGGTTGTGATCAGATGGGCACATGTTTCGTCTCTTAATGTTTAGACTCGTCCGGGTACCGACATGCGCTCTTATTTGTGCAAGGATGTGGAGACAACACTCTTGGCTGTCAACTTACATTCTTTATCGACTTCGCGTCAGCTGCCCTACAATGATGTGTAATGTTTTTTTGTGGAAAGCGTCCACTGAGACATGCAGTAGGTGAGTATATCCACTCTACCTGCTGTGATACGTCAATTACATGAGGTCACACACAACTACCTGTGTCTCCGTCGTAAATGAAGTATTTTTTGTAAGAAGACTAGTCAGGACTCATTTACAGCGGAGACGCAGGTAGTTGTGTGTAACCTCATGTACCACAGGTACCACAGCAGGTAGAGTGGATATACTCACCTACTGTATATCTCAGTGGACGCTATCCACAAAAAAACATTACACATCATTGTACGGCAGCCGACGCGAAGTCGGTAAAGAATGTAAGTTGACAGCCAAGAGTCTTGTCTCCACATCATTGCACAAATAAGAGCGCATGTCAGTACCCGGACGAGTCTAAACATTAAGAGACGAAACATGTGCCCATCTGATCACAACCAACAATGGAGCCCGAGGTTTTGCTGTGGGCTCCCAACAGGGTCGGGTGAGAGGTAACAATCACTTTGGAGATTGAGTTTTTCTCCCCTTGGGGTTATAATAAAATAAATAGCAAGTTACGCAAGATGCCGACAAGGTTCTGCCCTATCAGGAAACGATAAACGGTCTTGTTTTGCAATAAATTCGGCTAAGCTATAAAAGAAGACGAGAAGGTAAGAGTGAGCATTGGAATGGAACCAACAGCTGTTTCTAGGTCTGTCGGGCCTTTTTTCTAATAGGCAAAAGAAGGTAAGACCCCTGTGCACGGTGAGTGCCTAGGAGTGGCTGAAGGTGAAAGACCTACTAGCAATGAAAAGTGTTAACCCTTGCGCTTATGCCCACACGGAAGGAATTGTGCGACTCAGTCCTCTAACTAGTCTTCTTAAAAAAAAAAAATACTTCAATGAGTTTTTAATTTATGCAAATATTTTTGTTTTTACTGGAATTCATCGCCTGCTACTAACAATTAACAGAACAGCCCTAGTATTTACATTCGAAGAATATTATTTCACTGCTGCCAGAAGGAATTTAGCATCTAATAAAATCATCTCTAGTAGGTAATCTTTGAATACTAACTCAAAATTATATTTGAATGTTATTATTTCTCAATAGTTTAATTTTGTCATTTACAAATGTGGCCTAACATTGAAGCTTGGTGCATTTTATCTTATCTGCACGTAACTGTTTACGTCTTCTTATAATTCAATCTCAATTTCAGATTGATTAGCTCTCAGATAGAAAGCTATTCTTTACTAGAAATGTTTATTTGTATGATGCACAACAGGTCTAGACTACAGTAAGTCCCTTGTCTACAACTTTGATCACAGGTGGTTTGACCGTGGGAAGCAGATATTCACATTATGAAGCATTCTGTTATATAGGCGTACCTCACTTTACGGCATTTGTCAATTTTATACATCCATGTGCATTACCTGTCAAATACAATTTAATACTGCAACATTTCTTAGAAGGAAATAATATGGCTTTGACTTGCACTTTTACATTTCCGACTTGTAGTAACGAACTATATCCGAATTTACTTTCGAATAATTCAGAGATTGTGATTTTTTTGCATAAACAATGGCAGTTGTGTCTTCAAATAACGTATCGAGCTCGGCTGCACAAGGAATTATCAAATTTGTGCTGAAGGTGCAAAAGCTGCTAATATTTATCATTGGCCACATATACAATTTGATGCAGAATTTGGTAAAAAGCTGTTGTCACAGGCCGCAGATATGTATCAAATGAATTGAAGGTTCGAGTTGATGAGGTTATTAAAAAAAACAATTAGCAAATTGACTAAAATAGTGAAGATTAGTATTCGCTACGGATGTCGTACCCGGTCTAAAATCAATACCCGGGTACTGTTTTCGGCTACTGGAAATATAATATAACAAAAACGTTAGCGTACATCTGAGGTAGCTACAATTTCTTTCAATTCGCACTCTACTTAAAGATGGTAAACACTTACTATACAAACGACTTCCGAGATTGGACCGTGTCATGATTGAGATCGAAGAACTCAACGTTTCACCCACTTTCGTAAGGGGCTTCATCAGGAGGAAAAAGCAAAAGAGCACGGTAACTCGACTTGTTAACCACGCCAGAGGCGAAACGCTTTGCAAGGGGATAGAAGAGCACGGTAAATCAACGTGTGAACCACGTCAGAGGCGAAACTCGACTAACTATCGGAAGGAGAAAGGCGATCTCAATCATGACACGGTGCAATCCCGGAAGTCGTTTGTTACTAAATGACAATGACCGTGAAAGCATCAGAAATCACTAACTATACATTTTTTTTAAATTATGAAATCAAAATCAAAGAAAGAAGTTGGTAGCAGCCAGCAGCATTATTATCAACATCACACAGAGGATGTTTATGTTACTTCATCCCACACTAACGCGAATTAATGGTACTATTGACGAGTTGAATATTCCCGTGAAGCGGATTTATTGCCTTATATGAAACAAGAAACAACATTATGTGGTGTGGGATGAGGTGATTCTTATTACGGCATGGTTGTTTTTATAGAGCTTATTCATATTGTTTTAAAGTTTTTATCGTCTTCCCCGAAAAAAGCAGACTTTCTAGAAATTACATAATTTACTAGTCGGGTACCCGGGTCCTGAAAATATACCCGGGTTGACTATTACCTGGGTCGGCCCGAGTACCCGCCGACATCCCTAGTATTCGCAGCGTTCAAAGAATTTTTACTTTAACAAAATTAGTACAAGGTGAGTTCCAAAGAACACAATGGTGCCACTCAAATAATGCGAGGCATAAAATTCCAGTTGAACAAGGTAATGGAAGTGGTGCAAATTTGGCTTTGCAGGAAATCAAAAAACTACTCTGTTAGTACTACTTGCTCTTGCCAGAGTTTTGGAAAAGTCTAGGTTAAATCTATACATTTTTCCATATTTCTTTTAGGTCTAGAACTATTGTGCACTTAATAATTGATGGCAACAACATAGTTTTAGATTTTTATTATACAATATGGAACCCAGCTGCATAAATTGGTTTTACAGCAATATTCGCTTTAAGATAGTTGTCTAAAACCTAAGCTGTCACACTAACAAGGTACAAGTTATTTGAATGATACTCGTTTATACTTTACTACACAATTCCATATGTTAATGTTAATTGTTGTTAATTAAAAGTAATAAACTCCATACTTTTAAATAGTATTGTATTTTTATATGTTTAACTTCGTTTTCAAATCCATTTTATGTTCTGCAGCCTTCTTGAAACACATCGGCCCAAAAATTAATATAAAATATTTGTTACAGTAAATCAGCCTAGCATTCTGTGTAAAAGGGGAATCACCCGGAGAACTCTATATAAAATGTATTAATTTATACTTATGTCTGTACTACAACGCAAAACATTCATTAATGATTTCACAGTAATTCTCAAACTAAACTACAACTTTTATTTAACACAAATTGCAATGTTTAAGAAATAATACTTCAAAAATTTAAATAAGTAACTAGCACGCACAAAATATTTCAACAATTATTTCTCGTCCCGTGGAATTTTTGCTTGGGTTTAACTACGACACTCGCAAAGCAGAAGATAAAATTGATAATTATGTGTGCGCACTGAAATCACCCCCAGATGCTATTTTGAAATGGTAGCAAGAAATAAAAAACCTTATCCGCATTTAGCATGTCGTAACGAGTATTTTTGGTTGCGAGTCGCCTGATTACACATCGCAAACGATTAAGTGTTAAAAAGGCAGATATTATAAAATAGTATTTGATTTTGAAGCATTCAATGACCCTTTTTTAATTCCTATTATAAAGATAAAATACGTATAAATTTTAAATGACATTAAAAAAGTTGCTTTTGTTTAGGGTTACAAAAATATATGAACATTACATTCTTATTTAATCGTATTTGATACATTTTTCAAGTTATGAAATGGATAACTACCTCTGTAAGCACAAAAAGTACCAACATATTTTTTGAAAAACTATTTTTAATAATAATGTAAATACGAAATTTCTTAGTATCGCAAAGTCAGACAAAACTGTACATCGATTCTTCTCGATTTCAAAAATTAAAATAAAATACACATTATTTTGAAAAACTGTGTTTTTTTACAGCAGGGGCAAACTATGTTTAGCCCTGTGTAAGTCATGTTGTAATGAAAACATAATTTAGTTTCAAAATAACTGTCGATGAAATGTCGCAATGGAAAATTACAAACAAGTCCAGCGTTTTTAAATGACTTTTTTTAATCACATCTATTTAGCAGTAAGATTACTACTTAACACTACTCTTACCTAACGATCCCAGTTGAAATTCCTTAGTTAACACGGAGTTCTCAAAATAGGGGTTGTCTTCGAAATAAAAATTAATTCGATATCCAGATTTAATATCTTCGAACTCCTCTACATCGAGTTTGGTTAAGTGGTGAAAGCAGTCCTCTTCACCGTCTTCCAGCAACGAGTTCAAATCGGGGTGATTGGTAAACTGAGGCTAGTTAAGAAAAATTGAGGTTATGTCTAAAATGGCGGCGAAACAACAAAAGGATACAGCGGTCGTCCAGAAGTTGGGGACCTTATTTATGATCTCTGCACGTTTGTCGAAATGCGGCTTGCGAAGCTGATTGAACTTCTGCTCCACCTTCAAGATTTCCTCGCTGGCTTGCTCGTTCAACGCCTCGATTTCGTTCTGGCAGCTATCAATCTCCTCCAAAGACTTTTGGGTTTCGGCGTCGAAGTCCTTCGCTTCTAGCTCTGGATGTGCCGTCGAATCGGCCTTCTTTAACTTCTTCGGGGATGGAGCGGATGCCATTATTGTTATTTAACTCCAAACCAAACCTAACTCCACAAAAAAGACAAAACTCTGCTCAAAACACGAGCACACCGACAACTTTCAAACCTGCCGACGAGAACTACACTCCGGCCTCCGGCACACGATGTTGAACGGAAACTATTCGGTGTTTCGGTGTGGCGCCAAGGTAACCAATAGTCGCTGACAGCCAATCAGCAACTGTCATTTCTTAGGCAAATTTTAATGAGTAGCCCCAGACGTCGTTTGTCGTAAATGCTTCCTTTAAATGATTATTTTATTTGACTGTTTATATAATATTTGCATGAAACAGTAACCTAGCTACAGACGATCGTAACATACAGCGAATAATAATAATTTTTAGACCTTAGAAGTATAATTATGAAAATATTAATTATGTAACTTACTAAGTATATAAAAAATAACTGCATAAACAATAAAAAAATATATAATCTAACCAACTCACTCATCTGCAGTAACAATGTGTTTTAATTAAATTCAAAATATAGAATACTTAAAATACATGATCAAAGTTTAGAAAATCAAAGACTGGTGATGCATGTAGACAAGGAATGGGCAAACATGAAGGAAAATATAAGAGCAACGGAAAAAGTTAAAACAAGTAAAAACAAAGAGAAAATAATGGTTCAGTGAAAATGAGAAAAACTAGCACCTCAAAAAAAGCTGGTGTTCACGGTGCTTCGAGAAAATAGATGCCTCCAGTAACAGTCTGACAGTTCCGACAAAATCAAACAATAAACTACTGTAAGATCTAAACCATATATAATATTTTTAGATGTTGATATGGCAAAACTTTAATTTAAAATACGAGGAATCAAGAATAAAATGGCCAGAAACATGAAAAAATCAAAACAGGGAGACATATAAGAAAAAGAATAAAAAATGTAAAAGAAAATGCATAGAACACAAGAATAATGAGGAGGAGGCACAGAAATATAAAAAAGCATAAGTGTGCAATCAGATTAAAAACAAGAGAAAAGAAAATCCATGAAGAACAAATTACATATAATGAAGAAAAAATAATGATAATATGGAAGATATTGAAACAGATAATAATACTGAGAAACAAAAAAAAACACATTTAGAAGAAGAAATAATATGAGCACTGATGTATGAAGCATATATCCGAGTAGATGTGCCAGAAGGAAATGGTTTATCAACAATTTCATTTAATTTACTGCTAGAAAGCAACAGAAAGAAGATGAAAGAAACTGATAATAGAATGAAACCCACATAACCAGCCTACACAACATTATAAAAACTTACGAAGGCACAGTATCTACCAAAAAACAAAAGTGGTGGCATTCCACGGCAAAGATCATATCAGATCAAAAATAGTGCTACAAGAAAAAGCTTAGACTACGTCTACCACTTCAACTATTTAGGCTGTGAGTCCAGTGGCGTAACAAGACGGTTTGGCGCCGGTGTGCAAGAATAAATGATAGCCGCTGTAGACAAGAAGTTTCAGAAAAAAGAGGGAAAAGAGGGGGCAATTTTTGGTCATGCAACACTTGAAATTTAAAAAAAAATTAATAAGCTCTTTTCTTAACATGAAAGGTTACTTACTGCAAAATAAAACACATTTAGATGTTTCAATCTTCTATTAAATATAACATAATAATAATAATAATAATAATAATAATAATAATAATAATAATAATCCCAATATTCCCTATTGGGACATAGGCTATTCGTATATTCTTTCCAGTTGTCATTTTCCTTTGCTATTTGGCTCAGTTATGCTATAATCTTTCCTGTCTCTTATTTTACAGTTCACCTTCACGTTTTTAGCGGGCGTCCTCTGTTTCTGAAACCCTAAGGGTCCCAATCAAAACTTTTCTGCAAATTTCAGTTTCATTTTTTCGCAACGTATGCCCTAACCAGCCATATTTTCTTCTCCTAATTTCTATATTAATGTCCACTTGATTTGTTCGGTCCCAAAGATCTTTGTTCGAAATAATGACTGGCCACCAAACGCCTGCAATTTCTGCTTTACCAGTTCTGTAACCGTCCACGATTCCGACCCATAAAGTAGAACAGGTTTTACCGTTACATCAAACACTCGCAAAATATAACATGAAACATTAAAATACATATGAAAATACAAAAACAAAAACCACATAAAAGAAATACAAATTTAAATAATTCACAAGAAAAATTACATATATACCAGGTGGTTATTTAAAGTGTTACAAGGCGATATCTCGAAAACGGTTAACAATATTTTCATGAAATTTTTGTGAGGTAATAGGGAGATGGGGGACATATAAAAACATATTTTCGACATTTACCTCTTTTTGGGTTTTGAGGGGTGGGGGGTAACTTTGGAATTTTAAATAGAATGATGCACTTTTGTTTAGAAAATTCGAATCTACGTAAAAAATACGTCTATGTACAAAACATTCTTTGATTTGCTCTTTCGGTTACGAAATTATGGTGACTTAATTTTGATAGAAATTAAAAAATAAATACATTCTACCAATAAATCAAGTTCACTTATTTCAAAATTAGAATTCGTTTCCATAGAAATGCGTTAGTTCTACTTAAGTAAGTTGAAAATTTGGACGTTTTAACGAAAATTTCACAGTTTTTGAATTTTATAACCTAATAAATCATAATTCCGTAAACAAAAGCGATTCAAAAAATCTTTTGTAGACATACGTAGTTTGTTACGTAGATTCGAATTTTATAAACAAAAGTACATCATCCTATTTAAAATTCCAAAGTTACCCCCCACCCCTCAAAACACAGATAGGAGGTAAATGTCAAAAATATGTTTAAATATGTCCCCCCATCTCCCCATTACCTCACCAATGTTTCATGAAAATATTGTAAACGGCTTTCGAGATATCGTTGTAACACTTTAAAAAACTCACCCGGGAGATATACCTATAAATTAAACTCTCTTTTTGGGAGACTTTGCTAAAGCTAACATATCTACCAGTGAATTAAAACCAAGAGTACTGGCTCTTACTTTCTTGATACTCAGTAATGCAAAACTCTTTAGACGTATTTGGCTCATCTTACTTAGCAAAAAGCTTTAATAATTTTTAATTTAGAAAAAGATCTCTCAGTGGAGGCTGTAATGACAGGATGTAAAAAATAGGATATAAGCTGTATACAAATCTGGAAAGCTAGCAAATGATGTGTGATTAGACAGACATTTTTCTCCCACTTCCTTCACTGATAAGAAAATATTAATACTAGTTGTGTACGAAGATCGAAATTGTACAATTTACTTTAGTAAGCCATCAGCGAGATCAGTTTCATACGTAGTTTGAAGTAATTTGGCACTCTCTATGACCTCTGTATGTGAGGCAATCGTCAGAAATTTGCGGTTTAAAACTTTGAATTTATAGTATGTTACTATGCACTATGTACTATGAAATCTAAGAATCACAAACACGCACTAGAGCTGGAACTTCTAATCTACTCAAAAGGAGAAAAGACTGCGCACTCAAAAGAGCCCAGTGGCCCTCACGTATCATAGTCTGTTGCCGCTTTGAACCACTATTCTAGGAAAACTTTTGTTTTCACTAAAAACTCCGCTACCGCGGCGCCTATATAGATTCGGCGCCGAGGTTCTTTGCACCCCCTGCACATATGATAGTTACGCCACTGGTGACGTCACATATAAGTATGACAGAGACTGCAAAAACAAAATCAACAAATTCCAAGCAATTATGCCAATGTATTGAAAAAAAACTATACATGAAAGTAAAATTCGCCTTTATAATGCTATGGTATTACAATATGGCAGCGTAGCTTGGGTGATAACAAAAAGGACTTATACCGTGAAGGAGACGACGACGACGACGACGAGAATGAAACCCTATAGCAACATGATGTAAAAGAAGATCAAAACCAAGGTGACAAAATGATATAATTATTAATTACAAGAGAGATACAAATTCAAAATTAGACGAGTAAGATTAAAGACGAAAAAACACAAATAAAAAAATAAGCAAGTAATAAATTTTAGAACATTAGTGTTTACATGCATTTTATTGCTCCTTCATATTCAATTACCAGTATTCAAAAATGTTGTAACTTTTTTTAGATAAAAGCTCCTTTTGTAATTTCTTATTAGTTTGGTATAATATTACCATTAACGAAAAGTATTTATTAATGTGTATATTGTTTACACTGACAAAGTCCAATCCTAGAAGTAGGTATATTGTAACAGAAATATTTATTGTTTTGTTATCATGCCATATTCAGCAATTACTGCTTCTTAACGTCTCAGAATGGAATTTATAAAGGTAGATAAAGTCGAAAGAAAATTTTATAAACCGCCAATATTGCATTCCTCTCATAAATAAAGTCCGCAACGTTGTTTAGTGGAAATCCGCATATCACTGACGGTTTTGCTTTCGAGGATATGTTGCTTTTGCTTCCATATTTGTAAGTTAATTTGTTACTACTAATAGCATTTTTCATCTGAGTATCGAGTAAATTACGCAGTTACGTTCCATTTTTAATTTGAAAGTTTAAATTAAGATCATTGCTCTTTTTGTATGTTTGCGTGTTTGCGTGTATGTTTGTTCGCTATCTCCTCCGAAGATACTGGCCCGATTAAGTTGTATGATGGCTTAAAATTTTGCTAATTTTTAGACTTAGATCGTAGGCCGGTTTTTATTTACAAAAAAAGTACGAAAAAGTTGTAATTTAATTAAATCCTCTAAGTAGCGGAGCGGAGCGCTTGTCGACGTGGGCTACAGTGGACCTGAGGTAGAGTGCTCGCCTATCACGCGGGCGGCCCGGGTTTGATTCCCGGCCGATGCATCCTTTTTTAAAATTTATATTAATGAATCTCTCTTAATTTAGCGAACAGAAGCGTAGTTTGGGTGACTCACTAGTATTTTATATTTAGCCAACATAGTTCAATAGATATTGGGTGGGAACTGTTTTTTTTAAATTAGTTTCCGACTTTACTTGCACACCCAGTTTGGAAATTTTTAAATGTTTAAAAGTTTAATGTTACTGCAATACCTACAGTTTTTACCTTTTTTTTTTTGAAATACAATTTTTGTATATATTTAGTTTTGAATTGATAGCGATATGGTCTCCCAAGTAAAATATATTTTAGCCCCTCTATGAAATAAAACTGTGTGCTTCTATCGCTATATATTTTTCTTTCTTAGTATTTTACTAACGAGAAGTGGAGACCTTCTACGAAGGTTTTTTATACTTCCAAGCTTTATTTGTTGTAAAAATAGTTTCTCAAATATTTTATTGCATTTTTCCGAGAAAAGGTTTCATTTTAAACTGCGTGGCATTTGTAACTGTCAAATATACAGTTGTGATTTTTTATAGCTGAAACACTATGCCCTTAAGCTAATACATTTTTATACAGTATTCGAAATTAAAAAAAACTAAATAACTATTCAAAAGGGCTCTCACCGAAATTTACGTATATCTCCACAGATTTGTTACTTTTGTTAATATCTGCCCGTATTATGATTTTTGCATTGTTCAAAACTAAAAAGAAAACACAAGTTGTTAACATGAAGCTAAAATTTAGACTTATTTTTCATTGCAAGTAACTTTTGTATAAGACTCGAAACTTTTTATAAAGAATGACTTTTCTAGGAGAAATGAAAAATAAAAAAGTTTTCTCCCTTGTACAGGGTGGGCAAATTTCGATGTTTTCATAGGGAATCTCGATAACTATAGTAGATATGAAAAAATGAACCCCCATCCTTGATCTCCTTTTTCGAGTAGAGTTTAATGGTGGAAACCAAAATGGGCTACCGGCTTTTGTTTTCGAGCTATAATCAAAATTCGATTTTTCGACTCTTTGTTTTGTGGCTGTATCTCTCTTATTTATAAAAAAAAGTAATTTTTACATTCTTGGGGCACCTTTTTGATGCGAATGCAGTGTCGTAGTCAGTTTTTCAAAAAAGATTTTGAAATTTGAGTTATGCCATATAATTGTATTTTTTTATACAGAACCCATAGTTGTCTGGGCCATCATGAGAAAGAGGATTTTTTCCCCATTCCAGCGATATATATCATAATATATAATATAAAATAAAGCGTCCGCCATAAATTTGAACGCATATGAATTTTTTAGTATCCATATATTAAAAAAAAAATCTAATAAGAGTTTCTGCATCTTTTCAAACTAAAAATACACTTGCTAAATTGAAATATCTTCTTTCGTATACGAGAGATTTCAGTTCCAGCCTTTGATTATTTTTAAAATTTAATAACTCATGAGATTGTTTCGGAACTAAAGTTTACTCAATGCACAGCGATTACAAGCCCCTTGGACAGGCAAAGTACTGTTAACTAAAGAAACTTTAATATACTTTTTTTCGTGTTGATTTTATTGATATGTCAACATATTTGTATGCTATATTTGCTTTATCTGTGCTTGTTTTCGTTAAAATATAGGACATAAATATTGTAAATGTATTGCGAAGCTGCATAGTAGTTGTATTGTAGTTTCTTAGTACATGCAACGAAAATACTTTGATTTTTATTTATTTAAACAATGGAAAGTTTATACTACGATACTTATGGCTAAATGCGATGTAGCTGTAATGTGTGTTGCCTATCTCGCTGTTACAAGATAAAATAATCAGACTGTATACACTTTTTTAATGTTGTACGAAGATTTAGAGATTACATTGTCCAACTTACTTTGAAAATGCGTTTGTACAGAATGGGAAAGCAAAATGAACTTGGTCGTTGTTATTCAAATGTCTAGGTACGGTCCTGGTGTTGGCAGAAATGATAAAATAAAATCATTTTAATAATGTGACATGGCATATGAACATTTCTTGACAGAGCATTTTCAGATGTAATTAGCTTTCAAATTTTATTTATTATATATCTGCTAATATTTTTACTCAGCAGATAACAGCGTTTGCATTATTTTACTTGAAATTTATAATACGGTCCTGATCAATTGTATTTGAATTTGACGTTTTAGATGTCAATGCGTCAATGATTAATTAATTTAAGTGCTGTGATATAAAATATGTATGTAATGTAACGCGATATTAAGATAACAACTACCCAACAGGTGGAATAGTGTTAAAAGGTTATTAATTTCAATACATGCTATTTAATACTAAATATATTTTTTTAAAGGAAACCAGTAAATAAACAGAAATTGAGAATAACCTCCAAACAATCGAGTTATAAATTTTTATCCATTCGTTCAATTGGTTTCAGGCATTTTTTAACCAGATTATTGAATTAGAATTCCCATTAGAACAATAACTAAATGCAAATTTTTATGAATAACTTACAATTTGCAAAGGCATCAGTTATTGGTTTCAGAAGTAGAATCATGGCCACTCGAAATTTAGCAGATTTAGCGGGGTTCCAAAAGACTTTAGAGCAGTCAAAAACTATTGTGGCATTAACAGGCGCTGGCGTTTCAGCAGAATCTGGAATTGGAACGTTTCGAGGCCCATCTGGTCTTTGGCGCAAGTACCAAGCCACCAGTTTAGCTACACCATCAGCATTCAATGCCAATCCTGCATTAGTATGGGAATTCTACCACTGGCGACGAGAAGTAGCATTTAAAGCAAATCCTAATAACGTAATAATAAAATTGAAGTTAGTAAGCATTACTACATAAATTACAATTTTTAGGCCCATAATGCATTGGCAAAGTACGAAGAAAAATGTAAAAATGAAGGCCGACAGTTCACTATTATTACACAAAATGTTGACGGTTTGCACTTGCGGTCAGGCTCCAAAGACGTTTTAGAAATCCACGGATCGCTTAGACAAGTTATTTGTACCAAGTGCAAATTTATAGAAGAGAACACTAGCAGCCCCATTTGTGAGGCTTTAAGAGGACGCGGGTAACTCTCAGTTTCAATATATTTCAGATTTTTTCATGATTGAAGTTTAGGGATCCTGCAGTAAAAGATAGCGATGTACCTCTTATACCAGTTAGTGAACTGCCAAAATGTGGAAAATGTGGAGGTTTACTGCGCCCCTATATTGTCTGGTTTGGAGAAAGCTTGGATCCAAAGGTTTTACAAAGATGTCGTAAGTTGTAGCATAAGCATTGAGCCGATTTGTTTTTAAATTGTAATATGTATTTTACAGAGCAGCTTGTAGAAACTTGTGATTTGTTTCTTGTAATTGGAACCTCATCAGTTGTTTATCCTGCAGCTTCCTTTGCACCATTCGTAGTTGAAAGAGGCAAGCCTGTGGCAGAATTTAACCTCGATGATGAACCCGCATCTTCAGAGTTTCAGTACGTGCTAAGTATTTGTAAACTGCTAACTAGTAACAAAATTAATGTTCACAGGTTTCATTTCCCTGGAAAATGCGGGAGCACTTTACCAGCAGCTTTGGGTATACAGTTGTAAACATTTTGTTACGTTGTAATTAAATATTACATATCTAAATTTTATATGTTCGATTTGCAAGAATGTAATTGTTGCATATTGATAAATAAATTTTTTCATAGTATTTGGAATTTCTTTAGTTTTTAGTAGTAATATTAATTAAAATTTACTATCTCAACACTAATATGTGTGTACTTAAGGTGGAGTATCTTCAACAGAAATTATGTTTTGTACACACTATTTCTAAAGACTAAATTTTTCGACACTGAAATAAGCAACCAAATATATACTATAAATTTATAAATGAAGCAGTTATTTACAAATTTTAGAGGTTACAATAAGCAAGTTAACTATTAAAATGAGCATTTCTGGCAAGATGGTGGTTTTCAGTGCCGGATCTAGAGTGAGCCTATTAACACCACATAAATGAAGGCGGGTTTGTGACATCAGCTAAAGAAGGCGATCAGTATGATGGTCGAGCGAACTGTGTACAGATCGTAGCTACATGTTCATTGAAATTATTATAATTTAGCTTTTTAAGTCATTTACTGCCTTCCTTCGTATTTGGTGGTGTACATATGGCTGATTTACCATCAATAAACACGTAAATAATCATTACAGAAGCTTGTGAAATAAATGCCACCGTATGACGACTTGCTAGTATTTTAAAACAGTTGCCGTTCAATAAAGTAAATAGTAGTATATTGGAATTATCTTCTTATATACAGTGCGAGTGTAAAGTCTGGAACTATCAAAATAACACTTTTATTAAATGTTTTTGCAAGAAATCCTCGAACACGTCAATTTTTATTTAAAAAAATACATATTTTACTGTAATTGTCACTTTTAGATTGTCTTTTGTTTTTGAGTTATGACGTTTGCGATAATTTTTTTAAATGGAAACCGTAATTTTTTATGATAAATTTGGACAGAGCATGAAATTCTAAGACCAAATACACTAAAAAGAAGAATGATACTGTATTTTTACAATTTCGAGAAAATCGTACGATTACCACATCCCCTCAATACTAAAATTTCAATTCGTCTATTTTCACTCAAATATTGCACCATTATTTATTTAATTAAGAGCACACAACAAAAACAGATAAACAAATGAAGAACTGTTATAATTTTAGAGCTAACTCATTGTTTCATGGCTACTTGATTTTTATTCGATTTCTGTTTTAATACCTTAAAAGCGATTTTCTCGAAAACTTCAAAATACAGTATCATACTTTTTTAGCGTATTTGGTCTTAGAATTTCATGCTCCGTCCAAATTTATCATAAAAATTTAGGGTTTCCATTTAAAAAAATTATCGCAAACGTCATAACTCAAAAACAAAAGACAATCTAACAGTGACAATTACAGTAAAATACGTCTTATTTAAGGGACGGGACGGGATGGGACGGGATGGACGGAACTGGACGGGACGGGACTGGACGGCAAGGGAATTGACGGGACGGGACGGGAAGGGACGAGACGGGACGGGACGGAACGGAACGGGACTGGACGGGACGGAAAAGGAAGGGAGGGGATGGGATGGAAGGGGAGGGGACGGGACGGAACGGAACGGGACGGAACGGAACGGGACGGGACGGGAAGGGACGGGACTGGACGGGACTAAACGGGACGGGAAGAGACGGGATGGAACTGGACGGGAGGGAAAGGGAAGGGTTGGGATGGAAGGGGAGGGGACGGGACGGGACGGGATGGGACGGTTCGGAGACGGGGACGGAGAAAGGGATAGGGACGGGGATAGGATGGGATGGGATGACAGAAAATAATTAGTCATTATTTAATACACAAATAACGAACCTCGCGCGAACAAAGTCGCGGGTAGCAGCTAGTATACCATATTTGTTTAAGTATTTGTAGATAGATATTTTCATTATGTGAATAAGGTAGGTAGGTACTTCTTGTAATAATAATTATTTTTCAACTAAGGCTTATATGTTCATGAACACAAGTGTAAAGTCAAATTTCAATCTGTATAGGTACATTAATTAAAAGTGGAATAAATAATTTGAAAGAAATAGGTTTTGTAGTATTTTGCATAGTTAGCAATTCAGTAAAGCAATGAGCATTTTGCAACAAACAAGAAGCTGAGCATTATCTACCCTTTCCTTTTTGATAATAGCATGGACTCTGCAGTGGCGTAACAAGACGGTTTGGCGCCGGTGTGCAAGAATAAATGATAGCCGCTGTAGACAAAAAGTTTCAGAAAAAAGAGAGGGGGGGGGGGTAATTTTTGGTCATGCAACACTTTAAATTTAAAAGAAAATTAATAAGCTCTTTTCTTAACATAAAAGGTTACTCACTGCAATATAAAACACATTTAGGGCCGGTTGCAGAAAGCAATGTTAAGTCTGGTGTTAGCTAACGTCGTGTTAAAGTGAACAAAAACGAATCAAATCTCAAATGCTTATGGTAATTAATACATTAGTAAACAAAATTTGATGCAATTTTGTTCACTTTGACGCGACGTTAGCTAACACCAGACTTAACACTGCTTTCTGCAACCGGCCCTTAGATGTTTCAATCTTTTATTAAATATAGCATAATAATAATAATAATAATAATAATAATAATAATAATCCATTATTCCCTATTGGGACATAGGGTATTCGTATATTCTCTACAGTTGTCATTTTCCTTTGCTCTTTGGCCCAGTTGTGCTATAGTCTTTCCTGTCTCTTGTTTTACAGTTCTCCTCCACGTTTTTCGGGGGCGTCCTCTGTTTCTAAAACTCTAAAGTTTCCAATCAAAACTTTTCTGCAAATTTCAGTTTTATTTTTTCGCAACGTATGCCCTAACCATCCATATTTTCTTCTCCTAATTTCTATATTAATGTCCACCTGATTTGTTCGGTCCCAAAGATCTTTGTTCGAAATAATGACTGGCCACCTAACACCTATTTACAAACACCTGAAATTTCTGCTTTACCAGTTCTGTAACCGTCCACGATTCCGACCCATAAAGTAGAACAGATTTTACCATTACATCAAATACTTGCAAAATATAACATGAAACATAAAAATACATAGAAAAATACAAATTTAAATAATTCACAAGAAAAATAAAATATCGATGGGGCCACAATTATATATAACAGCAATGAGATAACATGAACAAGAAAATAACACATATTGCTTGAGTAAGAAAGAGATAAACATAGTAGCAAATATACGAGTAGGCTTGACGCTCACTTTAATTATGACATATGTCAACTAATTGTGCCTACTAAAGTAATTTTGTTGTATGGTCATCTCTTTCTTACTCAAGCATTCTATTTTGTGGTTAATGTTATCTTATTGCTGTTATATATAATTATGGCCCCATCCGTATATCTTTATACATGTAACTAGAACGCGCGTAGCCAGCCTACGTGTGGCTGCGTGTGGCGGCGCCATCGCCAGGTGCTTACGGTCGGCATGTGCGCTTACAGAAACCTGTACGTGTGTACGTGACTGAACTCCTCCTAAACGGCTGGACCGATTTTGATAAAAATTTTTGTGTGTGTTTGAGAGGGTCCTTGGATGGTATAGATTCACAATTGGATCCGGTAAGTGGAAGTGCAATCGGGTTCTAGGAATTTTTTTTATTTTTTGAAGAATTTCTTTTTTTAATTTTTTAAGATTTCTAGCATATCAGAACATATAACTTCAAAATTTCACCCCCCCCCCTCCCACTACATTCCAATATTTTTTAAAATGAAAAAGAACGAAAAAACGTTTGCTAAACCCGCCAATAGCAGGCAAACCAACGTTCGGGCAGGACAATGTCTGTCGGGTCCGCTACCCCTTAGGGGGTGAAATGGGGCAAATAAGCCTAAAAATCGATATGGATGTCGTTATTGCGGTTTTTTGCGACGTTGATTGCGAAAACGGCATTTATTTTTAAGTCCAAGACGATGGACATGACATAAAATTAAAACTCTATAGTGGTGAAAAGGGGTTTCAGAGACAAATTATTTTTGGAGACCGTTTGCCGGGCCAGCTAGTAGATATATAAATATGTAGGTAGGTATAGCACTTTAATTAAACTCTCTTTTGTGACACTTTGCTAAAGCTATCAAATCTATCAGTGCATTAAAACCAAGAGTACTGACTCTTACTTTCCCGATACTCAGTAATGCAAAACTCTTTAGGCGTATTTGGCTCATCTTACTTAGCAAAAAGTTTTTAATAATTTTTAATTTAGAAAAAGATCTCTCAGCGGAGGCTGTAGTGACGGGATGTAAAAAGTAGGATATAAGCTGTATGCAAATATGGAAAGCTAACCAATGATGTGTGATTAGACAGACATTTTTCTCCCACTTCCTTCACTGATAAGCAATATTTAATACTAGTTGTATACGAAGATCGAAATTGTACAATTTGCGTTAGTAAGCCGTCATCGAGATCAGTTTCATACGTAGTTTGAAGTAATTTGGCACTCTCTATGACCTCTGCATCTGAGGCAATCGACAGAAATCTAAGAATCACAAACACACACTAGAGCTGGAACTTCTAATCTACTCAAAAGGAGAAAAGCCTGCGCACTCAAAAGAGTCCAGTGGCACTCACGTATCATAGTCTGTTGCCGCTTTGAACCTCTATTCTAGGAAAACTTATTTTCACAAAAAGCTCCGCTAACGCGGCGCCTATATACATTCGGCGCGGAGGTTCTTTGCACCCCCTGCACATATGATAGTTACGCCACTGGGACTCTGTGGATTTATTAAAAGTATAAGGAACCACTGGTTAAATTCCAAACCTGACCAAATATGGACCTATCCTAGCCAAGCCTTACTAATATTGGATTAAACATTGATTGATCTAAAGGTACTGCTGACTTCATTGAAATTTTATTGGCATGGTGAAAATTGATAATGTAAAAACATCTATTAAAGGTAAACGATTAAATGACATGTCAAGAACCAATTGTAGCAACAAATTTGATAGATCCTAAATTGACGTTTTTCAAAAAAAGAATAAATTGGCTTGATGTTTTGAAAATTTTCTTGGGTGCTATCATCATAGCGAGGAAAGAATGGGGAATATTACAATTTTTTGATTAAAAATTGTTGTGCTACAATGAATAATAATTGATTGAGCAGAGATAACTATGTAAGTTAAAACAAAATTTTTGATATAAAAACTGACTTATTAAATTTTGGAGCTGATATTGTGCTACCTATACTAGAGTTTAGTATTCAAAATTATGGTTTTTGCATTAAAACCTCATTTTCTATTTAAAAAAACATACAGGGTACAGTTACGGGCTTAATTCACAATTGGTAACCCCTTTTCTACAGAAAAACCTTATTTTTTAAAGTTATAAACACATGTAAACACTCTACACTTATGCAATTTAACTGGGCTGTGGCCTTGTTTCGCAGGTAATGGCTTATGTTTCGGTCATCAAAGAAACATGAGCCAATGCAAAGTTTTTTATTAATTGCTAAAAATTTATTATAAAAAAATTAATGTGAAAGTAGGTACCTATAAAAATATGAAACAGCAACATAAATCACAAATTATTACTATAGTGAAAAATTAAGATACATAATAATGGAGGTACATAAATATTTGTTACATTAAGAAACATTTATTATATTACGCTTATAAAAACTATTAAAATACATAACAACAAACTAATCAAAACTTTTCTTGCTTACTTTTGCTGAGAAAACGTGGAAATGATATTTTCTAAATGGATTTTATTTAGTATATTCACTTTCAGTTGAGCGTGCCAAAGCAGATAATCGTTCCTGGCCAATAGGAATAGATAATAGAGCTCAGATAATTTTTAATCAATTTTAATTTTGAAAAGGAACGTTTTGCTGAAGCTACAGTTACAGAGCTTGTTAAAAATATGTAGCAAGCAGTATTTATTTCTAAAAAACTACTACCAGAGGAATAATTTTGGACTAAAATAAAATTCAAAAGTTCTTGGACTGTTGCAATATTTTTTAAATCGTCTTTAAAGCACATCCTAAATGAAGCTAACTGGCATGAAATTTTGTTAGTAATGTCTTCTGAATATTTTTCATATAGTTTTCTTTCTTTCAGGTATATTTCTTCGTCCGAATATTTTATTAAATGTTCTGGAAATATGATCTGAAAGATTAGGTTTATTGTATTTAGTCTTTCTGTTCTTCGAGACATTTGGGAGATAAGTATATCTAAAGTTTTGTAGAAAACGTTTACTTTGTACCAATCTTTGTTCGCTGTGGTGGTGATCATGTTTTTCATCATAAAACCGTTTCGGTCTGCCTATTCTTTTCTTTTTAAATTCTAGTGATGTACCCCATTGTTTTGAAAAATTAATGGCTTCTGTCTTTACCGCCTCAATATTATTTCTCAACAGCTTGAGATTCTCAAAGGTTTGAGTAAATAATTTGGCAGCATTTTCTAAATTTTGGTTTAAACTTTAAAGCAATTTTGAAACCGTATCAATTGTTTTTAAGATTTTTACTTTCTACAACAATATTAGAAACACCTATTTAAAATTTTCCAAAAATGATGTTATTGATTTAGCTTCTTCTTTTTCTGATTTGTCCGATGAAACAAGATTAATTTAGGATAATGCCTTTAATATGTTGACATATCTAAAACGCAGAGCATCCAATGCGTTGTGTCGGGAAGACCTTAGTTGTGGTTAATTTTTTCAATGTTACCATTTCTGATTCATAAGTTTCAGAAAATGAATGCCATCTCTTTATTCTATGTCCGAAAAAAGAATAAACACTCTGAACTCCTTCATAAAAGTTTCTAATTTTCTTTACATTTTTCACAGAATCGTACAAAAGTAACAATGCATGTAAGGTGAGTTTGGTGCCAACTCTAGAATATTAGCTTGTAAGGTGGAGTGGGGTAAGTGTGTACTCGGGGCAAGTGTGTTGGTAAATCATAACGTCCTAACTTACTGTAGAATGCACCCGACATAAATGGAAATATAGTTAAACAACGTATTTCCACTATTCTAAAACAGGAAACTGTAACTCATGTCATCCATAGTGGCTTAGGGTTGTGTTAAATGCGTGACCGGGTTTTTGCACAAGAAGTGTAATTTGACAAGCACCTGTTAACCAATATTCATCGGCATAGGAAACCGTTATTTTATTCGTTTAAGAAGTGTATTACATATCGGAGGTATGTATTGTTGTACTTCTATCAATAATTTTTACACTGCTTTAATTTAACCCCAAAATTTTGTTTACTAAACATTTGCCCCGTTGAAAACCATGCCGGGGGCAAATGCGTAGTAAATATCGTGGGCAAGAGTGTAGCATACTACACACTTACCTGCAGCCCATAAAATTGATAATATGAACGTTTTGCTTTATTTTCAAACAAGAATGGTGCGCTCTTATAAAAGAAAATCAACTAGGAGAAGTACATACACTGCAGAAACACTGAATAGGGCTTTAGATGAAATACGAAGGGGAGTGATAACTCAATATGCTGCTCACAAGAAATACCAAATTCCACAAATGACTCTTAGTTATCACCGAAGAGGATGTAGGGGCAAAAAAAGCTCAACGATGGGAAGAAGCACGGCAATTTCTCGCGAAGAAGAAGCTAGTCTTGCCGAATGTTTGATTATAATGGAAAAATGGGGTTGGGGATTGACGAGGCGTGACGTTTTCAATATCGTTGAACAGTATGTTACTAGAAATAATCTTAAAACGCCATTTAAAGAAGGACGACCAGGCGAAGACTGGTATCTTGGTTTTTCTAAGCGCAACAATTTATCTATTAAAAAGCCCCAATCAGTGGAGTACACCAGAAATAAGTGTTTAGATCCATTCATAATTAACAACTATTTTGAGATTTTACAAAAACAATTTGATGATCTCAATTTACACAATAAACCCCGTCAAATATGGAATCTGGACGAAACCAATTTTTGTTTGGATCCATCTAAAACCAAAATAGTAGGTAAACGAGGAGCTCCATCGTTGCGAACGACTGCAGGAAGCGGAAGAGAAAATACTACTGTTTTAATGGCAGTTAGTGCTGATGGGTTTAAGGCTCCGCCATTGATAGTTTTTAAAGCCAAGAACATGTGGGATGATTGGGTTGCCCGACCAGAAGAATCGTTTCCTGGAACCACATATGCCACAAGTAATGGGTGGATGGAATCAAACACTTTCCTACGATATTTTGAAAGCAGTTTGTTAGAAGTATTTGGTACTGAGCGACCAATCTTGCTGGTATATGACGGCCACGCGTCTCACGTTGATGAAAGGTTAATCAAGAGTGCGAGGGAGAATGGGGTAGCAATTCTTAAATTACCCCCCCATTCATCTCATATTTTGCAGCCACTTGATTTGAGTGTTTTCAAGTCGTTAAAAGTAAAATGGGAGCATGCATTGCTTGAATGGCAAAGGGATAATGAAGGAAGGAAAATTCCAAAGAAAAAGTTTAGCTCGTTAGTAGGCAAAATATGGTCAGAAACTAATCCTGAAATAATTTCCAACGGTTTCAAAAAAGCGGGCATTTTTCCTTATAATTCCAATGTGGTTTCCAAAGAGCAGTATGATCCTTTATCATACAAGAGATGGGAGGAACATCAACGAAGCAATACTGAGTCTCATTTTCCAACAGATAAAGTACAATCAGGTCCTTCAGGTGCTAATCAAGAGGCGCCAGAAAGAAATTGCTCCTTTGAAGAATTGCTATTATAATAGCAATTATTCAAAGGTTAAACAGACCAATGCACCTGAAAAAATAAAGAAGAGAAAAGTGGCTTCTGGAGCGGAAGTTATAACAGCCGATGATGTTATGCATCGCATAAAAGATAAGGACGATAAAGTAAAGTCAACTGTGTCAAGAAAACTTCAAAAACCTGACAAAGCCCCTCGTGTAGAACTGAATCAAGATATTTATGGAGAAGGGGAAGGGAAAGAAGAAGAAGAAAATACAAAGAAAATGATATTTGATGATAGTGATGACGACATAGAAGAAGAGATGAGAGAAGCGACAGCGCTAGACGTATGCATGGCAGAAATCAGTAAGCCTTCAACAGATATAGTGGAGGATGATTGAGTATTGGTAGCCCTCGCAGGAACAAAAAATAAAAAATATTATGTTGGCCAGGTTGTCTCTGCTAATAAGGACGATGAGGAATTAGAAATAAAATTTACCAGAAAGGTACGTACCTTAGATCCCTTATCTTCATCAACTTTTTGTTGGAAAAATCCTGAAGAGTGTGCTATTGTTGCCAGAAATTATATCATTCTTTCCCTTCCAAAACCTGCTTTGACTGGTCGACGCAGTTTGATAAGATTTGATGTTAATTTTTCGGCATATAATGTGCAATAATTTGTGGTTAACTAAGTCTAAGTAAGTAAGTAACGTTTTTGTTTGTTTCTGAGTAGAAAATCCAATAAGTTTTATTTTAATTAAGTATTATAAGCTTTGATAAGAATTTTGTGTGTCGTATTGATGTTATTAAAAAGTTTGTTACTTAGAACCTAGTTTTTTTAAAAAAAAAAGCTCTATGTTATATTACATACTGGAACACTCTGTTTCACACACTTACCCCATAATCCCTTAAAAGCATAAACGTAGAAGTTACCGGCCGATTACACTCTTACCCCAAAAACAAGGGGAAGTGTGTAGTACGGACATTGTTTAAAAAAAAGACATAAAATTCAACACATGCGTTTTTCAACGTTACTATTGTTGTGGTACACTGAAGAAAGTACAGTGAATGTGCAGTATGAAGGAAAATTCGTTTTCATAACAAGTTCAAGTTTTATGAATACATATATTTGAACTGATGTGTTTTTACTAAACACTTACCCCACTTCACCTTACCCCATTGCACATATTCGCAGCATCATTGCAACCCTGACCACGCAGTTTGTTAGTTAGTAATTTATTGTCTGATAACAAAGACGTCATTGTATTAGCCAGTGCTTCACTAGTCTGATTCTCAACTTGTATAAATCCCAAAAAAGATTTTTCGATTTCTGTCTTTTGGTATATGTATACATAACGAACTATTAAACTCCTTTGATCTGTTTTGGACACACCTTGTGTTGTATCTACTATCATAAAAAGAAATGGAGTAGTTTTAATTTTACAAACTAGGTATTTGATTTTGTACAGACGTTCCCAAAATTGAAATAATTTCGTTTTGAATTGCTGGGCTCAAGTATGTTATTGAATTTTTGCCTTGGTTTCCAGTAGATTTTTTAGAACATTGTCATATTTTGCCAGTAAGTAAATTGTTGATAAAAACAGCCCCGCATTTTTAGAGTTGGATATTACATTTGGCTAGCATTACATAGACTTCTATAATACGTTCTGAAATTTGTTACCAAAATGATACCTAACGCCTAATAACTGCCTCATGCTAGGAATCTGTTGTCACATATTGCACAACATTAATTGTGGTAATTTTTCTCTTCATGTCTACTAACAGCTTGCTCCATTTGATATTTCGTTGTTTCCTAGCTTCTCTAAGATCTATGAAAGGGTGATTTTTTAAAAAACAAATTAATAGCATCAAACCAATACGGGTTTTTACCACAGAAGTCTACTAATGATGCGTTATGCTATTCCCTAAATGCCATAATACAACTCAATAGAAAACAATTTGTTTCTGGAATATTTTTTTATATTTCCAAGGCCTTCGAAATAATAGACCATGCCTTACTCTTACAAAAACTAGAACATTACGGCATCTGTAGACTTTGTTTAAATCTATTTACTTCTTATTTGAAAAACAGAACTCAGCAAATTTGTATTAAAAGTACAGACCCCAATACTTGTGGTGCAGTAGCTTTATCTGAAGCAGTTAGTTTAACAAAATGTGTCCCTCAAGGATCAATTTTAGGTCCTCTTCTTTTCATAATTTTTGTAAACGACCTCTCAAAAGATCTGCGGGTCCCTGCTTTGATACAGTTTGCCTATGACACATCGGGCATACTTGCAAAAGATAATCTGCATGACCTGTCAAGTGGCTTGTCTGAGATAAACGATAAAATGACTGATTGGTGTAGAAATAATAACTTAATTTTGAACGCTAAAAAACGACTTTAATGTGTTTTAAAGACTTTAATGGCAAATCACTTTTAGTAAAAATGTGCGGCAAATCAATCAACCAATTAGAACTCACTAAGTTTCTGGGGGTTTTTGTTGACTCAAATTTAAAATGGTCGGTCCAAATCGACGAAACTGTAAATAAACTAAATTCGGCTTGCTTTGCAATTAGGTACCTTCGGGACGGCCTTAGTCTCAACGCATTAAAAAGGTTTATTATTTCTCAGCGGTGCAAAGCATTTTACAATACAGTATTATCTATTGGTATAATGCGGTGAATGCAAAACGGATTGTTTCTAGCCCGAAAGAGAATTATTAGGGCAATCACGAGAGTCCCGTGCACAACTTCTTGTCAAGATTTGTTAAAAAAATTGGGTATTTTAACATTACTCTCTTTATATCTGGACTGCGCAGCTGTTTATACCAGACGAAACTTGGGTTTAATTACGATGAACAATCAGTTTTATAATGACTACCAGATGAGCAGCAAACTTGAGTATGCCAGTCTATCGTTCGGCTCTGTTTAAAACAGGTCATTCTTATAATTGTGTAAAAATTTACAACGCGGTACCTTCAGAAATCAAAAACAGCAAATCATTGACTTTATTTAAAAGAAAATATAAAACGTTTTTACTGGGTAATTGCTTCTACTCGATTAAGGAATACTTGGGTGATTCTGCCTAATAATCCGCGGTTGATCACGTCTGATATATTGTGTGACAATGCTAATGTTATTGTTATTGTTATAATCTTTAATGTTAACTTTGATATTTTTATGTTTTTTACTATGTTAGATGCTGAATTTCCATTAAGATAGCGTTTAATAAGTGCATTTGTGACTTCGGTGAACTTTCCATTGCATTTTATTATATTTTATCCGTATTTGTGGCACCCATCAGTGACAATATGAACGATTTACTATAGCTTGGAGCCGAAATAGCACTCTGCGATTTTTATCGAGTGTGTAATTTGTAGATTATGCACTTGCAAATGGCCACACGAAAACATAAAGCTTTATGTGCATTTTTGGTATGTTTTACGCGTACTGGTATTGCAAAAGAAGTATAGCTATGCCCTCCTAGCAATCGAATGCGGAATTTGCATTAAGGTAGGGTTTAATAAGTGCATTTGCGGCTACATCGGACTTTTCATTGCATTTTATTATATTTTATCCGTATTCGTGGCACCCATCAGTGACAATATGAACGATTTACTACAGCTGGCAGCCGAAATAGCACTCTGAGGTTTTTATCGAGTGTGTATTTTTCAGATTATGCACTTGCGAATTCCCACACAGACACATAAAGCTTTATGTGCACTTCTGGTGTGTTTGGCGTGCACTTGTATTGCAAAAGAAACATTTCTATGACCCTCCTAGCAACTGGGTGCTTAATTTGCATTAAGATGGCGTTTAATAAGTGCATTTGCGACTTCAGCTGACTTTTCATTGCATTTTATTATATTTTATCCATATTCGTGCCACCCATCAGTGACAATATAAACTTCAGCTTGCAACCGAAATAACACTCTGGGATGTTTATCGAGTGTGTATTTTTCAGATTATGCACTTGCAAAAGAAATATTTATATGCCTTTCTTAGCAATTGGATGCTGAATTAGCCTAAAGATGGCGTTCAATAAGTGCATTTTCGACTTCAGCGGACTTTTCATTGCATTTTATTATATTTTATCTGTAGATTTTGCTTCTTAATTTCTCGTATTATTTAATTGAAGCACCAATAAAACTCTCGCTGATTTTAATGTTATTTATTCACAACAAACTTAACCAAATATTGAAAACAACTTGTTACGACAAATGTGAATTGGCAACTGCCCGCACATGTGTGTGTGTGGACCCTTGTCGGCTCGGTTCCTGTGTGCCCTCGCTCTTCTACCTGGGCCCAAAATAGTCCAAAATATCAGTGGTGTCTTTTAGATTAAACATACCGCCCACCTTGAAATGTAGGTTTCAAAATTCACTGGACAATAGTAAAATTATTGACTTGCACAAGATAATAGAAAATGTTTACATAGAATAGATAATAATCGTTAATGAATAATTAAACTAAAGTAAATGTCTGTTTCTCTTAACCTACACTCTTAAATTAGAAACATCGTCTTGTTCGATTGGTAGCACGCACACCTTTGACACAGCCCGTTTCACTACACCCCTTGCAGTTTTTAATGTCACTACACGCGTTATGCCGTCGTCTCCTGGATGAAGTTCTTGGACACGACCCAATTGCCACGTGTAGGAGGGTAAATTATCATCCCGTAGTAGAACCATGTCGTTGACTCCAATTGGTTTGAATGGGTTGTCCTTCCATTTGGTCCGTTGCTGAAGAGTTGCTAAATACTCCGTGCTCCATCTCTTCCAGAAATGTTGATTCAGCTGGCACACTCGCTCCCAACGAGATAGGCGGTTTGTAAGGACCTCCCGAAAATTATTTTCCGGAAGAGCCGCTAAGGAGTCTCCGATCAAAAAATGCCCAGGGGTGAGGACTGTCAAGTCATTAGGATTATTGGAAAATGGTGTTAAAGGACGTGAATTGAGACAAGCTTCTATTTTTACTAATAGAGTGTACATTTCTTCAAACGTGAGTTTGGCATCACCGACAATTTTTCGTAAATGTTTTTTGGCAGATTTGACAGCTGCCTCCCATATTCCACCAAAGTGTGGGGATCGCGCAGGAATGAAATGCCAGGTGATGTTCTCTTCTGAGAGTAATTCTTCAATTTTTTTGCTGGTTTTCGGCCCTTGTTAGAAAATCTTGCAGCTCAACCAGTTCATTTTTTGCTCCCACAAAATTAGTTGCATTATCAGAATAAATGTGGGAGCATTTTCCTCGACGTGAAATAAATCTTTTTAGTGTGTTCAGAAAACTTTCGCTGGTCAAGCTGCTCACTAGCTCTAAATGAACAGCCTTTGTGGTAAAACAAACGAAAATTGCAAGATACGCCTTTGTTACGCTTCTTGATCGTCTGGTGCCTTCTTTTATTAAAAATGGTCCCGCATAATCGATTCCGCATACATTGAAGGGTCTAGATGGTATAATCCTATGTTGTGGTAGATTACCCACTAACTGATGAGTTCTAGTGGGGTTCGATATAAAACATATCACGCAGTTACGAATTATTTTTCGTACAACATTTCGTATTCGCAAAGGCCAAAATCTTAGTCGAATTAATGACATCAATAATTGTGGACCTGCATGCAAATGTTTTATATGCTCATTCCTAATAATTAGGTTTGTAAGTGCATGTGAGGCAGGTAACAAAATTGGATGACGTTGCTCGTATGGTACAGCTGCATGTTTTAATCTGCCGCCCACCCTGAAGACTCCTTGTTCGTCTATAAAGGGGTTTAGCGACAATATCTTGCTCTTGCTCAGTTTGGTTAACCATTGGAGTGCACCTTCCAGTTCCATTGGTGTTAGATTGCTGGTAAATCGTAGTTCCTTGGGATTTCGTATGTTATTTATAAAGCGTAAACAGTAGGCTGTCACTCTTATTAGCCTGGTGAGTGATGAATACTTTTCAAGCAATGGTACTTCTGCCACACTGGTTAAGGCCGCTACGATTTTCCGTTTTTCTGGTAGATCTTGGATGTTATTATTAAACTGGTGTAGAACTGGCCATTCGCTTGAATTTTGAGAGAGCCACGTTGGTCCAGTCCACCAGATATTGCATTTTTGCAGTTGAATAGGCTGAATAACTCTTGAAATTAAGTCTGCAGGATTGTCAAATGTACGAACGTGCCGCCAAGAATATTGCCGAGTTATTTCTTGAATCTGTGATACGCGATTGGCAGTGAAGGTCTTCCAGGTGTTTGGGGCTGCTGATAGCCATGCTAGTGTTATTGTCGAGTCCGTCCAAAAATAACAATTATCGAATCTTAATCCTAGCGCTGCGTTGACTCTTTGAAATAGCTGAGCTAGAAGTAGCGCTCCACATAATTCAAGTTTGGGTAATGTGATCCTTTTTAGTGGGGCTACTCGCGATTTGGAACATAAGAGTCGTGTGGTGACGTTGCCATGGTAATCTTCTGATCTGATATAGACACAGCCGCCATATGCATTTTCAGACGTATTACAAAAAGAGTGAAGTTGGACAGTCCTGGGAGAATTCCAAACCACTCTTCGATCTACTGAAATGTTAGTTAAAACGGAAAGTTGATTTCTATATTGATTCCAGGTTGTATATAATTCGATTGGAAGTGATTCGTCCCATTCGAGTCCTAACTGCCATAACTGCTGCATTATTCATTTTGCCGTTATCATAACAGGTCCAAGTAAACCAAGGGGTTCATAAATACTGGCAACTGCAGATAAAATTGTCCTTTTGGTTACTCTGTCTCTGGTTTTGTCTGTCTTTATAGAATATTGTAGTGAATAGTTGGCAGCTTTCCATAACAGTCCTAATGTTTTGTTCTGCTTGTTTTTGTCAAGAAACAATGTATTTGCCGCTGTATTGTGAACTGGGAGATTTTCTAAACATTTATTTTCATTGGAAGCCCATTTTCGTAATGTAAAGCCAGCTTGCTGTAATAGCACAATGATATCATTTCTAGTGGTGATTACTTCTTGAATGGAATCTCCTCCAAATAATCCGTCGTCTACATAAAAATCCCTCAAAATTGTACGTGCTGCTTCAGGGAAACGCTCTTGTTGTTCAATGGCTAGCTGACGTAGACATCTCATTGCTAGAAATGGTGCACAAGCTGTTCCATAAGTGACCGTCCTTAGCTGAAAAATTGATACCGGTGCGTCCTAGGATCTTCTTCAAAGTATTCTTTGTAGATTAACGTCTTCCTCGTTGACCCTTACTTGGCGATACATTTTCTCAATATCCGCTGTCAAGACATATTTGTGAATTCGAAACCTTAGCAATATTTCAAATGTCTTGTTGAATTGGAGGTCCTACCATTAGTATGTCGTTTAATGATAAACCTCTGGATGTTTTTGCCGAGCCGTCATACACGACTCGGAGCTTAGTTGTCAGACTGTCTTCTTTGACCACAGCGTGATGAGGCAGGTAATATGTTGTTGATGTATTAGCGGTGTTGGTTACAAGCTTCATATGGCCAAGTAGTTCCTACTCTTTCATAAAGTTATGATATTGACATTTTATGGCTGGTTGTTTATTCAATCTTTTCTCGAGGGTTAAAAAACGTTTCAAAGCTGCTTCATATGATTCGCCGAGTAGTTTGATGTTTGCTTTAGTAGGCAGTTTTACTATAAAGCGACCGTTAATATCACGTGTCATATTAGCCAGAAAATGATTTTCACACGTATTTTCTTCATCGGAATACAAATTGCCGTTAGGTTTGCAATCTTCAAGCTCCCAGAAACGTCGAAGGTCGAAATCCAAATTTGCAGATGTAGACAAATTGCAAACTGTACTTGTAGTTACGTTATTTAATACGATTTTGACTGTCACAATCCAGCCTAAATGTGTCTTTTGAAGTAGAGGTTGATTAATTGTCTTCTTGATTTGACCTATGCATAACAATCTCCAAAATAGTTCTGCTCCAATTAACATATCCACTTCTTTAGAGGTGAAAAATTCTAAATCCGCAAGTTTTATATTTGGTGGTATAACAAAATTTGTTTTGCAGATGGATACTTGAGGTAAATTTTCTGTAATTTTGTTTAAAACAAGACATTTTATTGTTGCTCCAAATGCATTAAAACGAGATTTAAAGCATACCGTTACTGCATGGTGAACTTGAACACTAGCTTGATTAATTCCTGCTACCAGCGTGGCCTTTGATTCTTTGGGCAAATTTAGGCGCGCTACTAACGAAGATGTTACAAAATTTGATTGCGAACCAGAATCTAGAAGAACCCTGCAAACGTGTTGATTTCCACTGCTGTCATAAACATTGTTAATGCTGTTGATAATAAAATTGTAGATAATTCCTGTGATGGCAGCGAGTGGTAACTAGTTGTAGCATGTTGTGCTTGGTCGGTTGAATTATTTCCATTGATTGAATCCGACTGCGACTTTGCAATTGCTTGAACAGCATTTTCGTTAACCTGTGATTGTTGAACAGGTAAATGTAAAAGGGTGTTATGGCGTTTGTGACATTTCCTACAAGTGCTTGCATAACAACGATGAGCTGTGGTTCTTAAGCAGTTTAAGCACATTCTTTTCAATGGGTATCGCTAAGAATTTGTCACAGTGAACTACATAATGTTCTTGGGAGCATAATTGACAAATAAGCCTCTTTGTTAAAACATGTGTTAATGGAGATTTATGGAAGACCGATTTCGACTTAGGAGCGATTGGTTGTTGATTTGCACTTTTGGATATAACTTCCAACGTTTGGCATTTGTGGGTTATAAAACTCAATAAGCTGATTTATTGACGGAAGCTCTTTTGAAGTTTGCCTGCGTTCCCATTCTTTGTTAATTATGGGGTCCAGTTTAGCGGTGATTAAGTGAGTAAGCAAATCGTCCCAGGCTTCAGTCGGACGTTTTAGGGCCTTAAGTGCTCGCAGATGTTTTAAAATGCCATCCAATATTTCCCGTAAACCGGGCAAACTTTCCTTCGTCAATACGGGTAAATCATAGATAGCCTTTACGTGGTTTCGTACTATAATTCGCTTATTGTCGTACCTGTTTTTAAGTAAAGCCCAGGCTTCTTGATAGTTTTCCGCCGAAATTTCGAGGGATTGAATTACATCAGAAGCCTTGCCAGAAACGGAACTTTTCAAATATTGGAATTTTTGTATGTTCGTTATTGAATTATTTGCATGAATCAATGATGAAAATGTGTTGTAGAATGTAAACCATTCCTCGTATAAACCAGAGAAACACGGTAGATTTATTCGCGGGAGACGAATTTGATTTTGCAATTGATTTTCGGTGTTGCTTATAGGCTCATTTAGATTATTTGATGTATGGACGATCGTTGATTGATTATGCCTGGCAATGAGATCTTCAGCCTTACTAATTAACCGAAAATAATTGTTTTCGAATTCTTCGCGTGCTGTACCGTCAATTTCGTTTAGATCTACTTCATCAATTTGAGATCAAAGAGCTGCCAATGTTCTTGAAGTTTAGTAGTATGTTGCCGTAACTCGATTGCGCTGAGGTTGTTGTCGCTTATATTGTTTAAAGAGTTTAGAAAAGTGGAGAATCTTGTCACGGCGGATTTGATTTGGCCCCGCTTTGTTCTTAAACTCTTTAAAGCATTGTCTGACTCACTCATGGTTGGGGTTTGTTTAGGTGAATTAATAAGGAATGTTGCGTAATGTAGGGATTTCAATGAAGTGCTTAGCAGGGGTTAACAAAATATCATTGATCGGAGACTCACCTTAGTGGATTGTTGTCCTGGCACGTTGATATGAAGTTCCCTTGTTGTAATTAACGAATTAAATTCGTCCGGCTGGAAGGACCATGTAGATTTTGCTTCTTAATTTCTCGTATTATTTAATTGAAGCACCAATAAAACTCTCGCTGATTTTAATGTTATTTATTCACAACAAACTTAACCAAATATTGAAAACAACTTGTTACGACAAATGTGAATTGGCAACTGCCCGCACATGTGTGTGTGTGGACCCTTGTCGGCTCGGTTCCTGTGTGCCCTTGCTCTTCTACCTGGGCCCAAAATAGCCCAAAATATCAGTGGTGCCTTTTAGATTAAACATTATCGGTATTCATGGCACCCATCAGTGACAATATGAACGATAGGTATACTACAGCTTGCTGCCGAAATAACACTCTGGGATGTTTATCAAGTGTGTATTTTTCAGATTATGCACTTGCGAATGGCCACACGGAAACATAAAGCTTTATGTGCAATTCTGGTGTGTTTTACGTGTACTAATATTGCAAAAGAAATATTTATATGCCCTTCCTAGCAATTGGATGCTGAATTTGCATTAAGATGGCGTTTAATAATTGCATTTGCGACTTAAGTAGGTTTTTCATTGCATTTTATTATTTTATCCGTATTCGTGGCACCCATCAGTGACAATATAAACAATTTACTTCAGCTTGCAACCGAAATAACACTCTGGGATGTTTATCGAGTGTCTATTTTTCAGATTATGCAGTTGCGAATGGCGACACGGAAACATTGTAACGTTTCGCCCTGAAATTAAATCTTAGGAATACTCAAAAAGCATTTGAATTGAATTCAGCGCGCTTTTTAAACGTTACGGATCTAGCCGATGATAAGCCGATCGGCATCCGATGCCGCATGTTACGTTAAGGCAAGCGAATCTCCCCTCCTGTTCCAATCGCCACCGGAAGCAGAAGATAAGGAGCCCCGATGCTATATGTACGAAGATCGTCCAGCTGCCGCTCTCTCTGACCGATCTTCATGCGATAAGAAGATACCTGACCTGACCCGTACTGAACGCCGCTCTATCATGTCGGTAAACTCTGGGTAGTAGTGTAGCGTTCAAACTCGAAATATTCCAGGATCCAGCACACGCTGTTGTAATCTTGAAACATTTTACAATCCCCGCATCCGAACATTCCTGTATCCTCGTTGACTGCGAAATCTTATTTTATTCGCAGTATATAAAGGTCAACAGGTCGTCTGATCTCCGCGAAGATTAATTTTGTGTGATTCACACTACATACTCCGCTGGAAGCCGCCGCCCTATTTGCAAGTCCTCAAGGCAACGTCCTCAGTCCGAAAATTCAAATTAGGCATAAACAAAGTCGAGGCAACGACCCGGGGCAGTTGGCCTTTTATCGCGCTAGCCAGGCATTTCGATAAAGCGCATAGCTCTACCTGCGGACGACTAAAAACCGCTTACGTACCTGGAATTTGCGGACTACCGTCTACCCGCTACGCCCGTCTAAGGAAGCCTTCGGCTTCTGGAGGAACACCCCGCACTAAATATTAAAAGAAACGTATTCCAGGTAAAAATTGGCCATATATTTTAATCCGTCAAGTCCGCAGAAGGAAAACGCATTCAAACTCAATTTTGGGCTTTCGGCATCGATCGGCTCCAAGCGGGAAACTTTCGCCAATCGACGCAGAAGGTGCTGCACGCTGTCCTTTCGAAGACCGGCGACCCCAAAGGACGTGACCTTCCCCGCAAAAGCGATTGTTGGGCTGCCTACACTGCAGACAAATTTCGACGTGGGGCCACCAGGAAATTGTAGTTTTCGTATTTTGTAATATACAGTTCAGTTCCTATTATTTGTAACACATTTATATACATTATATTGATTTATTACCAACAAATTGTTGTTGCTGAATTGATTTATACTCGAGTGCATCAGACCCTTCTCGACTGTGAGTTATCCCGTGGCTAAATTTAAAATACCCTTATGAGAAGGGTGGAGTATTACAACATAGAGCTTTATGTGCACTTCTGGTGTGTTTCACGTGTACTAGTATTGCAAAAGAAATATTTCTATGCTCTTCCGAGTAATTGGATGTTGAATTTCCATTAAGATAGCGTATATTAAGTGCATTTGCGACTTCAGCGGACTTTTCATTGCATTTTATTATATTTTATCTGTACTCGTGGCACCCATCAGTGACAATATAAACGATTTACTTCAGCTTGCAACGAAATAACACTCTGGGATGTATATCGAATGTCTATTTTTCAGATTATGCACTTGCGAATAGCCACACGGATACATAAAACTTTATGTGCACTTCTGGTGTGTTTTACGTGTACTAGTATTGCAAAAGAAATATTTCTATGCCCTTCCTAGCAATTGGATGCTGAATTTGCATTAAGATGGCGTTTAATAATTGCATTTGCGACTTAAGTAGGTTTTTAATTGCATTTTATTATTTTATCCGTATTCGTGACACCCATCAGTGACAATATAAACGATTTACTTCAGCTTGCAAGGAAATAACACTCTGGGATGTTTATCGAGTGTCTATTTTTCAGATTATGCACTTGCGAATAGCCACACGGAAACTTAAAACTTTATGTGCACTTCTGGTGTGTTTTACGTGTACTAGTATTGCAAAAGAAATATTTCTATGCTCTTCCTAACAATTTGATGCCGAATTTGCATTAAGATGGCGTTTAATAAGTGCATTTGCGACATCAGCGGACTTTTTATTGCATTTTATTATATTTTATCGGTTTTCGTGGCACCCATCAGTGACAATATAAACGCTTTACTACAGCTTGTAACAGAAATAACACTCTGGGATGTTTATCGAGTGTATATTTTTTAAATTATGTACTTGCGAATGGCCATACGGAAACATAAAACTTTATGTGCACTTCTGGTGTGTTTTACGTGTAGTAGTATTGCAAAAAAATATTTCTATGCCCTTTGTAGCAATTATATGCTGAATTCGAATTAAGCTACCGTTTAGTAAGTGCATTTTCGACTTCAGCAGACTTTTCATTGCATTTTATTATATTTTATCCGTATTCGTGGCACCCATCAGTGACAATATGAACGATTTACTACAGCTTGCTGCCGAAACAGCACTCTGGGATGTTGTTCGAGTGTCTATTTTGCAGATTATGCACTTGCGAAAAGCCACAAGGAAACATAAAGCTTTATGTGCACTTCTGGTGTGTTTTACGTGTACTAATATTGCAAAAGAAATATTTCTATGCCCTTTCTAGCAATTGAATGCTGAATTTGCATTAAGATAGCGTTTAATAAGTGCAGTTGCGACTTCAGCCTACTTTTCATTGTTTTAGTATATTTTATACGTACTCATGGCACCCATCAATAACAATATGAACGATTTACTACAGCTTGTTGCCGAAATAGCACTTTGGGATGTTTATTGTGTGTGTATTTTTCAGATTATGCACTTGCGAATAGCCACACGGAAACATAAAGCTTTATGTGCACTTCTGGTGTGTTTTACGTGTACTAATATTGCAAATGAGACTTTTGAACTTGAATTTTTTGGATGCAGATAAATTTAATATAACAGCTTCATATGGCTAAATAAGCTCCAAATGCACTCCTACAGCGTTTACAACCTCTGTAATCAATTCTAAGCCAGTTGTTGAGCACCTGTTAGTGATGGCAACCTTACCAGGGATAAAATGATTATACTTTGATCGACACTAGGTATTATAGTAGTACACAAAATTTTCTGCAGTTAATATTTACTGAAAAACGTGCTTTTCAGACGTTTTAACGCACCTTAATACTAAACTATTAAATTTGAATTTTTTGGAAGCAGAAAAATTTAATATAGCAGCCTTATATAGCTAAATAAGCTCCCAATGTACTCCTACAGGGTGTACAACCTCTACAATCAATTCTAAGCTTGTTATTGAGCACCTGTTATTGATGGCACGCTTAGTAGAGCTAAAATTACTATATTTTGACCGACACCAGGTATTATAGTAATACAATAATATTTTCTAAAGTTAATATTATATGAAAAACGTTATTTCTGAGGTTTTAACGCACCGTAATACTAAACTATTGATCTTTAATTTTTTGAATGCAGAAAAAGTTACTAAAGCAGCTTTATATGGCTAAATAAGCTCCAAATGCACTCATACGGCGTTTACAACCTCTGCAATTAATTGTAAACCAGTTATTGAGCACCTGTTCGTGAAGGAACGTTTACCAGTGATAAAATTATTATATTTTGATCGACTGTAGATATTATAAATAGTAGTACAATAATATTTTCTGTATGTAATATTTGCTGAAAAACGTGCGTTTCAGACGTTTTAACGCACCTTCAAAATAAACTATTAAATTTTTTGGATGCACAAAACTTTAATATAGCAGCCTTTAATGGGTAAACAAGCTCCAAATGCACTCCTACAGTGTTACAACAACTGCAATCAATTCTAAGCCAGTTGTTGAGTACATGTTAGTGTATGTATTTGTAGTTAATATTTACTGAAAAAAGGGGTTTTCAGACATTTTAACGCACTTTAATACTAAATCCTTGAACTTGAATCATTTGGTGCAGAAAAATGTAATATAGCAGTTTTATACGGCTAAATACGAAGAAGCTCCAAATGCACCCCTACAGCGTTTACAACCTCTGCGATCAATTCTAATCCAGTTCTTAAGCACCTGTTAGTGATTGCAAGTTTACTAGGGATAAAATTATTATATTTTGAACGACACTAGCTATTATAGTAGTACAAAAAATTTTCTGCAGTTAATATTTAATGAAAAACGTGTTGTTCAGACGTCTTAAAGCATCTTCATACTAAACTATTGAATTCAAATTTTTGGTAGCAGAAAAATTTAAAATAGCAGTTTTATACGGCTAATTACGAGTAAGCTCCAAATGTGCCCCTACAGCATTTACAACCTGTGCAATTAATTTCAAGCCAGTTCTGAAGCACCTGTTAGTGATGGCACGTTTACCAGGGATAAAATTATTATATTTTGATCGACACTAGGTATTTATATTATAGTAGTACAAAAAATTTTCTGCAGTTAATATTTAATGAAAAACGTGCTGTTCAAACGTTTTAACGCACCTTAATACTAAACTATTGAATTTGAACTTTTGGTAGCAGCAAAATTTAATATAGCAGCCTTATATAGCTAAATAAGCTCCAAATGTACTCCTACAAGGTGTAAAACCTCTACAATCAATTCTAAGCTTGTTATTGAGCACGAGTTAGTGATGGAACGCTTAGTAGAGCTAAAATTATAATATTTTAATCGACATTAGGTAGTATAGTAATATAATAATATTTTCTAGAGTTAATAATTACTGGAAAATGTTATTACACACCGTAATACTAAACTACCGATCTTTAACTTTTTGGTGCAGAAAAAGTTAATATAGCAGCTTTGTATGGCTAAATAAACTGTAAATGCACTCCTACAGCGTTTACAACCTCTGCAATCAATTGTAAACCAGTTACTGAGCACCTGTTAGTGTTGGCACGCTTACCAGGGAAAAATATTTTGATCGACACTAGGTATTATAGTAGTAGATTAAAGTTTTCTGTAGTTAATATATACTGAAAAATTTCCTCTTCAGACGTTTTAACGCACCTTATTACTAAACCATTGAACTTGAATTTTTTGCATGCAGAAAAATTTAATATAGCAGTTTTGTATAGCTAAATAAGCTCTAAATTCACTCCTACAGCGTTTACAACCACTGCAATCAATTCTAAGCCAGTTGTTGAGCACCTGTTAGTGTTGGCAATCTTACCAGGAATAAAATGATTATATTTTGATCGACACTAGGTATTATAGAAGTACAAAAAAAATTCTGCAGTTAATAGAGGGTGTTTTTTTAGAGTGGGAGAACTTTAAATTGAAAAACGTGATTTTCAAACGTTTTAACGTAAGTTAATACTAAACTATTTAACTAGAATTTTTCGGATTCAGAAAAATTTAATATAACAGTATTATATGGCTAAATAAGCTCCAAAATGCACTGCTACAGCGCTTACAACTTTTGCAATCAATTCTAAGCCAGTTGTTGAGCACCTGTTGATGTTGGCAGGCTTACCAGGGATAAAATTGTCATATTTTGATCGACGCTAGGTATTATAGTAGTACAATAAAATTTTCTGTAGCTAATATTTACTGAAAAAAGTGCTTTACAGACGATTTAACGCACCTTAATACTAAACCATTAAACTTGAATTTTTGGATGCAGAAAAATTAAATATAGCAGTATTATATGGCTAAATAAGCTCGAAATGCAATCCTACAACATTTACGACCACTGCAATCAATGCTAAGCCAGTTGTTAAGCACCTGTTAGTGTTGGCACGTTTACCAGGGATAAAATTATTGTTACGTTTTTACGTTCGGGCTATTTAAAAATTGTACGACGCTTCTTGTATTAAACATTTATTTACAACTATTAATTATTATTATTTACAAACACACTAATTAACAAGGCAGAACACAAATTACTTAAACTAACGAACTTCAAGCACTATTTCTAACAACGGTACGTTTATCAATAATTATTTATATACGGCTTAACAGTAATGATTTATATGCTTATACACTCTATTTATTTACACTGGATTAAACATCAATTATTTATGTGGTTATTTTATACGCGTCTATTTATGTAGCAGCTTACGCCTTTCGAGCTGAATGAGAACTGACGAGAACTCCGGCGACCGGGTAATTTCCTCCGAGATCAATCTAGACTTCGCTCGACCTTTCTGGGAACCGCATGACGCACCCATCGCAGCTGGCTCCAAGGGCGCTGACGTCACGCCTCTGCACCAGGGGTCCAAGGTTGCAAGGTCGTTTCTCGAGGTTGTAGGACAATCGGGGCACTGGGTCATGATTCTGGGGCAATGACCGGCAGCAGGATTGTTACACTGCCCCCGCCTTAGGTGGTTCTGTCCCAGATGCTTCGGATGCCTGTCACTTGCTCTTGTGGGGGTTTGATGACTGTATTTGCAGGCGGCGCCCTTCTTGCACACGGACTGGCTGAAAAAGTAGCAGTCCACCGTGGGCTCAATGCTTCGCAACGGGCTGCAACAGCAGACCTTGATCTGGATGCCGGTCCGGTCGAAGACTACTTCCAGCATGCTGCGTGCAACCCTCCAGTGCAACGAATCCAGGCCGCATCCTAATTTCGGCACCGCTAGCCGGATTTCGCCGTTCTTTACCATCTGCTCCTTAAGGTCCAAAAGAGCAGACCAGAGCTCCTGGTAACTAGGTTTTTCGTAAGACAACCTTTTCGTCACCAGGTAATAAATGGACCTGTTGCCTGCCTGCAAAGTTCTGAAAACCTGAGGTGCCTGCTCTCGCAGCTGGTCTAACCGGCCAAACTTCTCCCGGAAGGCAGCGGCGATCCCCCTAGACATCCGGAGGTCCTGGGCGAGGCAGTGTGCCAGAGGATACTGCAGCAGAGTGTCGAACAGGTCACGCTGCATCTCTGTAGCGACTCCGAGTCCCATTGCGCCCAATAGGTCTTCACCGTTGTGTTGGTGGCGGAGACCTCCTGCCAGGTAGGTCGACGGCCATCTCGCTTCCAGGTTATAACCGTGCCTAAGTCGGGGTAGTTCTCCTGGCTGTTCTGCAACTCGTCTAGATCCCACGAGTCGTCGACTACAGTGGTTCGATTGATGGGTACCGCACGACTCTCCAGTCTTGAACAGTGGCTGCAGTCCGCAGGGCAGGGCCTCCTGGATAACGCATCGGCGTTGCGGTGGGCTGGGCCAGGTCGATGATTTATTTCAAAGTCGTACTCTTGTAGGCGCTCGATCCACCTAGCCACCTGCCCTTTAGGGTTCTTGACCTGCAGCAGCCATCTTAGAGCAGCATGGTCGGTCCTCAGCAAGAATCTTCTGCCATACAGGTATTTATAAAAATGCTCCATGGACTTGACTACTGCCAGAAGCTCCCTCCTGGTTACGCAATAGTTCCGCTCTGGTTTGGACAGGACCTTGCTGAAATATGCCAGGACTGTCTCTTGTCCATCTTGGACCTGGGACAGAACACCACCTATTCCGACATTGCTAGCGTCAGTATTGAAGATAAACTGGCCTTTCTGACGTGGATAGCAAAGCACAGGTGAACTGGTTAAGGCAGCCTTGAGCGTTTCGAAGGCCTCCGCGCACTCAGCACTCCATTCGAACTGTCGCCCTCTTCCATTAGACGGGTTAACGGTTTTGCAATGTTTGCGAAGCCCAGCACAAACCGTCGGTAGTAAGTACAGAGGCCCAGCAAGCTTCGCAGTTGATGCTTGTCCTTCGGGTTTGGCCAATCCTGCACTGCCTTCACCTTACTTGGGTCTACTGCTACTCCCTGGCGGGATACGACATGCCCCAGGTACTGTACCTCCTTCTGGAAGATGTGGCACTTCTTTGGACTTAATCGCAGGTTGGCACCTCGCAGTCTACTGAACACGTCCTCCAGGTTTTTTAGATGCTCGTTGAAGGATTTACCCACCACTCTGACGTCGTCCAAGTATATCAGGCAAGTCTGCCAAGATAGACCCTTCAGAACGGTGTCCATCAGCCTTTCAAACGTGGCGGGGCATTGCACAAACCGAACGGCATGACGGAGAACTGCCAGAGCCCAGTTCCGATAGTAAATGCCGTCTTCTCCCCGTCCGCAAGTTCCATTCCGACTTGCCAATAACCGCTCTTCAAGTCTAGCGTCGAGAACCATTGAGAACCGGAGAGCGTGTCCAGGGTATCATCGATCCGTGGCAGAGGGTAGCTGTCTTTCTTGGTTACATGATTCAGCTGTCGGTAGTCAACACAGAACCTCGTTGAGCCATTCTTCTTCTTGACAAGAACCACAGGGGAGGCCCACGGGCTGCTGGACGGTTCGATAATCCCTTGGTTTCGCATATCTTGGACAATCTTCTCAGCTTCTTCCCGTTTGGCGACAGGCAACCTTCTTGGATGTTGGCGTATGGGTTGAGCATGCCCAGTATTGATTTTATGCTTAACTACGTCGGTACGGCCGCTGGAATGATCTCCACACTTGAAGACGTCTTGGTACCGGGTCACCAGATCTTCGATCTTCTTCCGTTCTTGTTGGCTCATGCCCTTGCAAGTAGACATCACGGTGTTCATGAATACCTTTGGGCAGCCCTTCGCCTTGCTGCCGCTGTCACTAGTAATCGTTCTGACAACGGCGAAGACCGGTGTGCATCTTCGCAGGGTTGTGTTTCTCCTGATGGTTGCCGGTTCCCTGTTGACGTTCATCATCCTTACTGGGACCTTAAGCCCAGTCTTTACCAATGTCTTCCCAACCAGGATACCATGAGTGAGCTCCTTGTCATAATCGGGTTCAATCATGCGCACTACGTTGCAACGGATATCACCATCCAGGTATGCATCTACGACCCTCTCGGTTCGTCCAGGCAGAGTAACATCTTCCGCCAATACCACTCGTACTGCGATCTCTTCTCTTGTGTGTAGGGAAAGCTCCTCCTCACCCACGTGCAACACGCCGCGTCCCAGGTCTAAAGTAAGCCCACACTTATTCATGACATCCATTCCCAGGATGAACTCGTCCGCAATGTCAGCAATCAGGACCCGATGCTTGAGGGTTTGATTCCCAATCTTCAAATCAGTTTCCCCATGTCTGGTCACTGCGCCCCCCGTCCTGTTGTGCAGCAGCCGACCCTCGTGCCTTACTACGTCGGACCTGGCGATGGACTTCGTCGCTCCAGGATCCAACGGCAGGGACCGAACTCTTTCATTTATTTCCCCATCAAGTTTTTGGACTACTTTCTCTTGCGCGGCTTTCAGCTCTTCCTGTCCGACTTTCAGCTCTTCCTGTGCTTTCTGCCCGGCTTTCAGCTGTTCCCCACGCTCATTTTTAAGATTCTCTAGTCCTGTTAAGATCCTCTTTCAGCCGGCTGTCAATTCTTCCACAAGTTTTTCTTGCCCGGCTTTCAGCTCCTTCATAAGATCCTCTTGTGCTTTTTCTGCCTTCTTTTGGCCAGCTTGCACCAGCTGAATGATTTGGTTTAATTGGGCTTCCATTTTGCTGGTTTGGGATCTCGTTACAGCAACCACAATACCCATACTTCAATTTATTTATCGGTACTTATTGATTAATTCGTTTAATTTATTTATTTAATGTTTGTTCAATAATTTTTTTTATAGCCCCTGGTATAACCCGAGACCTGACGCCACTGTTACGTTTTTACGTTCGGGCTATTTAAAAATTATACAACGCTTCTTGTATTTAACATTTATTTACAACTATTAATTATTATTATTTACAAACACACTAATTAACAAGGCAGAACACAAATTACTTAAACTAACGAACTACAGGCACTTTTTCTGACGATACGTTTATCAAAGAACTTAAAGTCCATGTTATCTACAAACGGGCTTCTTAATGTGTATTATGCGTTAGCCTATCCATTCCTAGCATATAATTGTATAATCTGGGGTATATCTGTTAACAATAAGAGAGTGCTTGTAAATCAAAAGCGCCTTATTAGATTAATATTTAACTTAGATAGATTAGAGTCCTGTCGGCCATACTTCATAGAATACAAAATTTTAACGTTCGTAGGCATTTATATATATAAATGTTGCAAATATGTATACGAAAGACGGAATAATTTCACAAACCATGCAGATATTCATGCTTACAATACCAGAAGCCAAGCCAACATAGTCTTGCCGGTGCATAATCTAACCTTATATGAGAGGGGTCCTGTGTATACATGTAGCAAAATTTATAATCGTCTTCCAAGTGTAATAAAATCTAGTCCAACAGTGTATAGCTTTAAATCTAATTTAAAATCGTACCTAACAGAAAAATGCTTTTATTCAATACCAGAATATTTTAATGTGTAAGTGTAAATTTGTGTGTTATACGATTTATTTGTGTAGCAAATTTGTGACGAGTGCATGTACAATTTTTATTTATGTATACCCGCACAATAAAATTATTATTATTATTATATTATTATTATTATTACAATAATTATTTATATACGGCTTAATAGTAATGATTTATATGCTTATACACTCTGTAACGCTTGCCTCCATATAAAATTTCATTGCTAAATATTAAAACAATATTTAAATTTATACGTCGCCTACAACAGCGTTATCACTTCGCACGTCATCAATGGCCAGGGAGATAAGCAGGCAGAGACCGACGTCACGTTCAAGAGGGAGCGAGGATGCGCCGCGCGCTGGTACGCCCCCACTCAAGGGACAAGCGATCCGTATAAAAGCAAGTACGGAACCCATTTCGAATTAATTCTCAAATCTTCTTCTACCTGGAATTCCTGAATTCCTTCCGGTATCCGCTGGTAGACCAGACCTAGAGTTCGTTCGAAGTGGAAGATTTCCATAGAAAACCCACTTTGCGAACTTCCTGTTAATTCTCCCAGAGTACGTTTGAAGTGGACGATTTCTGCTAGAAAACCCACTTTGCGTATTTAAAACTTAGTTGATTAACAATCCAGAGCTCGTTCGAAGTGGAAGATTTCCGCTAGAAAACCCACTTTGCGAGTCCAGAAATTCCCTTATTAATAAACCCAGAGCTCGCTTGAAGTGGAAGGCTCCGCTAGGAGACCCACTACGTTAGCCCAAAGGGTTTCCCTGTAAATAATCCCGTTATTAATTAAGTCCCTGTAAATAATCCCGTTATTAATTAGGTCCAATAATTCCATTAATCATTTTGGCATTAGAAGCCCCGAGATTCAATTCTTGCCCTGCAGACAACTGCCGAAACATTTGAGTTTCGACCCGAAGCTGTCTATCTCATCACCTCCGGTAGCCAGGCGTCCCACTGGTTTTGCTTCCCTCTGGCTAACTGTGCGATAATGGTTCCTACCACCTTGTTAGCTCTTTCCACGGGGTTGGCTTGGGGGGTGTATGGCGGCGTTAGTCGGTGCTGGATGCCATACTCTCTGGCCAATGCTTTGAACAATTTGCTAATATACTGGGGTCCATTATCTGAAATTATGGTCCTGGGTGTGCCAAATCTATAAATAATTCTCTCTTTCAGGGCTTGGCTCACGGCTTTGGCAGTGGCAGTACGAAGGGGAAGATTTCCGCTAGAAAACCCACTTTGCGAGTCCAGAAATTCCCTTATTAATAAACCCAGAGCTCGCTTGAAGTGGAAGGCTCCGCTAGGAGACCCACTACGTTAGCCCAAAGGGTTTCCCTGTAAATAATCCCGTTATTAATTAAGTCCCTGTAAATAATCCCGTTATTAATTAAGTCCCTGCTCGGGCGCCATTGTAACACCTGGACCCTTCTCATAAGGGTTGTTAAACTTTACGCTCGTCGGGTAGCTCAAAGTCGTAGGGGGTTCCCCTCAGATATATGATAATTTAGCATACAAAAACACCATCGGAATACATTTAAACAGTTTAATATATTTACCTACGATACATTTCAGTAATAGATATTTCCAAAGTTCATTTACACAAGAAATAACAATAAACCCGTGTGGACTGCTGGAGCTGATAGCCGGCGTCCTTATCTGCACGGAGCACCAGGCGTTGCACGTGCGGTTGATAATGGTCCTTGAGCAGTAGCTGGAATCAAAACAGAGTTAACCGGTCTGCTAATTATACAGTAAATCATATCACGGCTCTAGAGATTTTACTGATAGTGCAGGGGGTGAAGCCCGCCTCTAAATTCATTTAGAGATGTCCGGAGACGATTAAGCTAGAGAGGCCGCATTGCGTTAACAAATATGATTTTTATTTCAGAGTCCGAGCGCCGACCAAATATTGCCGCTTTTCCTCCAAAGCGGGCCGGGGAAATCTCGCGCTCTCGGACTATATTACGACTGGCAAAATTTAAATTACAACGACTGCTAACTTTGAGCACGGACGGTTTCAAATATGAATCGAAATACAAGTCTAAAGCTTGAGTGCGGGCTGTTTTGATTACGTCTGGAGATTATGATGAATGCTAGTTTAAAGTTCAGGTGCGGATTATTTCAATGCTGAATTGAAATTAACAGGAATACAAATTTACAGGTCGGATGCGGGTTATTTTAATTAGGAATTAAAATCGACAGGAGGACAATTTATGTTCGTGGCGTACACCTTAGGAGAAGGTGGCCGCTCTCAACAACCTATAGGTTTTAATTACAGGAATGGCTAAATTCGTGCAGTGGGTCTTCAGAGAAGTCTTCCACTTCAAACGAATTGCAGGGATTTAATTATAGGAGCGGGAAGAATTCGTGCAGTGGGTCTTCAGAGAAGTCTTCCACTTCAAACCAATTCTTTGCAGGTCATTAATTACAAGACTGGCTGATATTCGTGCAGTGGGTCTTCAGAGAAGTCTTCCACTTCAAACGAATTGCAGGGATTTTATTATAGGAGCGGGAAAGAATTCGTGGAGTCGGTCTTCAGAGAAGTCTTCCACTTCAAACGAATTCTTTACAGGTCTGGTTATCTACTCACGGTTACCGGAAGGGAATCAGGGATGATCGGGAACGGGAGTCGGACTGGGGTCTGGAGAGTCTCTGGGAAAATCTGCTGGAATCTCATCTTGATTGAACGGTGCAGCTCCTTTTATGGGCCCTAGAAAAGTTTTCAAGGGGGGGATAGCGAGTGGGGATAGCGGCGCACGACTCGACTCGGTACTACCTGGTTATCTCTGGACGTGACGTCGGTCCCTGCGCGCTTATCATTACGGGCAAAATATAACTTGAAATAACGCGAGACTGGGCGATGCGTAAATTAAACACATTTTTATTGTGTAATAATAATTTACGCGGAGGCTAGCGTTACAACTCTATTTATTTACACTGGATTAAACATAAATTATTTATGTGTTATTTTATACGCGTCTATTTATGTAGCAGCTTATGCCTTTCGAGCTGAATGAGAACTGACGAGAACTCCGGCGGCCGTGTATTTATATTCGGGTAATTTCCTTCGAGATCAATCTAGACTTCGCTCGACCTTCCTGGGAACCGCATAACGCACCCATCGCAGCTGGCTCCAAGGGCGCTGACGTCACGCCTCTGCTCCTGGGGTCCAAGGTTGGAAGGTAGTTTCTCGAAGTTCTAGGACAATCGGGGCTCTGGGTCATGATTCCGGGGCAATGACCGGCAGCAGGATCGTTACATTATTATATTTTGATCGACACTAAGTATTATAGTAATACAATAAATTTTTGTGTACCTAATATTTACTGAAAAACGTGATTTTTTAAGATGTTTTAACGCACCTTAATAATAAACTATTGAAGTTGAATTTTTTGGATGCAGAAAAATTTAATATAGCAGTTTTATATGGCTAAATAAGCTCCAAATGCACTCCTACAGCGTTTACAACCACTGCATTCAAGTTAAGCCAATTGTTGAGCTCTTGTTATTGATAGCACCTTTACCAGGGATAAAATAATTATATTTTGATCGACGCCACGTATTATAGTAGTACAATAAAATTTTCTGTACCTAATATTTACTGGCTAAACAAGCTCCAAATGCACTCCTACAACGTTTACAACCACTGCAATCAATGCTAAGCCAGTTGTTGAGCACCTGTTAGTGGTGGCACGCTTACCGGGGATAAAATTATTATATTGTTGATCGACACTAGGTATTATAGTAATACAATAAATTTTTCTGTACCTTATATTTACTGAAAAACGTACTTTTCAGACGTTTTAACGCATCTTAATACTAAGCGATTGAACTTTTGGATGCAGAGACATTTAATATAGCAGTTTTATATGGCTAAATTAGCTCCAAATGCACTCCTACAGAGTTAACAACCTCTGCAATCAATTCTAAGCCAGTAGTTGAGCACCCGTTGGTTTTGGTATGCTTACCGTGGATAAAATTATTATATTTTGATCTACACTGGGTAGTATTGTAGTACAATAACATTTTTTGTTGTTAATATTTTGAAAAACGTGCTTTTCAGACGTTTTAACTCACCTTAATGCTAAACTATTGAACTTGAATTTTTTGGATGCAGGAAAATTTAATATAGCAATTTCATATGGCTAAATAAGCTCCAAAATACACTCCTGCAGTGTTCAAAACTTTTGCAATCAATTCTAAGCCAGTTGTTGAAAACCTGTTAGTGTTGGCACGCTTACCAAGGATACAATTATTATATTTTGAACAACACTAGGTATTATAGTAATACAATAAAATTTTCTGTAGGTAATACTTACTGAAAAACGTGCATTTCAGACTTTTTAACGCACCTTAACACTAAACTATTGAACTTGAATTTTTTAAATGTAGAAAAATTTAGTATAACAGTTTTAAATAGCTACATAAGCTCCAAATGCACTCCTACAGCGTTTACAACCTCTGTAATCAATTCTAAGCCAGTTGTTGAGCACCTGTTAGTGTTGGCACTCTTACAGGGGATAAAATTATTATATTTTGATTGACAATAGGTATTATAATACGAGTTGCTTTACAGATTACAACACTTTACTATCCACCAGTGTTACTTTTACTGAAGCAAACCGCAAATCCGAAGCACTTTTAGGATACGGCCAAACTGCCTGCTCAGCGGAGCTGCGCTTGCTATGCTGAGCGTTGTGTCTTTTTAAACACCACAATAAACAATGCAAGTGTCTTAACTGCATACGTAGCGTCACAGGTGTATTTCCAGTACATTCGGGACGCATTATCGAGTTTTCGTATAGCTACGAGAATCTCGATACCACGGAACACAAGCAGGCATCAGATGTAACAAAGTCACCGCGGTGAGTGTCGCTTCTGGTTCTTTAGCTTTGTTCCTTGTCGATACTGAGAGCATTTGGGGCGATTAGAAATTTTCCCTCCCATGCGTTTCGGTTACCTCAGTGAAAGGGAGGGCGTGAATAATATTTATATGGAAATGGGAGGGCTCAGACACAAAAAGGTTGAGAACCACTGCTGTACGCAGTTGTGATTGTAAGGTTGTATATTCCAATTTTTGAAACCTTCAGAATTTTGGGAGTAGGCTGACGTGGAAAGCACATTTTTTGGAAAACAAATACCTGTTTCCTGCTTCTTCTTCTGACAGCCATCAAAGGGAAAGCAAGTCTCAAATTTGTGCTCTGGACATTATATGTATATGGATTAGCGATCCCCTTTGAATGTGTAAGAGTGCTGTACTTTGCTTGTGAAAATTTTGGGTATGTTATTTTGGAGTTTCCCAAGTGAAAGCATTCATTTCACTATATTTGCGGAGCCAGATGTTGTTGAGTGAAAAAAATCTTCTAACGTGGAAGCCAGGGCAAATTAAGAGCCCTCCTTAAGCCTTACAGCTACCGAAATTCCCTGAAAAGAAGATTATGTGACATCGTGAAGAAAATAATCATTTTACATACAAACGTGAAGTGTGAGGCCACCACCTCCAACGTTCAGTTTAATCTGATATCTGGGCGAGTTTACCATACACGTAATGTGAATTCAGCAACCCTACCTCATTGGCCATACAAGAGCAGCACTACTGTGTCCAGTCGTCAGGAGCTTTCCATCAGTGTGGATAGGTATCCCAAGCTACATTTTTTGGCAGATAGTTGCCTCTACCGTTTTTGAAAGTGGTTGAGGCCATCTATTGGGGCTGCCACTGTCCCGGACCCTGCTTAATGGTTTGGCTACCTTTTTTCAAGGCTCCGTTACCTCCAGTGGGGACCAGCTGTCGTTTGGTAATGTTTAAGGTCAGATCAATTTATTCTGCCGCGAACTGTCACAGGTGCATCGTGTGAACTGCACTACTTGATATAATTTTATGTATGCCTACCTACCCTGCTATTTCAGCGCTTATTTTAAATTTTTGTAGGTTATAAATCGAGTTTAGTTAACGATTTACTGTCTAACTTGAAATCATTGCTATTTATTGTATTTGGAGTAGCTTAATGGTGTACTCACCCAAATTTCAGTTTATTGTACTGCAAATTCAGTACTCAGCAATTATGAAATTTTTATTGCTCAATAATTAACTTTTACAATGTGGAAAAAGTAAATAAGCTGTTCAATTCTAGTTGTCATATTTTAAGGCGACTCTTTATGCGTCGAATTTGAACTAAGTCGAATTTTTAACGATTTCATATTCAATTAAATTGTGAATGAACTGCAAGCAGTTATTCCTTATGTGATTTCTTTTCTTTCGCGCTCTGGTGATTGAAGGCCTTTAACTGACCGTCAGGTGTTAGCATACCGCAAATTTTAAGGGCTAATTAATTTATACCTGATGCGTACAATTTTCAAGTAATCTACTTGCGTTTTATGTTTTTCTTTCAGGTTGTAACGAGAGAGCGACTCGTTCAAATTCAACTTGACATAATTGTTTATTTTGCTTGATCACTTTGATTTAATATTTCATTAGCGGGGTTTGTAGTAAATTTAGTAGTCTGTATTACTCATTCATTTATTATCCACCAGGTGAGTGAGTACCTTACATATGATGCATCGATATTAAATGAGTAGTTTCTTTTTTATAAGTGGTTATTTTTCTTACACCTTCGCCTTAAAATTTTAGAGAAAATTTGTCTGTTCAACTAACTCTATTTTGTATGGTTCCTGTAGAGAATTTGTAATTTTTGAAAATTTCGACAAACACTAAACAATTAAAAAACACATTTTTGACTAATTAAAAATTAAATTAAAAGTTGTGTCCGTGTATCACACCAGATTCTTGTTTATTGCTTTTAGTAAAAACTTATTTAATCCAGTAACCCTCTTGTACCTACCTACCATGTCGAAACAGGCACAGTATAGCTAATAAAAATAAATTTTTAAATTGGATTTAAGTTTCAAAAATTGTCTTTAAAATTATGAGACCTTCGTAGTTTTTGTAATCTAGCGTTTAGCATTTTGAGTTGGGAGTTTATATAAATTTAAATATATTTGCGTTAGAAGAATGTCAATTAAGTACTTACGTTTTTTTAACATTTTATTTTAAGTTTTATAAAAGATACAAAAGGAACGTTTGTGTGTTACAGTAACAGATTATGTTAAATAATCTTCAGTCTTATCCAACTATAACGTTATATTAAGCGATTATTTAACAATCTTTTTTAAATATCAACTCTAGCTACATAAATAGACGCAACAATGTCTCCTAAATATGTGTTCACAACACATTTAACTTTACGCAAAATAAACAGAAACACTTTGGTTTTAAAAGACCAGTTTGCAACTGCTGCTACCTTAAATAAGTTTACTGCACCTCCAACCATCACATGGTCAAAGTAGATATAAAGCCGTAATATAAAATCTAAACAGTAAACTGTACATATACCGGGTGTCTTAAAATGAATTACATCTAGTATGCTTTGAATTTCCTATAATGCAATCTAAAATTTTACTTGAAATTGGCAATACTGTAAGTCTATGTCAAATTCGAGGTAAGTAGGTTAGGTTTTGCCCAGGCTGTGTCAAAAGTGACGCAAAACCTAACCTACTAACCTTGAATTTGACATAGACTTACAGTCTTGCCAATTTCAAGTAAAATTTTAGATTGCATTATGGGAAATTCAAAGCATACTAGATGCAATTCATTTTAAGACACCCGGTATTTCATACTAAATAAATACATTATGAATTTCAAAATTGTCGTTATTGTGTACAAATTTCAAGATAAAAAATTATAATTACATTTCCTGTTCAGCCTCGAAACCTTGGAATTACAATGATAATTCAACTACAATAATTTGCAAAAATAAAATGCCCAAAACAGTGGATAAAATGTGTTAACAACTTTATTCACTAAATAGCAATATGAAAAATGACAACCATGACAATTATTACCAATTTGGACATGTCTTAACTCACCATTTCAATACACCAAATGGGGACTTTTCAATAAAGACTAAATATGACAAAACATATGGTATGTTGCAGTAATATAAATGCTCAGAGTATGAGAATTTTCATAAAAATAAATAAAAATTGGGGATAAAATGTGTTAGTGACTTAATTAATTTAATACCAACATTAAAAATAATAATATTTTGGACAAGGTTACTGCTCAACAATAATAAATATCATTAGACATTTCAACGTGTTTTATTAATAGAATTGTATTTTGGTAGTACAAAGAGAAGCATTTTGCAATCAAGAAGCGCTTCTAGCATTGAACTTAAAGGGGTTTCATAATAGAAAAGCAGTCTATGGCTGAAGTTGTGGATCTAACAACTAGAACTATTAGACTGTTTTAATATTTTGAACTTCAAATATAGCTTATTTGCAATTTTATATAATCGACTTTATATCACCTTTTAGTTAACACAAAACACAATACTTCATACCTTAATAATTAAAAGGCCGTAAGTATCAGAGACTAGATACTTACAAATAATAAACATTTAACGATATAATACGAACAACTAGTAACTCATAGACTCAGAACTGAAAAGAAACAATTTGTACTAACTCAAAGAATCTTATTGCTATAAAACCTCCATATTTACTAGTGAACTTTGAATTAATATTTTCGTATTCCATGCAAATCCTTATAAAAATATTTTTTTTATTAATTCAAGGCCAAATAAATATTTAAAACTACACAACAGAACACTATTAAAATTTGTTTACATTGGTAAGCAAATACAGCAACGTCAACATATCAAATAATGAGGTTTTATAGTAATTTATAACACAACTAACATGTTTTACATGGTCGATAATTTTCATATAAATTACATGTTAACTTTTACCACCTTCGTTGAGGTCCTACTTGTCACCCTTTAAATCTTCCACATTAATATTCACACCGATATTGAAGAGAGCCTTCTTGTCGCAATTAGCAAGATATTGTAGGTACTCCATGAATATTGCATTTTCAGAAAAGTTCTTGAAGAAATTTGTCAGGAATTCTGTAATTTTCATGTTGTAGATCGGGTCGGTAGCATCCAGGGGATCAAGATGAATGTGTAAAATATCACAGCAATCTGAGTCATCAGTGCTATCCGTGGCGCTATCCATTTTGCTTTGTTGCTGCAACAAAATTGAAATTCCATGACTTCAAAATAAATAAGGTTAGGTTATGATAGATCGTTATTACGTCCCGCTTTACGAGATCTGATTAAAAACTATCCAACTTTTTTTGTGCCAACCAGTTGCAGCCCAAAGATGAAACTAGCATGGTATGCAACCTTGAACCCCACTGCACATGTCTGATCTTTATCGAGTCCCTCACATGCTGCCAGTGAGTCGCGATAGTTACACCTGCACTACTGTGTTCATTGCGTTCGTATTTCGATTCGAAATGGCTGAACTTGTTGAACAGAGAATCTGTATCAAATTTTATCAAAAACTCCGTGATACGCAATTGGAAACAATCGAAAAAATAAGAAGGGTTTTCATTAATGAGAAAGAGTGGTATTGTTGTTATCAAGATGGCTAAATATTAGCTGAGACTGACGCACGTTCTGGCAAGCCTTCCACTAGTGGAAATAACAAACCAATGAAGAAAGTGCAGCGATTAGTAATGAAAGATGGTTGAATAACCACCTGACTGTTCTCCGTTGGCTACGAGACGCTATTCGACGCAAGAGAATTCAACTCTAGGAGGGTGGCGACTGGCTGATCTATCAAGATAATGTTCTGGGGCCCACGCATTACACCTTATGCAGAATTTTTGGTGAAACATGGTATTGAGCAACTTTGACACCCTCCCTACTCCCCAGACATGACTTTAAAAAATGTTTCAGCAATGGGAAAAAAATGTTCAACAGAATAGTTGAGCTCGTTTTCTTTTTCTGGGCCAAGAGGTCGGATACTATTTGATCAGACCTCGTATTACTTCTTTTTAATCATATAAAGCACACTCCCCACCGATTAGGATAGTAGTTCTCAACAAAAGCCACAGGCAAAATTTGAAAAAATAGGGCGCTTCAGTAGTTTGTGTAGCCACGCTACTCCAAGAACAAATCCCTCGGACGGCCTTGAGGGTGGAGACACAATAATAAGCAAGACTTTGAGGGGCCACAGTGATTCTCAGTTGAGAACAACTGGACTAGAAAATTGAATATTCTGATATTTTACTGCGATTAAATAAATAAAATTAAAAGAATAATTTACTAAAATATCGAAGACTTTTAAAAGTTAATTCTATGTACAGGGAAAATGCTATTTTAAGCGTCGAATAACGGTCGACCCCCACATTTAGAATAAATTTAGAATCTATTGAAATATGAATTAATGGTTAACCTCTTTGTCATTGTACATTACTTTCGCTGTGCTATTTATATTCAAAATGCAATTTGAACCTTTAATTAATTTTTAACATACCTTGTATTGTTCATATATGGCTGCAACAGAATCCGGATCTCTCGAAGAACCTGGTCGAGTACCAATCAGTGATATTTCTGAGGACCCTACACTTATTACTGGGCGGCCGCCTTCGGCGAATTCTATTTCACGCTGTAGCACATAGATAAGATGCTTAATTAGTTTGAGTACCACAGGTATTTCTGCACAGAAGCTGTCTAGATCTGTTTCAGATTCTGAAGCCGCTAATGGCATTGAAGTCCCACCATCTACTAATTTAATATCAGCAACACGTTGGTCTTGCTGTAGGATGGTATGTTCAATCAGTCTAGTAAACGCGAGCACACTGTAAAATGATATACAATTAATTGCTATTAATTCTATAGCCTTATTCAAATACATACTTCAAATTGCCGGAATATTTGCCGCCGTAATTATAATTTTTCGAAAGCCATTTATCTAATATAAATACTAAAGCGCTTTGTCCTTCAGGGCCTGGAATTGACGTCAAGTAATTTAGGGCTGGTTCCAAGTGGTAGTAGAAGAGATAGGCAAAGATGATCAAAAGGCTCTCCTCCACCCTAAGCGTATTGGCTCTTTGCACTGAACTCAAGACTGCTCGTAACAGAAAATCTGTATGCGGCTGTAGCTGTGGTCCCAACATATGCAAAGCTGTAATGAAGAAACGACCTACTTGCTTGCATGCCAATTCCATTTTATTAGGATCTAGGACATATTTGAGCACATCCAATATATAATCTGCCCCTGTGCGTCCATCATTGTCAGTAAACGATGCTATTTGTGCTGCTCCTCTGCACAAATAGCTTCGTAAGAAGTGTGCTCCGCTCTGCAAGTATTAACAGATAAACATCTCTATATCTATGGAAAGTTTATCAACAGTATTTTTAAATTTATCAATACTAATACAAATGTGAATGTAGGACAATTCGGACCCATGGACCCTAACCCAAAATTTTCCATAAAACATGCAGACAAATCGGTGACACAGTTTCTGGAAAAAGTCTAAGCCCTTAGGGCTCCTACCCCACGACTTCCTGCCGTACACTACCCTACTCATATAAATTTCTGAATGTTCCACTTTGCCATATTTAAATTCTAATAACAAATGTGAAAAAACTCACCTGAGTGATTATAGGGTCATCAAGTGTAAGGATTGAAGTATATACAGCCATGAAACCATAATGAAACATATTATCACTCAATGGTTCCGGAGAGTACTTCACTATCACATTCAGTATATCAATTGCGCTAGATTGTACTTCGAATAGCGATGCTACGCCAGGGTATACAGGTGGACCAGTCTGATGGATAACATTGGTTATAAAGGGTAAAAACTTTGTTTCCAAGGCTTCACGACATGGCACACTAACGGTGAGAGATTTAACAATTGGTAGACAATCGGTTATAAACTCTGGCCGAGCTACATTTTTCATGATTATGTTGATTATAAGAGTTATAACCTGATGTTGCACAGTTTCAATGTATGGAGGTGGCACCTGCAATTTAACTGCAGCTTAGAGAACCACTTTGAATAAAAAAAGATGAACTTACATTCAGCAATAGTTGTAACGCAAACAACCCTAGATGTAAGACGTAACCTTCCAAATGATCTATTGCATACATCAGGGCATTGGTCATGCTATGTCGAACTTGCATATATATTGCACAATGTTTTGATACAGTAATTGCAGCGACATGCAAAGATATGGCTCTACAATGGAAAAAATATAAATAGTATTTACTGCATTGCCTCGGTATTCCAAAAAATGGTGTTTCAATGCCACTACAGTAGAGATATAATAAGGTTGACAATTTAAGCATTTGCACTCTCATTTAGGGCCATTTATGCGAACAAGAATTTCTAGTCCACTGACGTTACAAGTTCTCTCTGTCTAACATTCACGGGTATTAGAAAGAGACAAACAATGTCTTACAAGTCCGTTCCTACAAGAAAACTTTTACTGGCAAACTGGAACACGTGCTGCTTTTTACAAGTTTTACTTAAAAGTTCCAACTTTGCGCAAGCGCATTTTTCGCAAATCTGTAATACCAACCTATTTTTTGTAGATGGCAATTCGTAAACATAACCTCTTCGTTGCAGGAGTAAACATAACTTTGTTATGCAATTTTAAGTTTTGTTCTTGTCTCAAAGACAAGTTTTATGTTAAAAATGCGGCAGTAGAAAAGCGAAGAAATTCAATTGTTGATACAATAGAACTCTTTTTTGAGGTTATGTTTCTATTTCATTTTAAATAGCTTGGTATGACTGCATGACAGACAGCTTCAAGTGAATTTTAGTTTTTTATACAAGAAAAACTTGTTCGTGTAAACGAAATTACAATTTACTTTTAACTGGACTTGTAATTTCACTGTACCAGAAATTCTTGTTTGTGTAAATGGCTCTTTTAGCCTAATCAATGAGTTAAAATGTTAGTTTTGATTACACAAAAAATCAGTTTCATTAGTTGCATGGCACAAAATTGTGATTTTATCTTTAAGAAGTCAATAAATATTTAAGAATTAAACATAACTGTGTTATGCTTTTTCTGCACTCCCTGTAGCTCCGCAACGCTGGTTTTGAGCCTTCAATAATTTGTGATTTCTTTGACGCGAGTTATCGTTATCTACACGCTTTCCTTGGCTTAGCTTAGTTATTTATTTATTTTATTTATTTATTATGAACGGGATACCCCCACTAACTATAGATTATTAATACATATTAAAAACTTCCATCACTGACTTTAACATTTTGTGTAACCTTAAATTCAAAAACATTCACTATTATTATAAAACATAACTTACAATAAACACAACAATGGTTTCCATCTCCGACTTCATCAATTCATGTAGTACTCTTAAATACATAACTTTTAAATTTAACAATGGAAATACCGATCAACTGGCGAATTCAGTCCATAGTTTGTCCGATAAAACTGAATGTGAAATATATTATGCTGATGTAAGCTTCTTACAGGTATGTTAAATTGAACAAGCTGTAAATGGTCAGCGCACCTAATCCCTCCATCCAACAACTTGTGAATGAAACATAAACGTGCTATATTTCGGCGATCATTTAATGGTTGTAAGTCAACGAGCTTAATTATCTGTGTGTAATCGTGGCTTTGAATGATATTTAACCTAAATGCAGTGTTTTAAAAATGTATGTTGAACCCTTTCAATAGTATCTAAATGGACCATGTAAGCTGGTGACCAGACCACCGAAGCATATTCCAGTATCGATCTCACCAATGAGCAGTACACACTCTTTACAGAGTTCACCGAGAAAAACTTTACCGTGAGGTGACCGGAACGGTCTCGATGCTCACATTCTTTTGTTTTGAGTGCGTCATTTTCGTCTCGGAACACCGCAGAGGTGTTTTGGTGATTGCCTTGGTGATTCTTTTTGTCCTGCAGCTGTACGGCCTTCAGTTTTTGGTATTTATGGAAGTCTTGGGGCCTCGCTGTAGAGCGGAGTGTTGCGTGGTTTGGACAAAATTTTGGAGAGATTAGTTTTTTCTCTCCGCATTCCGGTGGATTCGACACCGTGCCGCACCTAACCTTCGATGCTCAATTGCCCAATTCACCCGAGGTGAGTTCCGCTTTATATTGTTTGTCGCATTACAAAGGTTTGCATGCATTTACTTTAGGTTTCGTCCCCCTTAGCAAGCAGTTTTGGGCCATGGTTTCAAATTTGAAAACCAGTTCCGAGTCTGGAAATCAGCTTTGCTGCCGTATTCTGTGTGACCTTGCCGTGCCACGCTTTGATTGTTAATGTATCAAGCGCACCTGGATCTCTGATAAGCATGCTGTAGATGCCCGAAGGAAACCGCTATCAGGTTTTATTTTAACTAAATTTATTTAACAATTATGCACAGCACAATCTGTGAATGAGTGGAAAACAGCTCACCCGATTGCTAATTTTGTGCCGCCGCATCTCGGTCTGCGATATATTGTGCAAACGCATTTCAGGTGAAGTAATTGATTTTCCCGAAGCATTGCAAGAAGGCGAGTAATGACCGCTCAGCACCTTTTTAATTTGTTGTGCAATTACCGGTGAATTATTGTTCAATTATGTAAGAGTTTGTAACTGTATTGTATTATCATTTGGTATTAAATTTGGTATGAGGGCCAAGCTATAATTATTGAGAATAAAACAATCTACTAGGCCGTGAAAAACAAAACATACAGTATTATTTATGCGGTAATAGAGCATCAACTCAAGATTAGATCCTCAGCTGTTAACACAAACATACACTATCACCAACATTTAAAAAAAATATCAATTGCTTTGTGCCGCATTGGCTTTCTGATTCCTAAAAAACTGAGCGTTTCAGAATTGGTCATGAAACTTTATATCTTCTAAGTAATAGCAAACAAACATTTTTTTCTAATATTCTGGTGAGTGACGAAACTTATATTGCCATTTTCGACATATCTACCCGCCAAGAGAGTCGTGTATGAATTCAAGAAGATGAAGAACCTCAGTAATGACCAAGAAGCAGCGAGCTATGAAAAAAGTGATGTATGCGGTATTCTTTAAAGGTACGAGTCTAGTCAATGCAATTAAGATAGATTGACAAAAGACAGTTATAGCTACATGATACACTGAAAAATTTTTGAATGAAATGTTCAATTGAGTTCCAGAGAAGGAAATTAGGCTACATTATGAAAATGCATCGTCTCATAAGGCAACTTTAACATTGCAGGTTTTGACTGGAAAAAATATAAAAGAAATAAAACACCCGGTGTGCTCCCCTGGTTTAGCAATGTGTTACTTTTGACTATTTTATGGGCTTAAAAGACATTTGCAGAGTAGAAGGTTTTCGTCTGTGGAAGAGATTGATACCGCAGTTCATGATTATTTGGAAAGTGTTCCTAAAGAAGATGATTGGCAGCTTTTAAGCAATTAAATGAAAGGATGCTCAAGTGTATTAATGCTGAAGGGAGTGACTTTGAGCATATTTAAAATGAAATCCTAAAAAAATTTAACCCTTTAATTTATTCTCAATAATTGTAGCTTGACCCTCGTATTCCTAAATCAGCCCAGTTTTTTGCACATTTCGGCATTTAGTAGCGCACTCGCAATTTTGAAAGTTCACTACAAGTGTTTGAGAAAACTTGTACATTAAATGATTTGTCGATTGTACTGTATGTTTCATGTTTTATTCCAATTATACTGTGGTTATTGTTATTGCGTTATTGCTACCGATGATTGGAGCTATCTTTCAGGAGATTTGGACTGCTGGAGTTTACGAATTCTCGTTTTATGCCTGAGCACACTCGTCATTATTGTCAAAATTCGTTGGCACTCTACCGGTCGTATGTAATTAAATTAATTAGAAAACTCAAAGTACCACACGACCATCTCGTTCGAGCTAGTGGCGGTTGGCAAGTGTGTTCAAGAAGTTCTGGATTTTTAGTTTCTTCAGAAGATTAGGCAACGAATAATTTGTTTACCTAATTAATATTAATAACTGCTTCAAATTAAAACACAGGTCTGTACAATGTACTGAGTGTGCCAATGTAGTAATTCATGGCGGACAGTTAGAAGAATCCATTGTAATTGAGGAACAGTTTTATACAGCATGTGATATTTAGGAAACAAAGTAACTACGCTATATGAGGTATTATTGTATAATAAAGAAATGTAGCATACCTTATAGCAGAATATCGCAAAATATATGATGGTTCTCGGAGATTATGGATGGTGTCCATTAAATAACTGGATAGAATATTTATTATGGATGGTGTCCATTAAATAACTGGATAGAATATTTCCCTCCAAAATAAGGGCGTAGCATCCTCCAACCCACATTATGCGTGCTGCCATAAACCAAGTTGGGCATGGACCCATCTCCTTAGCCCACTGACTTAGGTATCCATGAATATCAAAATGTTGGAGCTCGTCTGTACCGTAGCGATTAAGAATAAATGTTTTGATCGAGCCAATGGCAAACATTACAGCTTCCATAACTCTCCAGTAATACGACTCGCCCTTCAGTTTACACATAAGTGTGTGCTTATTTACAGTCACTGCCAAAGCATTTAGGAAAGAACCCGCATGTAATTCACGAGTTATAACCTGAGAAGAGAACACAATACGTTACCTCATTTTAACAAGATTGACATCCTACAACAATGGTCTTAATACCATTGCGACTTTATTATTTGGTAATTTAAAGAGTATTAGTAGGTGGTGATGGAAAGTTTTAATACTTTTGCGGATTCGTTCATTCCAATCCCATTCCGCAAGTGGATCGAGTCCATCGGATTTGATCCTCGGATCGACATCGAAATTGAATGTGAATTTCAGACACCCGGGGTCCTCGGTCATTCCGGACCCGGAACGAACAACGCGCGTATCTTTGTTTTGGTGAGTGGTTGCGCAGTCGGTAATTCAGTATGTTTATATGTCTCAAACATCAATTGGGCACATATAAAGACGCCAAAAGCAATAAATCACTGATAACTGATAAAAAAGCATGCAACTTCGGCCGTATCATGTGTCGCCTGTCGACGTCGAGCCTCTAAAATGAACACCATCATCATTTGCTGTTCCCCATCAACACATTGTATTGTATTCTGTATTGAAATGGATTGAATAACGGAATGCCAAAGGAATGAATGTCCGCGAGAATTGACGCCTCGTGACCTTTTCGTTCCTAGGAACGAATCCGGACCGAAACTTGGACTCGATCCAAATCGATCCTGCCCCGGATTCGATCCTTTGTATCAAATCCGATCTGATCAACACATCGCTATTAGTAGGTATTATTATGTGATTATTTAGTCCCTAATAACGAAAAATTTAATGCTTGCATTTAATGCAATTCAAAATATTCGAATACTTTGCATATAATAAAAAGCTGCAAAAAAATCTAAGAAATACTTGGCCAATCAAAAAAGTGAATTTTTGTTTTACCACGAAAATAATATATAAAAATCTGGTGTGATACACTCACACAACTTCCTTTTACAGTGATCTTATAATTAGTCAAAAATTTCATTTTTAATTTTTAACCATTTGTTAAACATTTTCAAAAATTACAAATTCTACAAAAACGGTACAAAATCGAGTGTTAGTTGAAGAGACAAATTTTCTCTAGAATTTTAAGGTGAATTCAAAAATGTAATAATATACCGGGTGTTTTATTTAAAATAGGAGTTAATAAAAAAAATAGAATAAAAAACAAAAGAAACCCACTTTAGAAGTATTCAACTGGAAAATCACCTATCTCACATCAATACACATTAAAAATGTACGAAAAATGTAAAGTTTAAAAAAAATCGTTAGCCGTTTTTGAAAAAATCGAAAAAAACTGAAAAATCACAAGAGTAAACACCTACTTCCGGTTATGCGATTTTCTTCAAAAGCTTGCTGTCTCATCTACATAGTACACAAAACTTATATATAAAGTTTCAACGCCATACCTCTTTTCGTTTTTGAGATATTCTGTTCACAGACAGACACACACACAGACACACACACAGACAGACCAATGAAAAAAAATATGTTTTTTGGGATCAGGGGACTCGAAAACGTGAAGATCCGTTGAAAACTCAATTTCGAATTTTTGGGGTGAATCCAATACTTCCTTTATAGTAAAAGGAAGTAAAAATATTTGTCCAACATTTTATGTTGTTCATTTGTATCCTTAATTGGGAAAGAACAAACAAATATAATTACAAAAAAAATAGTTGAGTTTTACTTACTAATAAGAGATCTCGTGCTTTAATACGCACTGATGTATTGTAGGACTCATCATTGAACTCTTCACCAAAATATACATTCGAGTCACTTCGCCAGATATCTTCTATATCTTTTGGTATTCCCATAAATAGCACCAGATAGTACAATAGATCGGACAGCACCACTAATATTTCTTGTCTAGCTAGTTGAGAACCTAATAAGACGCATAACAGTTCCAGGATATTATATACGAGTGTATAAAATAAAGGACCTTCGTCTACGGTTTCTGATGGGTCACGATTCGGAAAAGTTTCTTTGACTAACATTTCGTCAAACATCTGCCCGCAGCGAAATAGAATTTGCCAAATAGTTGGCAAAATGTTTGTCATTGTGGTCGTAAGGTCTTCTTTTGCTTGAGAAACCAACATCATATAAGACTTTATAATAGTTCCCTTTAAATAATAATCACTTTCATCAGGATGTGGTAAGACCAACTGATTTTTGCACATGTAGCAAAACTCTGAGAACAATCTGTAGAGATCGGGTCTTTTTTCTCTGTCAATGGTGCACAATGTGCTGGTATTTCCAAATAGGTGTATAGCATCAGCTCTGATTTTCGTACTGTAACGCTAAAAAAAATAATGAGGGATAATCAATTGGATAAAATAATGTACACACATACAGGGCATCCCAACCTTCTAGAAAACTCAATTACACTTTTACTTAAAGATGTACAACAAGGGTATTTAGCTGGAAATTTTAAAAATATTTTGAACCGCCTGATCCTCTTACTTTTGAAATTCTGAGCAATAGTCGTTATGAATTTTTTTTTTGAAAAAAATGGTACAAACAGAAATTTGTATTCTATTAACCAAGGGTTTCTAATTTGTTCTAATGCGAGCAAAAGCAGATTTTATTAAACAAAGTAAAATTTAAATTTGTCGATTTTTGAAAATTGCAAATGGCCATAATTTGAAATGGAACATGGCTTATTTTTTTACATATTTCAACTGCTTTTCTAATTCTTAATTTTTATTGAACATGTCATATAACACATTGTTTAATAAAGAAAAGGGTATTTTTAGATTTGATTTTCTATTGTTTTTCTAAAAATTTATTTAAAAAAAAAGAATGTATCTCAAAATGAAGAATGTGTAGATGATGCTTCTGTTTGTAGTTTTTAATGATCATACATCGATGCCATTATCAGGCACAGGAAGTTTAATAATACAATGTATTTTTTGTACTTCAATTCCAGCACCCAAGATTATCGTCTGCTTCTGACACTTAAATATGTACCTTACATACAGGGTATTAAAAACAGACAAAGTTTTTATGAAAGTAGGTCCTGAAATGCGTTTTAAGCGAGCCCTGAGGAAGGCAATAAAAAACAGATTTTATTTAATTAAAAAATACAAAAAAACCAAATGAGGGAGAGCATAATGTAAGTCATGTGCGTCTCATTACCTCTGTTGCACTTCCCGCGAGGTATGAACATGGTCCTCAACACCAAAAGGTAAAAGAGGCTTTAGATAATGAATAAACAAATAAAGCAAATTTGGTGTAATTTGTCATATCTACGTTCAAAATGTTGACCATTGACTTCAATATAGAAATTGCATCCTTGCTTCATGAATTTACGAACCCAATGGAATATTATTGGAATAGCTTACACATGTGTAAGTTCTTCAGGCACTTTTTTGATAAGAATCCAGTGGCATAGTCAGTTTTTCAAAAAAAGGTTCTAAATTCAAGTTATCATGTTTTTAAATGGAATTCATAGTTGCCTGTAGCTATTTATGCAACAAGTGCTAAAAGTTGATGTTTATGCACGAGACATGAAAATTTTGAAACGAAGCCGAAGGCTGAGTTTCATAACATGTTGAGTGCAATAACACTTTTAGCACGAATTTGCATACAATATTTTTTGTACGACCTTAAATTTTCTGTTATTAATCCATAAATGTCGATTTAACAAAGGTTTGCATTTATGACAGTTATAATTTATGTCATAATAAAGAGATGGCCTTAACACGCAGGTGAATGTTTGTGGAGCCAGTACTGTCAAAATCAGTTATCAAAGGTAATTATAATAGCACACATCTGACTTTATTCATTACATAACGCTTTAATTATTTAAAAAACACTTTACCTCTAATGCAAGAAGTAACTAGAATAACTTTACAACCTCACTTCCAGTTCGAAATTTTAGTTTTATAACCTCACTTCAGTTTATAACATGTGCAAAAAGTAAACAGCTGATCTCATTTTAAACAGGCTAAATTATAAAACGTCACTTTTTTCACTAATTTCGAATCACGTAATATTCTGCATGCTAAGTGAAAGGAACTCAAATTCGACAGTACACCTTTATCGTATCCGTTGATAAGTTAACTTTGAAGTATCTCATTTGGTAATGTACAGGGTGGTAAGACAAAATAGTAGAAACCAGTGAAAATTGTTTTTCGGAGCAGGTAGCTGTAACTTCATATTTGACACCTTTAATTCTAAGCAACTTGGTCAAATAACATTTTTGTCTATTTTGAAAAATAAGGGTACTTTATTATTGAATTATTTTCATATTTCTAAACCTCCCCGTATACAAAAGAAGATATTTAAATTTTGACAAGTGAATTTGTAGTTTGAGAAGACGCAGGACCATTTATCAGGAACAAAATTTCTAATAGATGGATAATAAAAAAATCCATATTTTAAAATTTATGACTGACACTGTATGTAGTCTGTTCAACAAAAAAGGCCTCGCCTTCTAGCTACTTTAATATTTATTTTAGACCCAATAAACCTTATATCAAATCAAATGGCACATAAAAACCTACATTTGAACACAATCAACAAATTTTTATCTTCAATTGTTTCAGAGTGGTGACGTCACATGCAATTTTTTTAAATGACACTGTATATATTTTTTGACATTTTCTGGTAGATGTTTTTTTTCTCTTTTCAACAATATAAATATTTCATGCACTTGCATAAAAAAAATTTGTGAAAAATCACAAAAACTTTTTCACAGTGGGAGGCCATGATACAAAAGTGTAACTCAGAAAAACAAAACAAATAGTAGCCAAACGCTTTAACTATCAGATTTCAGAATAATCTAAAGTGTTTATTGTTTTGTTTTTCTGAGTTACACTTTTGTTTATAGTTTTGTATTGTGGCCTCCCACCGATAAAAGTTTTTTAATTTTTCTCGAAAACTTTTTTATGCAAGTGCATGAAATATTTATATTGTTGAAAAGAGAAAAAAAAACCTCTACCAGAAAATGTAAAAAAATATATACAGTGTCATTTAAAAAAATTGCATGTGACGTCGCCACTCTGAATCAATTGAAGATAAAATTTTTTTGATAGTGTTAAAATGTAGGTTTTTATGTGCCATTTGATTTGGTTTATTGGGTCTAAAATAAATAATAAAGTAGCTAGAAGGCGGGGCCTTTTTTGTTGAACAGACTGTATATTATGATATACAGGGTTAGGTAAACATGCGGCAAAAATGATTTTTGAAAAAGCCCTTTGTTTCGAAGATACAGGGTGAACAAAACTTGCGACAGTAACAAAGTTTTATTATCAAAAAGTACATGTAAAGTTGCTCAATCTACAATAAATGCTCGAAATGACTTCCTCGAGCCAATTTTTTGGTAGTTCATTGGCGTACGCCAAACTTTTATTTACATTAATGATTTCAAAAAATATCGAATGTCGCAAATTTTCGTCACCCTGTATCTTCAAAACAAAGGGGTTTTCCAGAAATCATCATAGGATAAAATATTCTTAGAATAGGCCAAGGAATAACCCTTTGAATTTTTGCCGCATGTTTACCTAACACCCTGTATATCACTGGAATGGCAAAAAAATCTTCTCTTTCATGATGCCCCAGACAACTATGGGTTTCACATAAAAAACTCGGGTGTGATACACGCACACAACGTCCTTTTACAGTGATCTTATAATTAGGCAAAAATTTGATTTTTAATTTTTAAGCATTTGTCAAAATTTTTCAAAAATTACAAATTCTACAGAAACCGTACAAAATAAAACATTAGTTGAAGAGACACATTTTCTCTATATATATACCGGGGTTCTATTAAAAATAAGAGTTAATAAAAACAAGAAACCCATTTTAGAGGTCTTCAACTGGAAAATTATCTATCTCACATCAATACACATTAAAAATGTAAAGTTTGAAAAAAAAATCGTTAACAGCCGTTTTTGAATTTTTTTTAAAAACTCAAAATCATAAGAGTAAACACCACACTTCTGGTTATGCGATTTTCTTCAGAAGCTTGCCGTCTCATCTAGATCGTACACAAAACTTATACAGGGTGAGTCGGAAGGAACGGACCAAACTCCAGGAGTGTATTTATTATACACGTAAAAATAATGTAAAAAAACTCCAATGTTGTTGTCCGATTTTGTTGATACAGCATCATAAAAAAATTCCCATACGCATTACTTTCATTTTAGCTTTTGTCATAAATGGTGCATTTCTCGATTGTTATGGGTCCCGGGTGGTGTAGCTTGAACAAGTGTCCACGTTCGATCAGAGTTAAGCAACGCTCTTTCTGGTCAAAACATGGATGGGAGTTCCATGGCTGCTTCTCTCGGCGCCTCGTGATACAGCTGTCACAGAAATAGTTGGTCCCGGATGTCATAACATCATGACAGTCAGTGGGGTTGGAAGTCCCCATAAAAATGTACAGCGACGCCTATAATTGGCCTAACGGCTGTTGGGCGAGTACCAAAATAAAATAAAATAAATGATTACGTCTTAAATTAACAAAAATGTTGTTTTTTTTACAAAAACTCAGTTAAATTAAAAAAAATGAAAATCGGATAACAACATTTGAGTTTTTTTACATTATTTTCATGTGTATAATACACTCCTGGAGTTTGGTCCTTTACTCCCAACTCACCCTGTATATGAAGTTTCAACGTCATACCTCTTTTTGTTTTTGAGATATTCTGTTGACAGACACACAGACAGACTAATGAACAAAAACATTTTTATGGGTTCAGGGGCCTCTAAAACGTGAAGATATGGTGAAAACTCAATTTCGAATTTTTGGGGTGATTCCAATACTTCCTTTATTGTAAGAGGTAGTAAAAATACAACTTTATGGTATCCCAAATTTGAAAATATTTTTGGAAAAACTGCCTATTCCACTGCATTGGTATCAAAAAAATGCCTAAAAAACGTAAAAATTACTTTCTCTATTTTTATAAATAAGCGAGATATAGCCACAAAACGAAAAGTTGAAAAATCGAATTTTGGTTTATAACTTGAAAACAAAAGACGGTAAACCATTTTGGTTTCCACTACTAAGCGTTTCTCGATAAAAGAGATCGAGGTCCATTTTCCATATCTCCTATAGTTATCGAGATTTCCTATAAAAACATAGAAATTTGCCCACTCTGTACAGGAGTCCCGTATACCAGAGACTTCACAAAACACAAAAAAAAGTCGAGAGGATTGAGATAGGGAGTTTACGCAGGCCAAGCTGCAGAACTTCCTCTTTTCCACTTGTTCATGATGAATTTTGGATATAAACCATTGGTATTAATTATTGTTTATGTTCATGTCGTTGAAAAGATAAATTAAAAATTTACTCTCGGGCCGAAAATGAGTCATTTGCGTATATGGATTCATTAACAAATAAATATGGTTGTCTATATTAGAATCACGGAAGAACAAAAATTGCCTGTTTTGGTGTCTTTTATAACCCCACGAAGTTTGTCGATTTGTTTTTGGGACATCCCGCATATACAGGGTGTAACCATTTGAGTGTAAAAAAAAGCACCCATAATGAATATTTAGCTTTAGAGAAGTCAATATCACAGTTGAAACTATCTTCTGCTTCTTAAATTCTTCAGCAAACAAGGTTAAACTGCTGTTTTGATTAAATTAAATCAGAGAAATCTTATATTATATTTGGAGGCCTTGGAAAGCTCAAGCTGTTTAAATATAATGATTTCAAGTTTAAGAGCCGCAGTACCGAAAAATGGTTAGAAATAAGTGGTAGGTTAACAAGTTATATGCAAACTATAATTGTTAAATTATAAATTACAGACTTTACGAGTAACACTAGATTAATAATCTAAGTAAGGTTTCTGAATAAGCATCTATCTTTCATTCACAGACATTAGGGCTGATCCTCTTACACCTGCATATCCTTTTCAATATTGCGAGATTTAATTACAGAAAGTAGGACAATAGTATATTATATTACAAGGCATGAAAGTGATACTTTGCGGATGAGTAGGCTTGTTGAAGAATACGAGGACGAGAAGCGCCCGAGTACTTCTTCAAAGCCTCTGAATCAAGCATCGACACTTTCATGCTGTGTAATGTATTACATTTTTTCTGAAATCTCTCTTTGTAACACCTAGCACACGCAGGCTGCGGCAGCACTGATCTACACCGCTCCACGGTTCTAGTCGTCGCCAAGAGAGGGCACTAAGCACAACGCTCGCTAGCTATGTTTCAATGGCGCTCGCTTAAAACCTCGCGCCAGCAAAACATCTGACTATTTTTTACAGTGAAAACGTCTTAACAAACAACAACACCGCCAAAGCTATTTAATATTGTGCATGTTTTACCGAACCTTATGCAAATAAAGTCTTGAAGGAAGCTGAAGGATTTTATTTTCTCTTCGACATCTTTGAAAAATAGAATCCTATCGCATCAAGGCGCATAGTGAAGGTGAGCGGTCACCTAGGTAATGTAAAGTAAAAATTACTAGTCTTGCAAAAATCTGAAAAGTGACTAGTCTTGCAGAGTGACACTTTCAAGATCAAATTGAGTCTTGACATGGCCCGCTTTCTTGACGATTTCAGGAAAAGTATGTTTTATTGGCTAAATTTTGTGAATCCACTTGATCTTGTCATTTCTTATCACAATTCTCTAACTAGAACGTTTTTCTTTCATTCTTTTATAAGGAGTTTTAGTTTAGTTTTTTCTGTATTCATAACCAGTTCTACCATCTTTGCTGTTTACTGAAGTTTTGTGTATGTTTCCTCCACTGATCAACGTGATCTAACAATAATATTTAAATCTCTTCTTGATCAGCACTGGAGCGGCTCAACCAGATGGTTCTACTGTCTGCCTCAAGATATACGAGGATGATTTGATGGGACATTAGACTCGACTACTAATGCCCTCTAATGATTAAAATGAACATCATTTTCGAGTTCCGCCATCTTTTTTATACTGACAGGTTTAGTTGATCTGTGGCGTTCAGTTAAGAAATTACAACGGTTTAAAGACGACGCTTAAATGAAAATCCTAAAATGGATAAAAATGATATTCGTGATGCAATTCAATATATATTTGTCTTTTAAGAAGCTAAACAAGACTGAAATTTTGGCCTATATACAGCACACATTGATTGGGTGACAATGCCCCTTCGAAAGCAGTGATTTGTCGCTGGGTTGCACGATTTAAACGTGGTAATTTGAGCATTGAAGATGATGAACGACCAGGACCATCAAAAATAGTAACAACACCGGAAACAATCGATCAAGTGCATGATATTGTTTTGAAGGATCGAAGAATAACCAATGACTAGAGACCTACGATCATAGGGGTATCAAGAAGAGCTGTCAGCAAGATGGGTGCCGCGCTTGCTGAATGTTGATCAAAAACGAGAAAGAGTGCGAATATCAAGTGACAATTTGAAGCTGTTTAACAAGGATCAGGTTGATTTTTTACGCTGCTTTGTTACAGTCGATGAAACTTGGATTCATCACTACATTCCCGAAGTCGTTTTCATCGTTCGGAAAGCTAATGGCTACAATTATTTAGGATTCGAAAGGGATACTTCTCATCGACTATCTCACACAGAGCCAAATCATCAGCGGAGCATATTATGCTGCACTTTTGAACCAACTCAAAGCAGCAATTGCCGAAAAAAGACCAGGAACGGTTCGAAGAAAGGTGCTGTTTTGTCATGATAATGCCCCTTCCCGTTCCAGTCGCATTGTTCGTGAGAAATGGGATCAACTTCACTTCCAGGTTATCCCCCACCCACCTTACTCGCCAGATCTTGCTCTGAGTTACTTTCACCTACTCCCGAAGCTCAAACTTTTCCTTGCCCGGAAAGAAGTTTAAGACACACGAAGAAGTAATGGCTGCAACAGAGCAATATTTTGACAGCCTTGAAGATCACTACAAAACAGACATAATGGAACTTCAGCATCGCTGGTACAAGTGTTTGATGTACGAGGAGAATATGTTGGAAAATAACAAAATTATTAATGCTCTAACTCATGTCTTCCATTGAGTCTCACGTCCCGTCAAATCATCCTCGTACATGAAGATTTTAGAAGCAGTACATAGAAGTAATATCTATAGTTCTACAGGAAAAATCGTCACCTTTCATGTATTCAAAATATATAATGCTTTTCTGCCAGTCTTTCGGCATTACTTCAATCTGTCATATATCCAGTATGAGCTTTGGTACTACCTTCAAGACGGCTTCACAAACATATTAAAAAACAGCTCTGTAGAAATCTCATTCGACCCTGGAGACTGATCTTTTGGAATCAAATTGCTTGTCTAACTTCTTTTAGAGCTGGAGTTTCTTCAAAGAGGTGATTGATGTTTGGTTTTGACATGTCAGTGACCGGGCTGATGCGAATTCTGCTAGAAATATTCTCTCAACTTTTTTAATAGCATCTGCATTTATTTATTATCCGTTTAAGTGCTAGCATATCTTGTGCACAATAATATTTTAAGAAAATATAAGGAGGTATTGAACTTGTAGTTTCAAAATATTAAAAATATTGCACATTCCATTATAAATGGATGGCAACGATGTAAAATAAGAGAATTCTTAAACCATGTACCGGTTTTTCACAGAATACAGGATTGAAAAAGCACTTTGATGGGGTCAATTTAAAATCAGTGATTTTATTCACGTCTCTTTAAAATTAATAAAAATAATAAATTCTGGCAACATTACTTTATGCACAATAGTTTGCACTTGCTCTACTACTGCTCAATCACGGTAGGCTAATCTTCCTGAATTTTACAACAGCAATGCATTTATAATAGAAGATGTTAGATCATACAGAGGAACCAGTGTAAACACGGACCACCACCTAGTAATAGCAGAAGCAGATCTAAGAATGGTAGGGGAGAATAAAACTAGAAGAAATAAAAAATGGAACGTAGAAAGCCTAAGTAATGAAGAAAAGAAAAGAAAGTTCCAAGAAGAAGTCAGTACACACTTAGGAGAAAGAAACAAAGAAGAAAAAATAGAAGAAGAATGGAAAAACATAAAAGACGCAATAATCAAGGCATCAGAAAAAACCATAAAGAGAAAGCAAATAGAGAAGAAAAACAATTGGTTCGACAATGAATGCGATGAAATGATAAAGAAAAAGCGAGAAGCAAGATTAAAATGGATAGGATCAAGCAAAGAAGATTACGAAAGGTTCAGACAAATAGGAAAAGAGGGACTCAAATTGATAAGAAATAAAAAACTGAAATGGATAGAAGCAAGAATGGATGAACTAGAAAAAGACAATAAAAATAATACAAAATTATATAGACAAATAAGGCAACAAACAAGAAAGAACCCGATAGTAAAAATAAACATAAAGAAACTAGGGTCAGATACCATCCACAATGAAATGCTAAGAGATGGGGGAAACGAACTAAAAACAAGAATATATGAACTAATATCAACAATATGGAAACAAGAAATAATGTCTGTAGAATGGCAATTAGGAATGATAGTGCCTATACCAAAAAAAGAGGATTTAACGAAGTGCGACAACTACAGAAGAATAACATTAATAAATATAATGTACAAAGTATTATTGACAATAATATTAAAAAGACTGAATAAGTACACAAAAAGAGAAATAGGAGAATACCAGAATGGATTCACACAAGGAAAATGGACGGTTGACGCAATACACACACTAAACCAAGTAATAGAAAAATGTTACGAAAGAAAGATTGAGCTACACATAGTATATATAGTGTTATGATACATGATGCAGGAAATTAAAGCATATGAAAGAAATATTTAAAATGAACTAATAAAGTTAGACAGTTATAATAATTGAATCTTGATGGGTATAAAGTTTTGAACATAAATAATGAAAGTAAAAGATACAAGGGTTCTTTTCATTGTGAATCATTTAATATTGTTATATTTATTGGAATGGATTAAACTTAATGGTTGTATTTAATATTTATAAAAATAAACCAAGGTAACATTGACAAATGTATTTGTTAAGAAAATTTTGTATATAGCATTATTTAGAAAAAAATAGGAAGTGTGCATTAAGAATTGTCTCTAATAGATATAAAAAATTTGTTTAAAAAACAGTTACATAAAACAACTCAAGAAAGCATGTATGTAATTTGGCTATAATAATTTTGGTATAATACAAAATAGAATCTCTGCCTTAATTTGTCTAATTTTGATGATAACAAATTAAATAAAGGCTGAAAACAAATCTACGAGGTAAAATAAAGTGAAATATTTAAAATGGAAAAGATATTGTGACATCAAGTGTTAGAGGAGAAGCTACAGATACAGTTAATTGGATATAGAATACAGGACATTATACTAGTTGAGGGGATTTGGATTTATTCATACGTACAAGATATTAGAAGAGGTATTTTACAATTTATTATTTGATTTGGGTGTTCTGTGGACGTTGCTTGAGACATCAGATTATGTGCAAAAAGGGGAACAAAGTTACAATTGGAATTTATAAAAGGATAGAAACTTACCAGGACATGGATCGTGTGACGGTGACATCCAGAAGGAGCCGTGGCATCCGGCAGGAACAGCGACATCCAGGAGTAACCAGGACAGGATTTTGGAACCAAGGGAGTTGATTTGACCGGACGGAGCCAGAAGGAGGTTACCAGGAGGTAGATCGTGTAACGGTGACATCCAGGAGGAGCTAGGACTGGAATTAGAGATCTGAGCAGTTGGTTTGACAGGTCAAGAGTAGTTGAAAGGAGTCACCGACCATCAAAGGGGTTGCTGTTGGTGAATTGGACATTGAGTGCTGCAGTCTATCGATGACAGGATCCAGTAGTGATTGGTGTTTGCAATGAAAGCATGAGCAGCTATTAAGGTTTGTTAAGATAAGTTGAAAAAGCATTTTGAATAACTGTCAATTTTGAAAGTGGTAACATAAAGTTTAGTTAGTACTTACATAGGTGATTTGAATAGTAGTAAATGTCAATGTGAGATAAAGTTGTCAGTTTACCTGGTTTGATTAATTTTGAAAGTCAAGTTTGACGTTAAGTATCATCGACAGCAAACTAGATTTTGATGAACCCATCCTGAAAATAAGAGCTCTCGATTTAAAAGCAGTTATCATTTGATACTTAAGACATTACATGAATTAAGGCATAGTTTACCTGGTGAGCTATTGCAATAGATTATAAACAAGCATTTGACAGTCTAGAAATGAAAACCATAATGGAAGACAAATCAACATTAAGAATACCAACAAAAATTAAAAGACTAGTCAAAATGACACTAGATAAATCGCAAGCGGCCGTAATAACACAAGAAGGACTAACCAACCCAGTGAAACAAACAAAAGGAGTAAGGCAAGGAGATGGGTTCTTTGCAGCCATCTTTAATATAACAGAAGGTGTAATAAGAAACTGTAAAATATCTAGATCCATAATACAGAAACCAATACAAATAATAGTATACGCTGACGACATCGCAGTAGTAAAAAGAGACAAGAAAAGCTTGGAGAAGATAATAAAGAAAATAAACGAGAAGGCACAAAAAAGAGGAATAGAATTAAACCAAAATAAAACCAAATACATGAAAATTAATAAAGACCAGAAATCAGATAACAAAACAGAAATAGTAATAGGAAAATATAGATTCGAGCAAGTTCAAACTTTTAAATACCTTGGAACAGTGATAAGTAATAAAAACGAGAGAAGCATAGAAATATCACAAAGAATAAGAGCAGGACACGGCACATACTACAAATTCAAGGAAATCATAAGAAGCAAATAGATAGGTAAAGAAACAAAAATGACAGTGTACAAAGTAGCAATAAGGCCAGCAGTACTATATGCAAGCGAAACCATGTGTATTACAAATCAAGACGCAGTGAAATTAAAGATATTCGAAAGGAAGATAATTCGAAAAATATATGGACCAAAGAAGATAAATGAAGAAATATATATAAGACTTACAAATCAGGAGATAGAAGAAAGACTAAAAGGAGAAAACAGTAAAAGAAATTAAAGCCAGAAGATTACGTTGGTACGACCATATACACAGACAAGATGAAAACGCAATTACGAAGAAGATAATGAAATGGAAGCCACAAGAAACGAGAGCACAAGGAAGACCAAAGATAAGATGGGAAGACCAAGTAATAAGCGACATAAAAACCATGAAAATCAATAAATGGAGAGAAAAAATAAAAGATAGAAAAATATGGAGAAAAGTAGCAGAAGAAGCAAAGAAACACAACGACCTGTAAAGTAGGACAGTGGAGAGGAGTGACCAACCACCCCACTAACAAAGTCAGAAGGGCTCCAAGGAGGGGCATCAATTCTATGAAGAATGTACAGTAGAGACCGCTTATACCGAACCCGCTTGTAACGATCTACCGGTTATACGGAACTAAATTAAAAGTCCCGCCAAAATTCCCATTACAATAATGCTAAAATTTTTCTATTATACCGAACCCGCATATAACGAACTTTTGCTTATAACGGTCCATTTTTTACGTAAAAAAGAAAAAAGTTTTCTTTTATAGCGAACCTGCTTGCAAGAACTGCTGTGAAGTCCCAAATTTATTATGGCTAGTGAATTGTTTAGGTAAACAGATTGTGTTGCCCTTGTCCGAGTGGTTGAATAAACAACGTAACAAAGAAAGTGATGACTCGCCTGTCTTTATTTCAACGATTGATATGGGCAGATTTCAGGAATGTGACCTTGAAGCTTACATACTTGTTGACGAAAATATTGCCACTACAGAATTTTTAAGCGACGAAGCTATTATTCGAGAAACCAAAAATAAACAAGTCGAAGAAATTAGCGGTGAAGATGACGACGAATCGGTTTCGGGGAAGGATCTCACCATTCCAACAGTACATGAGGCAATTAAGAAAATAAATGGTATCCGCTGTTTTCTGCAATCGCGTAATATTCCGGATAGTATACTAAATAGTTTTGCCGAAGTAGATGCTTACATAGACAAACTTTATTGGGCTAGTAATACTAAGCAGACAAAAATATCCGATTTTTTAAATAAATATCTATTAAGTACGTGTTTATCGTTCTTACATAAATGTTTGTATACTTATTGTACAAATGTGGCCGATTATGGATAATAAAGTAAGTTTATAATAACTCGCACATTTTTTGTTGTTGTTACTCTTGTAACGAACTTTGGCTATAACGAACCAATTTCTACAGTCCCTTGAGGTTCGTTATAACCGGACTTCACTGTATTGTCAAATATATATATACAGGGTGTAGAAATGCTTTACGCTCCATAGGGATTTCAATGGTAATTTTTTCATATGAAAATATTTGCTTCCCTAATTATTTTAGATCAAACTTGTATGGAAGTTTTTTGTAGAGGAAAAAACTCTGTATCAATTTGTGCCAGCATTTGTCATTTTACATTTCGGAAAACCGAAAATTTAAAGAAATAAAATTGCCATTTTTAGACAAATCAGTGGTGCCTTGAAATTATTGAAGCATCTCAAAGCATCAACAAATTAGTTTGCTGTTTATTTGTTTGCATCTATCAAATGTAGCTGCAACCATGGCACTTATTGCACCTGATCTGCTTCCAGCACACCACCACTTCACAATTTGCACTGATTTTTGCAAAAGTGATAATTCTAGTTTATTTCATTATTAGGTTTTCTGATGTAAAATGAGAAAAATGATGGCATAAATGGATGCAGAATTGTTTGCTCTACAAAAAACCTATTTACAAGTTTGCTCTAAAATAATTAGGGAAGCAAATATTGTCATATGAAAAAATTACCATTGAAATCCCTATGGTGCGTAAAGCATTTCTACACCCTGTATATATATAATGCATTTATACTGCTCAAAACAATTCACGGATTATTTCATAAAACACATATTTAAAAAACGAACAGTTACAATAACACCCACAATTTAGTTTTATATTTCCATTATTATGAAATATCTTTTAATTGTTTTGAGCAGTGTACAATCTGAAAAATTAGCAATATTTTGGCATATTATGAACAGATACAAGTACAGATCACATAAACAAATGTAGTAACCCGTTGCTACTCCTACTTTGGAAAATTTAAATAAGTACTTAAAATTAGTTTAAAGTTGGGCAAAGTTTAATTCTCAAATTCTTTGTTAAACTTCAAAAATGTTTATTTGATGATATCTCTTGTATTTACTTTCCTCATATAAACCAGAAATGATCGTATTATTGAATTACAAGCTTTATTTAATAATAGAGATGACAGCAATTGTATTCTAAAGAATGTAATAACTGATAATGTTATCCTTGCCTAAACTCTTATGTATTTTTTATTTAAACATACAGTACAATCTATATTTAATGTAATAAACATCAATATCAGTCGTCTACATTCTTCTATTACTCTATGGAAAACATTGTGAATATTTTCAAATGTTTGATGCTATTTTTATGTGTTCAAAATATTGTTTGTAGTTATTAGTAATTAGTATTTAATTTCTACTTTCCGTCTTTTGACAGAATGTCATCTCATTACAAATCTAATATTACGAATATAACATAAAAATTACTTACCACAGTATTCTGCACAATTTCATACATTAATGGATAGACTTTATCTGAATAATTGTAGAATAAGTAAAAATTTCCGGTCAGATTCAGCTCGTTAATGAACTCTAATATGCCTGAGCATGTGTTTGAATCTGCATTGTGCAGTCTTACAAAGACAGTTTCGCACATATCTGGCCAATCATGTGGGAAATCGATCTCAGCGATTGACACCAGAATTAATGCTGTGTTATTTCGTATTTTGCTAATAGCATCTGACAATCCATTGGGCAGCACTGACCTAATTCGAGTTTTGACTACAGATGAAGCTACAGGAGGGACAAAAACACTATCGTATTGATTCCAGTGGTTTTGCACATAATATTTAAGTAGTGTTCCTGCCATTTGCCTCTCTTCTAGCTCCTCTTCTGCAGTTAGAAGAATTTCCATTAAATGGACAGCATACTCTGTAAATTAATAGGTTAATATTAGGGATGAAAAAACACATCTGCCAAACAAGAGTATTCAACACGAACAAAATTAAAACTGTTCTTAATTAAGAAAATTTCACGTTCTCAATTTCAATTACAAACGAGAAAGCTGATTTTGTGCACAAAGGAGGAAAATTCCAATCGGTCTTAATATAAAATTGAAAATCATATTGGAATTTTGCGAGCCACTATTCAAAACGTATTAAATAACGTCACGAAAAGTAAACACTAGAAAGGAAGGCAGATTCAGGTAGAAATCAGGACGAGTTAATAACAATTTAGCAAAGAAGATGATTGCTACTTTAAGAAGAAATCCTACCTTTTCGATAAGAGATGTAATTTTTTATTTTAAACTGTTTATTTTGACTCCAAAACAGCAAACCAGCTGGTAGCAGAGCCTACATAGATACATTAAACAACACATCTCATACTGGGTGAATATTCCAAAACCGAACATAGGCAATTAACATGGGAAAAAGGTTTTTCGCAGATTGCTGCTCCCCATTTTAACTTAGAGGGTTTATAATGCCCACAATCAAAAGAAGATTTTTTTTCTCATCTAATGATATGCGAATTAGTTAATTTTCAGTTGTATTTCTTTATTATTTTATCAAAAATTCGGGATAAATCTTATTTTAAAAAATCATATCTTGCCATGACTCTATATCATTAGAGAAAATTGGAAATCTTAAAATTATAGTCACCAACAACATAATGAATCTGTCACTTGAATGATGTTTGAATCTGTTTATTGTTTTACGACTCATGGCTCAACATGATTTTCCGAATTAAATTTATTGCAAATTTTTTAATAAAATAATGAGAAATACAACTGAAAATTAACTAATTCGCATATCACTAGATGAGAAAAAAAATCTTCTTTTGATTGGTGTCATTATAAACCCTCTAAGTTAAAATGGGGAGCAGTAATCGGCGAAAAACCTTTTTCCCATGTTAATTGCTTATGTTCGGTTTCGAAATAATCACCCGGTATGTTCAAAGTATAACATAAGTAAAACAAATGTTACAAAATAAATCAAATGTTTGTACCAATTTTAATATATAAGTAAGTAATGTATATAATTAATTAATTAATTACAGATGTTACTCGATGCAAAATAAACTCTTAGTTTATTGATAAAATTATAATAGTTATTTAAATTAATAATAAGAGTCTGGTAATTGGTTAAACGTTTTTATGGCACTATAAAAACTTTCGCTTATTCTCAGGTTCGTTTGCGGTCATGCTGGATGATATTGTTACGTTTTTACCGTTCTGGGCTATTTAAAAATTATACGCCGCTTCTTGTACAGGAATTTATTTACAGCAATTATCTTAACTATTTACAACACGAGAAGTACTAAGGCGGAACACAAATTATTTATGAACTACAGAAACAATTTCTATAACAAATACACTTATTTATTTATACACGGCTTAACATTAATGATTTATGTGGTTAGATTTATTTTACGAGCGTTATTTATGTAGCAGCTTCCGCATACTTCAAAGCTGAATTCGGAACTGAACTGTTATTTCCGCTTGCACGTATTTATATATAGCCGGATAATTCCTTCTGGAAACTTTGAGACCTCACTCCATTAATCCAGCGACGCTGACATGTTCGCGTGCAAGGTCGTTCTGGAATGTTCTGATGCGATCAGGCCCGAAGGTCGTTACACTTTCTGGAATGATCTGGAAGGCTGACTCACGCATCGCACGGGACGCGGCTTCAAGGTCGTTACAATATTTTCTCCTGATGCGGGTACTATGTTCATGACCTTCTTCCACTCTCTTCTACTCAAATTCAGTTTTCATTAAACCACACTGTACTTTATAAATTAACTTGCATTGTTAGATTTTTAGTAAAGTCGTTAAATTTGTCAATTCATTTGTTTTATAGATTTCTTCAGTATGATGTTCATAGAGGCTATTAAATATCACTCTCACTGCTTTATTTTGTAGTTTTTTTAATGTTGTGGAAACAGCATTACCCCACACAATTAAAAGATATCTCAGATGAGTTTCAATATATGCATTATACAGCATTCTTCTTGTTTTCCTGTTCAGATTCTCTGCACACCTTACTGCCCCAACAAATGGAACAATTTTTTTCTTCACATATTCTATATGTGCATTCCAATTTAAGTTACTGTCAATTATTAATCCCAGATATTTATAACTGTCTACTAGCTTCAATGATTCGCTTTCTTTTATTACAGGAGTATGTGCTTTTAGATTTTTCCGATTAAACTGCATGTATACCGTGTTTTTAATATTTATTGTTAACTTATTTTGTTGTAGCCATGCTGTATATTTCTTAAGATCTTCATTTATTTCTCCCTCTAACTGGTTGCTGCTAACCCCACTATATACTAACACAGCGTCATCTGCAAACATAAAGTAGCAACCTTTCAATTTCACTTGCATCAGACTTTGTACGTATTAGTGATGTTAAAAAAGTAACTATCGGTTACACGAGTACTCATTACCCGACAAGATCCGAAGTAACGGATATCAACTTGCAAAAGTATTCGTTACATTTTTAAAACAGTTACTATAGTCATTGAGCGAACAAGTACTTATTCACTCAACAGTATTTGGTTTAACCTTGCTTTTTCTTTTATCGCCATCTTACGATGCAAAGCTTAAGTTCAGGAAAGGCCGAGGGACAACGGATCAAATCTTCTTGATGAAGGAGCTATTAACCAAATTCCCCTAGTAGTACTCTTTTGTGGATTTTAAAAGGGCGTACGATTCTGTTAATAGGATGATGAGCATAATGAAGAAATTCAAAATACCAGTAAAACTAGTAAAACTACTCGAAATGACACTCAATAACACAAAAAGCAATGTAAGGGTGGACGGAGAAAATGCTGAAGACTTTGAAATTAAAAACGGTCTAAGACCCACTAGCCACGTTACTGTTCAATTTAACACTAGAAAAATAGGACAGGGCATATACTTATTAAAAGTCATCAAGTGATTGGGTACACAAATGACATTGCATTAGTAACAAGAAGCAACAAGGAACTAGAAGAATTAACGAAAATATTAGCAAAAGAGGCACAAAAAATGGGATTAGATAAATTATGGGAAAACGAAAATTATAAGAATAGGAACCAAAAGAGAAGAAGTCAGAGAGTGGAAGGTTGGGAATAAAATGGTAAAGTTTGAAGAGATATAAGAATTTGTATATCTGGGAGCCTTACTGACAACTGCCATGAAGAAAAAGAAATTGAGGTGAGGCTACTGAAACCGAACAGAAGTGTAGGAACAATAAATCACCTTCTACAGTCCAAGCATGTAACAATAAACACAAAACTAAGACTCTACAAAACCATAGTAAGACCTACAGCATTGTACGGGTGCGAAACTTGGACCCTAAACAACAAAGTACAAGAGAGGCTAAGGGCATGGGAACGGAAAATACTGAGGAAAGTATTAGGAGGGAATTTATACAGAAGAAGAACGAATGAGGAAGTGTACCAATTATATAAGAGTCTAAAGTACGACGAGGTGGTCAAAGCACGACGACTCCAGTGGTTAGGGCATCTGAAACGAATGCCAGAAGACCGAATAGTGAAAAAAATTGCATGGAGGAAACCAGGATTAAAGAAGAAAAGGGGCAGACAGCGAAGAAGGTGGAGAGAGGCCGTACTACAAGATTTAAGTGAGAAGAAAGTAAGAAACTGGAAAAGCAAAGCTAAAGACAGAAAGGAATGGAAGAAGATAATTAAGCTATGAGCCTAAAACAGGGTGTCTAGCAGATATGGCATTCAAAATTCCCGTATTTTCCCGGTCATTTTATTAGGATTCCCGGATACTTTCTGGTCTTCCAGTCTGACTTTTTCGGGTATTCATCAAAAAAAAAAAAAAAACAACAACGACCTGTCTTTGCGCCTCCCGTACATTTTTGCAATTATTCCGGATAATCCGAAAATGTTTACAGAAATTTCGCTTATTATATCCGTAAAATGGCAAAAATTACTGCAAATTCCCTTTGATAAAAAATTCCCGGTTGCCTAAGAAATTCCCGCATATTTCCCGCATTTTCAAGGGCACTTTCAAATTCCCGGTTTTCCAGGAATTCTCGGTCGCTAGACACCCTGTAAAACTCCTGCAAACAGCTACAATATATTGTTATGATACATGAGGCAGTGTAATTAATTTCAATAAAGAAATATTTGAAACAAATAAGCTTGGAAGAATGATATAATTAAATCTTGATTGGTGTTAAAATTTCAAACATTATTAATAAATTTAATTGAGACAATGAGAGAAGAGATTTTGATATTGATTGAATATGTTAATTTAATAGTTACAGAAAATTTTAATAAAATACAAGCCAAGGTAACGATTGACAAATGTGTTATGTATGATAATGTGAATTGTTAAATTGTAAATAATGGATAATTTAAAATATGTAAGGGTGCAGTAAGAATAGTATCCAACAAGAACAAGTTTTTGTTTAAGGGTAGTTACATAAATAAACTCAAAGAAAAATATATAAGATATTTTGAAACATGATATTTATTAAATAAAAATGGAAATTAGTGCAGAATTTGTATAGTTGTTTGGTTGATATACAAATGGGGTTTATTAAGAAATCTACGAGGTATTAAAGAAGGAGTCTAAATATTAATATTAAAAAATACTCACAATCGGTGAAGAGATTGTTAAGTGCTGCGAATTACATTAAAGGAACTAGAGAACGACAAAATTGGATGGAATTGGATTTATTGACTGGCGTGTCGCACAATTACATGTTTATGTTTCACATTTGTGGTTGCATCGAGGTAAGGAGATTCAGCTAGAGCGAGATTTGAGGTAGTACTACCAGAGTTGGACAACATGGGAGCAGATTGCAGAGTGCTGAAGGATATCTAAAGAAGATACAAGATAAGACCCGTATAACCAAACCGATAAAGATCGCCCGGTCGGTAAAGAATATTTAAAGATGCGATGTAGATTACTCGATATAGATGTAATATTTATCGGAGCTATACTATACTCTATGCTACAACTGTATAGATGAAATCTTTACCGTATCTCTATGATATATGTACCTGTTACCTTTTGAGTTTTATCTTTACCACATCTGTATCATAGCTTTATTCAAGCTATAACGCACCTGTACCGCAAGCACACATTTTATCTTTAGCTGATCTATCACAAATATATACTGGAAATCTTTACAGTTTTATCTTTATCGCATCTGTAGTATATCTTTATTCAAGGTATATCGCGACTATATCGCAAGCAGTAATTTGATCTATGTCGTATCTGTAAAAAATATATATTGTGTCGATACAGTTTGATCTTCACTACCTGTATTCTACCTGCACTCATCAATCACCAGCTGACCACGTGAATTTTGTGTGTTGTTTAATCGATGGCGTTCTCCGATAGTTATAAAGTTTATCAATTCAGTGAAACTATAGAGATTTGTGTCCTTCCGACCGATTGGGTTAATAAGGAGGGAGAGGTATATTTTCATATAATTTGCTATTTGAGGTTATGATAATATTTATTTGTGATTTTTAGGTGAAATATGATAGCAAAAAGGCATCTGAGTATATTCGCAATCAGAAGCAACCGTACAAGAAGTGGCCGGCATTACTATAATATTTATTAGCTTGTAGTCAAATTATTATAACCAACAATATAAAAATAACAAATGACTGTGCACCACTTCTTACTCACTGTAATTGTAACCTATAAATTTATTATAACAGCCAATAGGTTACCAGCATATGTACCGCTGTTGTGTAAGTATGAACGCTATATTACTAAAACGTTGAATACTACTGCAAAACACCAGATCAGCCAAGTGGTTAAGCCGCCAGACTCTCGTACCAGAGGTAACCAGTTCGAATCTCCGCCAGGGCAAGTATAAGTATATCGCATATTTAAAATCAAAAATTTATATAGAAGTATAATAAGCAGCTACGAAAACAATTGCAGGTGGGTTTATAAGATTACAAACAAAAAAATGTTCGCAAAATAGAGTATAAACTTTTTTTAAATTTATATACAGTTTGAACCTATACCGCATCTTAATGTGGACGATACAGTATCAGAATAGCATCTGTAGACAATCTATACAGGATCTTCGCAAAATCTATACCGTATCTTAACGGCAGCTTTATTGCATCTCTATTTGAAATATCTACCATCTGTATAGGATCTTTACAGGAAATATACATGGCGAGTAGCGACAACTATACTCATTCGATACGTATACCCTATCGTCGCTCTATCCATAGGGTAAAGACGGCCTGTATCGAATAAAGATTTAAGCACAGGCTCGATACAGGTTCTGTACTGCGTGGTTATACGGGGAGCTGTTGCAGTTAGAAACTTGAAACTTACCAGGTTTTGTTGAAGTTGAAGCTGCCGTTTGACAGAGAGATTGCAGCCGGCATCAGCAGAGGTATTGGATTTGGTTGATAGTTGTCAGGCGAGGACGACGTTGGGATCCTTTAGGAAGTAGGAGGCACTGGTGTAAGGAATTGTGCTAGTGAAGCTGAATAAGTGACAAGGTTTGTTAGAAATTAATATTAAAACATTTTAAATAAAGATCAATCAGTGAAATACAATAATACAAGGCAATATTTAATTGAATGAATTGATTAAGGTAAAAACACAATTGTCGATACCTGGTTTATTGAGATTTGGAAGTCGGTTTGACAACTAAACATCATTAACTGTAATATTGACATTCAATTAATAGATAGAGATCTTGATTTGGCGAACCACCTGAGATAAGAGAACTTGATTTATTTTTATTAAAGAATTATTATTGAATTTGAAAGGGCATCACATTAATAAAAGTATAGCTTTATATAGCCACATCATAATAATATATTCAAATAGTTCAATACTTTCTTTTTCAGTATTTCTTCCATTATTTTTGAAAGTACACTTAAAAGTGAAATAGGTCGATAGTTTGATAGTTCTCCTTTACTTCCTCCTTTGTGTATGGGGATCACCTTTGCTTTTTTCAAAACACTTGGGAAATTTCCTGAGGCAATACAGTTATTGATTAGAATTATCAATCTATCCTTTATGCAGCTAATTTTTGGGGGAAAGAAAAAGCGACAGTGGTGAAAAAAAAGAACTAATATGGAAATAAAGTGCCTGTACAACGAACTTGATATAGTGTCAGTAGTGAGAAGGCAAAGAATAAGATGGTTGGGAAGTGGGGCCAGAATGAATGGAGAGTGTGTGGCACAAAAAGTGTTACTAGAAGACCCTTGGGAAAAAAGAAGAAAGGATAGACCCAAGCGGAAATGGAAAGAATGTGCAGAGCAAGACCTAAAAGAATTAAATGTGGACAATTGGGGAATCAAGGCTAAGTTCAAGAAAGAGTGGAGGAAAATTGCTAACAAAGCCATGGGCCTGGAAGACCTGCAGTGCTAATATTCAATATTTCTTTCAGTTGAAGTCCAGGCCGCATCTGTCGCTCGCTAGCAGCAAGAGGTTGGGTGGGAACGTTCGCAAATCGTTTAAAGGTGGTTTCCTATATTATTTCTTTTTTGGGGAAAGGTACGTACGATAACCAGGTTTGGGAAATGCACCATTTTTTGTATAAAGAAGTGTAATTTTGTAATTTCTTAATAATTAAGTGCAGTTTTGTAGTAACGCTATTTTCCAAATTTTGGGTATTTTATAAAATTGTCTGTGACTATTTCCCTTTTATTTACCGTATTGCACACAAATCCATCAAATCCTCACACAAAATCATATAAACAATCTCGGCAATCGTACATGTGCATTCTTTCAAATGCTTAAATAAAGTATTATCAAAAATTAATCTCATCTAGTATGGCTATGGAATTTTTTCTAATTTATGAATGCAAGTATGTTTACACTTAAATGGCAAAACTTGACATTTGATATTTAAGTGAATTATAGTTGCATTCATAAATTAGGAACAATTCCATAGCCATATTAGATGAGATTAATTTTTGATCATACTATACATAATGGTTACGAACATATTGAAGCATTCTATACGAAACTACTAATATTGCGACAACTGTAAATTCAATCAAAATCTTAATCAGTTTAAGTTGTTTTTATTTAGAAGACTTAAAAATTGTTATTATATTGGATGTCAACCGTTGCTACAGTTAACCTTCCGGCAGGCACGCTTATTTATAACACGAGCGAGCGTGTGTTGTATTTTTTACAACATATAATACAGTTTTCAATAATTAGAATGTAATTTCTACAAGATATCTCAGAAACTGTGTTTATTGTATTTTAAGTACCTAATATTTATAAATAGAAAGATATTAGTGAAATACATGCACTGTTAAAACTAGTGATGGGCATAACCGGACAATTTTCATAACCGAATTATTTGCATTCGAATCATATTAATAACCGATTGATTATTTGATTACTCATTCGAATCAATTTTGGCTCTCGATTCGTTTCGATTAAGTCAGCCGGTTTGCCGGTTGGCGGTTCACCGTCATCTGCATCGGCATCGTAACTTGCAGATAGCAGAGGAACTCAGTTAATCGTTAATTATAATAATTGTATAAATGATTTTTATTTGATTTCTAAGGAGTTTAAAGGTTTAAACCATTGAGAATAGCTATATCAATACTAATCATAAAGAAATTATAAATATGCGAATACAAAGTATCTATTGAATCTATTTTTAGTTCCTAAAATTCTCTAGTAGTCACACTTAAAATTTTCAACATCGAAATCCACTTCTTGTCCCGACTGCTCAGTTATTAAAAATTAAATATAAATCTTTTACAATATTGGAAAATCTTATTTCGCTTTCTGTTTATCCCTTATTAGGCATAATCAACCGCGTTTCGAAGCAAACACAACAGCTTCGGCAAATCTGACTCAGCAGAACGTTATCTTTAAGGGCATTGAACACGCTATTTAGTTTTTGTTTGCGAACACGCTATTTAGTTTTTGTTTGCGGCAACGTTGGCCCATTATACATAGCACAACTTTATGTCCCATAAATTTAACTCGTCGACTAGGAGTATCAAATGTCTTAATAACATCAACAATCTGCGGCGAGCCTCACTTGGGTCAATCAGGTACATAGTAGAAAAGGTTATGAGTTATGATTATTTACAGAATTTCGGGTCGCTGAGACGCGGCACGAAATACGTATCAGGTTGAGGTTATTTTTGATTCGATTACTTGGAACGAAAACCGAGTTACACAGGTTATTTCAATAACCGGATAAAAGGTTATTTTTGATTGGAATAAGCCCATCACTAGTTAAAACAATTTCAAGTTCAAAAATTGTGAGAAATTATATTTATCTAGTTGGTACATTGAAAAAAATAACACTTCATACAATATAAATTTGAATAGGAAAAACCATAACATTGTAAAAGCATATTGCTGATTACTAAATTACCAGTAATTTTGTAACGCTAGCTTCAGCATAAATTATAATTAAATATTAAACAATGTATTTAATTTATGCATCGCCCATCCAAGCGTTATCACGGGTTGCATCTTGCCGACGTCCGAAGAAGAGATAACGAGCGCAGACCCGAGCTGCGCCGTAGACACCAAGAGTCGATCTTCGTGCTGCTTCCTCCACACGAAACATATAAAAGCAGTTGCAGCGCTCATTTTGAGATAATTCCGAGAGATTCCCATTCCGATTCCAATTCCGAAACTTGAGTTTATCCCGACTTGAGTTTACCTGTTCCTGTCCCGTCCGAGAAATTCTTTTACCGATATCCTCTCTTGGAAATTGTCCTGAAAGCCCGCTCTGAAATCAGTTTGGCTTGGCGACTTGTGAAAGAGTGCCCGAGTCCTGATTTAATATCCTGGAGATCCGCTCCGAAATCAGTTTGACTTGGTGACTTGCAAAAGAGTATCCGAGCCCTGATTTACTATCTATTGGTTATAAAGCCGCATTGGTACTGTCCTAAATTCTGTTCTACGTATATTATCATCCTATCCTTGATATGTCTTGCTAGAATTTTGTAAACTACATTTAAAAGTGCTATACCCCGATAGTTTTCGCACTTTGTTTTGTCCCACTTCTTAAAAATTGGACATATTTGACCATGCCTTGGGCATTCCTTCCTCCTGCCAAATTTTCTTGATTAGCTTATATATCTCTTCCTCCACCATATTTTATTAGTTCTGCATTGATACCTTCCTCTCCAGGACTTTTGTTGTTTTTTAGTTTCCCAATTATTGTTTTAACTTCGTTTTTGGTTGGTGGTGCTTTCGTTTCTCTTTCATCATTATCAGGTATTGCGACTGGTTCTTCTAGTTAACTCTCAACTTCTATATCGTTCAGTGTATCTTCAAAATATTCCGCCAAAACAATAAAGGAATATCTAAAGTTTACTGCCCGTGACTTGCGTATTATGCATGCAGTTTACGAAAATTCTCGACTGTTGTACTTTTTACAACAGTGCGTCTGCCGAAAGATTAACACGAATAAACAAAAAATAGGGATGTGCAGTATTTACTTAAATAGCAGCCGACTGTATTACGTTGTGGAAATATTGTGAAACCTTTGACATGGAGCAAATGTCAGTTAATAAAGTATTCGTTTCATTTGTGTTCAGGGGTTTAATTTTTGAAGTAATTAATAATAATACAAACATATTCTCATTTAAACGTAAATAAATGATGAATAAAAAATGAAAAATTTAGATTTTTTAGCGATCGGCCACTTACAAGTACAACGAATATTTTTTAATTCCTTATCAAGTTTGCTATATCCGAGCTCTACTGCATATGCATTAGTGCATCTCCACTCAAACGTGGATTTCCTATATTTCCTTTGCTCAAACGTGAATTTTGTATATTTCAACATTTCACAAAATAAAAACAAATACCTAGCAAATCTGAAGATCGGTAGACAGAATTATAATTTTTTCAATAGTATTTGTATTGCCGATTTCAAACAGTGTGAACTGAGTGTGGTAGTCTCTGATGTGCGCATCATAAAACTGGGCAGAGATTTGACAAAACATAACACTTACTGTAACATTGTCAAGTACCAAATAACATTCGAGGTCATAATACGCCATGAACGAAAATCATTCCTGTTCCGAACATCGGATGATATCGTACCTATTTATCACAAATCTGAGTTGGCGCTTTCAAACTTATTGCAAACGTGAACGCATGTTTCCTACAAAATACCGAAAGCTAACAGATCACAGCATTTGGTGAACATTTTGAGAAAACGTACTGGGCGATTTTAATTCTGGTATTTGTATCCACACGTATACATATACGCAGAATTGCCACTGAAAATTACCTCACATCGCCTGGAAATTTCCTCATATTGTCACTAAACTAACCTACTATTCCTTGAAATACCCCAAAATTTCCTTGGATTACCTTGAAATTTCCCAAAATTGTAGAATATTTCCACGCATTGCCAAAAATGTCCTCACAAATTTACTTGCGCTATGTACAAGTATTTCTCCACGTAACCAAACCCTCATGTTTATTTTAACAGCGATTTAAAGTTAAAGTCAGGTTAGTGACCTTCATAAGACCGGCCCTAAGTAAATAAAGCAGAGGTATGCGGTTTATGTCATGAACACCTAAATAACATTATTTATCACGAACTTGTAAACACCTTATCGAGCCTATTTCTTTGAATCTCTTATTACTAAATCGGACCTGCAATAAATGGTAAAATTTATTGTTTTTTGCTTTATATTTTGTTTTGAAAATGTACGTATTTGCATGTTTCAGGGTGTATACTAACTCACAATTTGAAAATTCCCTGACTTTTCCACGTTTTCCAGGATTTTTCAATCAAAATTCCAGAAGATTTTTACTTACATACATACTCGAAAAGTAAATTTTCACGAGAGAGTAGAAAAACACGCAAGCTATTAGATCAACGAAGACAAGCATGTCTAACGTACGTACACCTGCTGCCAAGAAGCTTCCCGTGTGGCGCCTGATTTTGCGCAATTTCAACGTACTTACTACGTTTACATGATACTCTGGAAGCAAGACAAGTCGAGATAATCCAGTTACATGGTGGTTCTCAAATCGAATAAACGAAGTAGTTTATCGTTTTAATTAATTTTCCCTGACTTCTTATAAATTAAGCAAATTCCCTGACTTTTCCCTGATTCCAGAGTTAGAATGTAATTCCCTGACTTTTCCAGGTTTTCCCTGTTTTCCAGAGAGTATACACCTTGATGTTTTGAAAATGTATGTATTTACATGTTTGTATACGCACGTTTATGTATTTTTGAATTATTTGAGGTTGCATAGTATAAATAAATCTAGTTTATGGAACCGAACCCCGTTTTTATGTGTTTACTTGCGCATCGCGGTTTTGCGCTTCGCGACATTCTTCTGGAACGTAACCCCAGCGAACGGTGAGGTCTGACTGTAGTATAAAGAAGAGCAGAATCTCACCTGCACTCATTAATTTTATTGAACTATCATTTACCGCCTTACAGAGGTGCTTTATGGTGAACCCTGCAAAAGTTCTATTTTAAGGGTATTTATTTGCGAAAAACGATACTACAGGGTGAAGCATAAACAATGTTGGTTGGACTTGTTTCATAAACCTTTGTGAACGGGCAATAATTTCTTTTCCGTCCAGCCAAGATGAGAACAAGTGTTTGAAAATTAGAGTGGCCATTTCGCATACACTATTTTTTAAAAGTGACTAAATCCATCAATTTGAACATAAAATTATGTATCTTGTGTCAATAAAGTGTTTTTTGATCAAACAACGGTTAAAATTATTTTAAAAGTTATCAGGTGTTTACACCCCACGCTTTACTATATGGCAATCGGTATAAAAATGAGAATTATTTCTTTACAGTATGAACGTAATTCAATTTTAGAGAAGATCATGCTTACTGGTCAATTCTTGTAGTGCTATTGTATTTCAGCACAGAAAAACCTTACCACATTACAAGGCTCTCAATTGGTAGAATATTTTATTGCAGCCCATATAAGTGCAAGATATTAAACAATGATTCATAAGTAAAAATCTCGAAAGGTAGCTAATTGGTCACTCAACACTATCATGCATGTGACCTTACTTCTAAACGTGCAAAGGACGTCAGGGTTTACCAGAAAGGACATAAATTATAGATTATATAGTTATACTCGAAGTTGCACTTGCTTAAGTTGTTTTAAACGCACAGACATTTTAGATTCCTACCATTCCTCGAAGTTAAGGACTTGAAAGTATTTGAACTACATACTCAACATAAAATTAAACCTACAGTTTTTTAAGCTTTATTTATATTAGCTATGTACCTATGTGGTGTTTACAGTGTAGTATATGCATCGCTAAACAATATAAATGTAATGTTTCGACTTGCGGATATCTTCGAAGTATGGGACCAGCCTGGAACCGAAGATGGCGTAACTTTGGGGTACACCTGCATAATGCAAACAGTAAAGTACCGATTTTGTAAACAAACCACTAAACATAGCTGCAATACCTCTTTAAAAGAGTAAGTTCAGAAATGTCATATAGGTACAATTGTCACGTAAAATCCTGACACAAAACTTGTTTTGATCTTAGATAACTGACAAAACAGGTGTACATGTGTAATATTTGCATTTTGAAATCCGTACAAAATAACGTTAATACTCTGCATGCTCGCTCAATCTTACTGCATTACCGTTGCGCTTATGAAAATGTTGGTTGCCAAGATTTTAGATATCTATGGTACAAGTACTCTTACGCAAACCTACCACATCATTTGTTAGGCACGTAAAGTATACAATGACAGCATTCATATTTGAATGAATTTGTCAATTGGAAAACTCACCATCCGTCACTTCAAGGGCTTTCTTCCGCTCTTCGGCCAGTCCCCGGAGATCAGAGTTAGGACTCAGCATGCAGCTGATAATCTCCAACAACGATTCTTTTAAAGCCATTTCAGGTTTCTGAAAACAAAACCGGCAGTGATCAGAAGAATTATTCAAAATTCTAACCTCAATTTTTAAAGATGATAGAATCACGCCGTGCGCCACAACTCACCATCACTAATTATTATATAGAAATTTGACTTGGATTGTTGCTGTATTTTCCAATTAATTATTAAAAACCAAATTACATTTTTAATTAATAATATAGCACAAAATCCGATTAATAACAAAAGCTCCGCCAAATTTGCCGAAAGAAACAAACAAAAGAAAGCAACTACATATAATCTAAATACCGTTTTACCTAATGTCATATTGTACCAAATTTTCATAGTGCCAACTGAGTTTATTTTTAAAAATTACATGTAAAATGTTTAATTACACAAATACCTACACGATGTTTTTGAATTTTTCAGAAACCAAGTATGTATCTTGAAATTTGGAATAATTTTAATTTAACAGTAATAAATCCATACTTATCAAGTCCTGTGGAGTAAACGCAAATGAAAATAATTATTTTTAGTTAGGTATAGAACAGTAAGGTGGAGTTGGGTAACTGGGACATAGTTTTACAAGATTTGAACTTTATTGGTTACCCAGGACCATGATTTTTGGAGAATCGATTTGAAATTTTACCTGTAGCTTACTCAGACATATATGTAAATATGGTGAAAAACTCAATATAGTGATTAAATTTATTCACACAGTTTTTTTGTTTTTTTAAAATTTTGTTTGATGGTCCCAGTTACCCGGAGTTTTGGGGTAACTGGAACAGTCCCCTCTATTTTGAATTGGGTGTAGATGTTAAGTGCTTCTGGGTAACTGGAACCATGTTTGATATCAGTATATTTTTAATGCCGAGTTTGGTTGCGATATCTTGACGTGATCAGAAGTTATCCCAGTTGTATGGAAATGATGTATAATACAGTAGGTAGAAGAAAAATTTATTTTATTAATAAGAAGTTTATAAAAAGGCTTTGAACGCAGATATTAAACAAAAAACTGCATAAACACAAATATAAGTGAAAATTATTGTATCTAGCTGCCAGTAAGTAACTTAAGTAATATATTTTTCCAGTTCTGGTACATTAAATATCCCCCTTTTATTTACAGGTGTAGGGGGAGCTATTAGTTTTAGTATGTCTTTTTCCTCATACCAGAGTTCATCAACACTGGTTGGCCACCTCCAATGAGATCCATATTTCCCATATTTTTCCATGCACGATATTTTTACGGTTTTCTCATTCTGTTCTATTACTCTCCCAGGAAAATAAAGGTTATTGTACAGAATGACCACAAAATCATTCTCCACAACCCCTAGAATTTTTTCATCACCTTCATCTGATTCAGATACCGGAATTGACATGTCCGTATCACTGGACGAGCTCTCTGCAATGCGTGGCGAAGGTTGTTGCTTCTTCTTTTTTGCCTTTCTTTTTTCTAGTCTTTCTGCTTTTTTTCCTTCAATTTCTTTTTTACGCAGTTCTTCAGCCTCTAATTTTTGTAAAAAATCATCTCTGGTTATTATTTCTGCTGCTGTACATATTCTTCTGCGTTTCACAGGAACTTCTTGGGTAGTGTTTGGTTTAACATAGTTTAATAAAATATCTTCAAAACGTTGGTTCTGCGTCTGTTCCCTAGGTGTAACAGCTAAATGCTCTTCCTCTTGTGTTGTATCTGGGTTATTTACCCTAGGTTCATCAACATTTTCTTCTGTTGTATCATCAGGATTGTTTACCTTTTTTAAGTTTTCATAGTTTTTTAGATCTTCAGGTTTAAAAACTGCTTTACTTATTGCTTCATAATTTACAGGACTGCCGTTTAGAGGAATAATGGTTTCATCATATATACCAGTCTTTTTAAAACCGTTGATAATCACACTATTTGGCATTTCTTCATAAATCTTATTTAAAATATCTACAAACAATGGCTTTGGAATAATCTTACGGGGATTTTGCCTCTGCCACTTTACCAACTCTTGATCCCACCTACACTTCAAGGATTTGTTGACTGCAACATCGAGGGGCTGAAGATAATGAGTAGTGTGTGGAGGCAATTTAATAATGTGCACATCATTTTCTCGTGCTTTCTTTATCACCTCGCTATTTATATGACTTAGATGACCGTCAAAAATGAGAAGTAAAGGACGTTCTTCAGGCACCGACGGTAAGAAGCAGTTGGGTAACCACTTTGTAAAAATGTGTCTGTCCATCCATCCTCGTTTGCTTGCTGAGTATGCCGTTTGGTTGTGAGTATTCTTACTGATCCATGACTCCAATAGATTTTTTCCTTTGAACACACAAAGTGGCGGTAGCTTTTGCCCAGATGCCGAAATACACAACAATACAGAGGTGTTCTCTCTTCCACAGCTTCCTGTCATGCGTATTGATCTAGCACCTTTTGCACCTACAATTTTGGTCTTGCTTGGATCATGGCCAAAAGAGATTTCATCACAATTGAAAATTAAGTGCGGTTTATTTTCAAGTCCTAAAGCTTTTATCTTACTGTCTATCAAATCATAAAAGCCATAAATGATAAATGGATTGATTTGAACCATTCTTGCTGCTTCTACAGCTTGTGGTTTTTTGATAGACATATTATTTCGTTTACAAAATGATATAAACCACGCTTCCCCCGGTCTTCCGTTTTTAAAGCGGGTTTCTAGATTATTTTCTTGAATGTAAACCGCAGCCACATCTAAAACTTCACGTCTTGACAGACCGAACCCCCATTTTTCCATAACCTTCAAGTTGTCAGCGAGATCCTTTTCTTGTTCTTCGGTAAACTGTAATTTTCCTCCTCCACCTTTCCCCTCTTCTGCTACGCATCCTTTTCCTCTTGTTCCTCTTACATAATGCATCAACGTTGATCTCGGAATGTTATAGAATTTTCCTGCTGCTCGCATTGTTCTTCGTCCTTCTTTCACACCTTCAACTGCTAACTCTAACTCCCTTCGCGTGTAACGATTACCAGCTCCTTTTTCAGTTTTTCTAACGTAAGTTCTGCCCATGTTGGATGGCTAGAAAAAACATACAACTCACATATCATCTACGGGTAACTGGGTCACACCGGTCCCAGTTCCCCAAAACGCAAGTTCCAGTTACCCCTTTTTATATAAAAGTTATGGCCAACTGGGACACCCGGTGTAAAATAACCTCTAAACAGGTACTACTAATGTTTGTTGGTATTTACACTAAGAACTAACTTTCAACTTACCTACAGCGCAATAGTTAAATTAATACAATTAAAAGTGTGATTTTTGGCTTGCACCTTAATGAAGCCAGCACGCACTTGTAACTCCATATAACTGAGTCATCTAATTGAGGTCGGGAAAACTACGCACATTTGACAGGAACACTGGATGTGGTTACTGTACCGCGTTGCCGGTACTTTAAGCTTCCTTAACGTAAATATTTGGAACTGTTTTCTGTTAAGGTAGTAGATTTAGGAACTAAGGTCCCACTTACCCCATGGTCCCAGATACCCAACTTCACCTTATGATTACTTGTTTTTAAAATCAGCCGTTATGTTTTTTAAGTCCACTGAAAGACATGCAAAAAATAATCAGAATAAAAATGTCTTGGGTATGATATTAATAACAATGGGACAGAGTACTGACTGAAGAATTACTAATAAGAGCACCTACCGTATGATCGAAAACTTTCAACGTCTAGAGGGCTGTGGATTTTTAAAAAATTATAGCTATTTAAGCAAAAAGTGCTAAAAGTTGAGATTTATGCACGAGTTGCATACAATATTTTTTCTACGACCTTAAATTTACTGTTATTAATCCATAAATGTCGATTTAACAAAGGTTTGCATCTACGACAGTTATAATTTATGTTATAATAAACAGTAGGCCTTCCGACGCGCAGGTGAATGTTTTGGAGCCAGTACTGTCAAAGTCAGTTATCAGAGGTAATTATTAATACTACACATCTGACTGTATTCATTACATAATGCTTTAATTATTTAAAAAACACTTTATCTCTAATACAAGAAGTAACTAAAATAACTTTACAACTTCACTTCCAGTTCGAAATTGTGGTTTATAACCTCACTTCACTTTATACCACACATGCGCTAAAAGTAAACAGCTGATTTCTGTAAACACGCTAAACTATAAAACGTCATTTTTAGTGAAACAAGTTAGTGCTAAAAAGGCCTACTTTTAGTAGTGGTCGTAGACAATAGCTATTTATGCAACAAGTGCTAAAAGTCGACGTTTATGCGCGAGACATGAAAATTATGAAACGAAGCCGAAGGCTGAGTTTCATAACATGTCTCGAGCATAAACGACTTTTAGCACGCGTTGCATACAATATTTTATCTACGACCTTAATTTTACCGTTATTAATCCATAAATATCGATTTAAGAAAGGTTCGCATCTGCGACGCTTTTAATTTATGTCATAATGAATAGTAGCCTACGCCGCGGTGGCGATTGTTTGGCCACGCCCGTGCTGTCAAGGTGAGTTACGAAATGTAATTATTGATACTCCACATATGACTGTATTCATTACATAACGCTTTAATTATTTCAAAAACGCTTTACCTGTAACGCAAGAAGCAACTAGAATAGCTTTACAACTTCACTTGCAGTTCGAAATTGTAGTTTTGAACCTCGCTTCACTTTTAGCACATGTGCTAAAAGTAAACAGCTGATTTCTTTAAACACGGTAAACTATAAAACGTCACTTTTAGTGAAACAAGCTAGCGCTAAAAGGCCTACTTTTAGTAGTGGTCGTAGATAAAAATTATTTTGGTAGGGATGAGTAAAGCTACTTAATAATATAACCTATACAGATAAACTTATAACCTATACAATTTTGGCAAATAAACTTAACTTTTACATGTTGTTTAATGCCGAGCACTAGGTGGTTCTGTGTATGAAAAATGCAGCAAATCATTTTGAATAGCTGTAGTTGTTTTTGTTACTAACATTTTTATGTATTCAACAAGAATGTTTGTATTTGTTGAAATGACAATTCTGACATAACCTTAAACTGATAGATATAAAATTCCAATGTGACTTTTTTGACAAAATAATTCCACAACCCTCTAGACGTTGAAAGTTTTCGATCATACTGTAGTATACTTCCAAATGCTGATCGCTATGGTGTGAACAATCCAGCATGATGTTACAATTACAGTAGGTATCTATCGCACAATGATTATAATGTAGGTACTGTCCGTATGCCATAAGTTAGTAACTCAGCCATTGGTGAGGCATGGAGAGGTGGTGCACCACGGATGAGCAAGAGCTAACTGTGTTAATTACCAAAAGGGTTCAGCAAACTTGTACGAACCTGATTTCAACACACTTAAACACATTCTTCTCTATCATTTTGTGCATTCACTACTTTGCTTAACCTTTTCGCAGCTTGTAGGCATGTCGTTCACTAATTTACAGTGTGCGGACAGTACCTACCTATTTTGCAAAAATATGAAAGCTGAAAAGATTTTGATTAGGTAGGTACTTTTAGAGATATATGTCAATCTTATGCACCATACAAAATTGGATTGCAGTCCTTAAAAGAAGAATTATAGTCGTTTACAAACCTCTCTCGTGTAAAATTCAGTTTTAATAGGTATAAACGTAATATCTAAAAGTGAAAATTGTACTACGGTGTAGTGATAAGATGTCGATTCTGATAATGACATTAAATATATAAAACATTTGTGGATTGCAAAACTGTTTAATTAATACAGTTTCTACATGGTAACATTACATTTTGGACAGTTAAAATAAGTTCACGGAGTTCAATAAGTTCAATTTTGGATCTGATACTATCAAATATAAATGTTATAGTATTTAGATGTAGGAACCCATTTGTACTGAAGATGTACTTCACCCTTCACTTGAGTGTATTGTTCAGTGCACTAGAGTAAAACCGGAACTCTTTTTTGGAGGAGAGCAATATAATAATTATAAAAAAGGTGACTTTTTGAAACTCTACATTAAACTGCGTCACGCTAATTGGGATGTGTTAAACAATTATACTGATGTAAATTTAGCTGTTGATAAATTTTATGAGCTCTTTGACTCAGCTCTCCGTACTTCTATACCAAAAACTAAACCATTAAAATGTAAATATCCTCCTTGGTTCACACCTGATATCATTAGAGAAGCAAAAAAGAAAAATCGGTTACATGATAAATGTAAAAAAAGACCATATGATAATATGCTTCATCGGAGATACGTAGATCTGAGGAAGGGTTAAATGCAATATCAATTTTGTCTAAGTATAATGAATTTTGTAGATCATCTGAGGAGTCTATTCTAATTGACCCTCATAATTTTTGAACTTTTATTAAAAATAAGCAACAAACAAATACAGTTGTGGACAGCATGCATGTTAATGGTACATATTTAAACAATAACGTAGAAATAACCAACGCTTTTGCAAACAACTTTAACTCCATATATTCTCAAAAGGAGAGAATTGCAAATTTTGATGAAATGTTGATTCATGGGGGTTTTATCATAGACCGTATAACTATAGAAAAGACGATCTCAGCATCACGCTCCATGAAACCTAAAAAATCTGTTGGATTTGATCAGATTCCTATTTACATCTACAAAGCATGTTCAGTGGTTTTAGCTGCTCCCATGACTACTCTATTCAATATTGCTCTTCAAACTTGTACTTATCCCGATCAATGGAAAATTGCTCAAGTATGCCCAGTATATAAAAGTAGAGATAAAACAAATGTTGTTAACTATAGACCGATATCAATACTTCAGTCAATATCAAAAGTATTTGAAACAATCTTATATCAAAGAGCATTATATGCTCTTTGCTTTAATAAAAAAATATTTTCCTACCACAAATATCTAACACCCAACACAGTTTCATGCCAAATCGCTCAACAGTTAGCAATTTATACCCATTTACACATGAAATATCTAAATCCTTGGACAGTAATTTGCAAGTTGATGTCATATACACAGGTCGATCACTCCATCTTAATAAAGAAATTGCAAGATTTTGAATTTTCAAATAAATTACTTTTAGGTACTTCTAGATTCTTACCTTAAAAATAGATGGCAGTGTATAGTTTATAAAAAATGTGCATCAAAAAAGTATGAAGCACCATCGGGAGTTCTTCAAGGTGCCAATTTGGGACCATTGTTATTTCTTTTATTTATTAATGACTTGTCAACTGTCATTAATCACTCTGAACATGCTTTGTTTGCCGATGACTTAAAGCTTTGGAAGGTTGTGCATTCGCTAGATGACTGTACCGCTTTGCAAAGTGACATGAATAAAATTTATAGAGTGAAAAAAATAATTTGAACTTTAATGTTAATAAATGCTACACTCTTACATTTACTAGAAAGAAGAACTTTATCCGATTTCCATATAGTATGAACCAAATATTATTAAACTTTAAAGATGATATAGTTTTTTAAAAATATTATGACCTTAAAGTGTCTTTATTATGCTTTTGTAAGATCAAAGTTGGAATATGCCTCGGTCATCTGGAGTCCACACTATCAAGTTCATATTGATCGATTAAAAGCCATGCAGAGACGTTTCTTAAAATACCTAAGCTATAGAATTGATGGAGTGTATCCTCCCATCGACATATCTCATGATGAGTTACTATCTATTCATAGTTTTTCAAGTCTCAATGTAAGACGAAAATATTACTCGGTTGTTACGCTCAATAAAATTATTAATAGTAAAATTGACTGCCCTGAATTGCTTATAAAAATTAACCTTAATGTGCCTCAAATAGCTTCCAGATACGCTGACTGATTTTACCTAAGCACACCTCGTACCAATATTTTAGAGATGTTGTACCCGGTCTAAAATCAAATCCGGGTACCCGATAGCAGTACCCGGGTATCCCCGGATACCCAAAATATATAACAAAAATGTTAGTGTACATCTGAGGTAGCTACAATTTCTTTCTTTTACGCCGGGAGTTCTAAATTGAACTAAATTGAAATAGTACCTACTCACCAATTCAAACTGGGAGTCGTCTGTTATTCGTTACTATTTTCAAACTTCCAAGTGCTATCAAATTCAAGTACGTGACTTTTTGTTCGAAATTGGTAGCAGCATCAATATCACATAGAGGATGTTTATGTTGCTTCCTTCCATACTGACCGATTTAATGGTACTATTGATGGGTTGAATATTTTCTTGAAGCCGATTTATTGCTTTATATAAAACAAAAACAACAGTTTATGTGGTGTGGATGGGGTTATTCTTGTTATTACTGCAGGGTTATGTTTTTCTAGAGCTTATTCCTATTGTTTTTAAAGTTTTTATCAGCTTTTCCGAAAAAGGCTGACTTTCTGGATATTACATAATTTACTAGTCGAGTACCCGGGTCCTGAAAATATACCCGGGTCGACCCGGGTACCCGCCAACATCCGTACAATATTTTAAAAAATTCACCTATATATGCCATGTGTAATAATTATAATAACATTAGCCATTATATAGACATCTATAACTGTAGCTTACAGAAAATAAAAACTTACTGTTTGGAGTATAATTGCTGTTCTGTTATACCTTCATATTATTATTTGTGTAGTTTAGTTATTTAGTACAAAATATTGTAAATCTTATTATCCTGTTCTGTAATTGGGTTTTACCTGTAGAGCAGTGTAAATTAAAATAAATAAATAAATAAACAGTTGATCTGGGTGTCACATTTGACAGTTCCCTTACATTTTCGAGTCATATTAATAAGTCAGTAAATGATTCATTAAAAATGTTAGGATTTTTAATAAGCAGCACTTTTAATTTTAAAAATAGTCAAACTATAATAAAACTTTATAATGCTTATGTTCGAACCAGATTGAAATTTTTTGCAGTTATTTGGTCACCTATGTATGATATATATAAGATACAAATTGAGCGAGTTCAGAAGCGTTTCATCAGATTTCTGCAATACAAAGTAACAGGTGTTTACCCATCGCTAACGCCCTCATATTTAGAACTGTTAGACATATTTAAACTTCAAACTCTTGAAAAACGTCGATGTATTTCTTCATTAGTATTTTTGCATCATATAATTCATTATAGAATTAATTGTTGTTCCACTATTTTGATGCAGCTAAATTTCCTTTTACCAAGACTAACTTCACGTTAACCTGAAATAAAAGAAGCATTTGCAATAGGAAGGAAGGCAGAAGACAAAATAGTAATAGTGAAATTCAGCTCTTTGCAGTTCAAACAAAAGCAAAAGCGACAGACATTTTTAGTACCAGAAGAAAACAATGAAGTTGTAGACGAGCCCCAACGCAAATTATCAGCACAGAAATACTTTATTTAACTTCAAACATTGGTTTTTCTTTGGATATTTCATTCGGAAATTTGACCTGAACACTATTTCTCTTTTGGGACCATTTTTGGGATCTTCGGGACTAGTCCCGGGACCTGAAATTTAGCTCCAAGTCCCGAAAACACATTTGGTCCCGAGACTTGGAAACCCTAACGAGCAGCAACAAAACAAAACAGAAAACAAACAAAAACTATGGATAATAGGCACATGGAACTTACAAGGCACAAACTACGAAGGAGCTTTAAAAAAATTAGAGTTAGAGGCAAAACGCTACGACCTAAAAGTGCTGGCAGTTCAAGAGACAAAAAAAAGACAATTTTGAAATATCTTTGGAAGATTATTCATTTTTTAACAGCGGAAAGAAAAACCGGATTTTTGGAACTGGATTTTTAGTAGCAAAGAAGGTAAAGGAGAAAATAAAAAGTTTCACGCCAATAAATGAAAGACTATGTTACATCACAATGGAAGTTGGGAACAATATTATAAACATTATAAATGGTCACGCTCCAACAGAAGAGAAGTAAGAAGAGGTCAAAGATGAATTTTATGAAAGCCTAGAAAACATTTATGAACAAATAAACTCCAGCCAAATAAAGATAATAATAGGAGATTTCAACGACAAAATTGGAAATGAAGAAGCCTTCAGACCTACAATTGGTCAACACAGTAAACACAAAGCAACAAATGAAAATGGATCAAAATTGGTAAGCTTTGCACCAGGTAAAGACTGTAAAATTATAAGTACTTACTTCAAAAGGAAAGAGATACATAAAGGGACATGGATAGCACCGAATGGCAAGACTACTAACCAAGTGGACCATATGCTGATACAAAATAAGTATGTAAAAATGGTGAAAAATGTAAAATCTAGAAGAGGAGCAGATGTGAACTCTGATCATTACCTAGTAACAGTCACAATGGAATGAAATGTTGAGATAAGGAGGAAGCAAAACCACACAACCAAAAAAGTGAAATACAAAGTAGAATGGTTAAAACAACAAGATTGGCAAAAACAATATGTGGAGAATATAGAAACAAGAATAAAAGAAAGAGGAAAGGAAGACGAAGATATCGAGAAAAACTGGAAGGAGATTAAAGATTGCTTAAAGAGCGCAGCAGAACAAGTTCTAAGGAAAAAGGGGAAAAGGGAAAGAGCAAATAAGTGATTTAATACCGACGGTGAAAAGGAGCGAGTGAAAAAATTTGAAACAAGAAAGCAAATGATAGAAACTAGAAGACAGGAAGATAGAGGAAAATATGCAAAACAAAGAAAAAAAAAAGAATCTATAGGAAAGCAAAGAGAAATTTCTGGCAAAGGCGGATGGAACAGATGGAAAATTATTATAAAAACGGAGAAATCAAATTTTTTTACCACAAAACAAAGCAAACCAAAAGAGGCTACGAACAAGCACCTACAGCCGCTAAAAACGGGAATGGAGAAAGAATAAGTGATGAAGAACAAGTAATTATGGGCTGGAAAACTTATTTTCAATATCTGCTGAACGGTGAAGAAGAAACCAGCCAAAATGACGACAAGGACAACCATGAAGAAAGAATGTGCACAGAGAAAACAAGGGGAGGAAGAAAATGTGTAGTCCCTAACAAGAGAGGAGGTAAAAAGCTTATTAAAGAATCTAAAGAATGGTGAACACCCAGGTGAAAATGGAATAAAAAACGAATTAATTAAATACGGAGGAGAGGAAATAACTACAACGATATACAATTTAGTTAGTAAAATCTGGAAAGAAGAGGAGATGCCAAAGGAATGGAAAGAAGCGATAATAATGCCGCTACATAAAAAGGGAGAGGAATAGCATTACTGGATACAATAACCTACAAAATAATAGCCACAATACTAAGAAACAAACTGCAAACCTATACAGAGAAGAAACTGGGGGAGTACCAAGCAGGATTTAAACCAGGCCGCTCAGTCACTGACCAATTGTTCATCCTAAAGGAAATACAAGAAATGTGCCATGAATACAATAAAGTAATACACGTAGCCTATATTGACTTTCTAAAATCATATGACTCAATATATAGAGAAAACTTATACAAGGCTATGGAAGAGTTAGACATACCTAAGAAATTAATTAAACTAGTACAGATGACTACGGAATACGTCAAACAACGTCAAATGGACAGGATGTCGGAGAGTTTCATAGTAAAAAATGGAGTTAGACAAGGAGGAGACCCACTTTCAACAGTCCTATTCAACATAATTCTGGAATATGTAATAAGAAGTAAAGTAAACAGAACATGAAGCATAATCAGTGAAAGATACCAATGTATAGCTTACGCCGATGATTTAGTGTTAATAGCGAACAACAAAAAAGATCTGGTAAAAGTAACAAGGAATATCGAGGAAAAGGCAAAGCAAGTAGGATTTCACAATAATGACAAGAAATCTAAGTATATGGTGATGAGGAAACAGAACAATGCAATAGAAAACCAAAACCTGTTAGTAACACGACAATCCGAAGAAGCATTGGAAATGGAGAGAGTGGAGGTATACACATATCTGGGGGTGCAGATAACAGAGGACGGAAAAGAAGAGGAAGACATAAAAATGACACTGGGAAAAGACGACAAAGCAGCAGGAGCACTAGCATCTTTACTAAAGTCAAAATACTTATCACAGAAAGCAAAAAAACAGATTTATAGGACAGTATTAAGACCTATAGCAACATATGGATGTAAAGTATGGAAGTTAGGGACTGTATGAGAAGCCAAGTTACTGATCTGGGAACAAAAGATTTTAAGAAAAATTTACGGAGGACAAAGAAAACGGAGAGTGGAGAAGAAGAACGAACAAGGAATTAGCAGAACTATACAAAGAAGCAACAATAGTACAATACATAAAACGACAACGAATCAGATGGCTAAGACATGTGCAGCGTATGGAAAATAGCAGAATAACAAAGTTAGTAATGAAGACGAAACCAATAGGAGTAAGGGGTATAGGGAGACCAAGAAGCAGATGGAATGAGAAAGTAATACGGGACCTGAAGGAAATAGGAATAGTAGATTGGAGAAGAAAAGCAGCAGACTGTGAAGAATGGAAAAAGATAACCAAAGCAATGGGTCGTCACAGCCTGTAAAAGCCATATATATATATAACTTCACGTTATCGTACTTATTTTTACTTAGATAAACCCAGAACCAATATCTTGTGTCAATCGCCTCGATACATGACCTGTGATTTGGCTAACAAATTAATTGACTGTATTGATATATTTAATGAAAATAGTACCAAATTTAAACTAGATTGCTCTCGTGTACTGTGCCAGTCTATTGTTCTTTGTACATAGTATATATCTATTAATTTACATTTTTTACTTTGTTTTAACCTATCTTTTTTGCTGCTATAAACTTATAGTAGTCCCTGCTATAATTTTACTAAAAGTACTCCACATAAGAATATGTTCTACTTATAGAGTAACTGTTTAATATTTTTTGTTATGATAAGTACTACTTACTACAATGTTATACCTACTACTAATAATTTTGTTAAACCTAATTTAGTGTATTATTTTTATTTGTTTTTCAAACTATGATTTGTGGCATCACATATAATTTTGTTAATTAAGATATATGACATGTTTATTTTACAAATTTCGATTAGTATTAAGCCTAGATCAACTGTATACGATCTACAATGCCCTCGTTGATTTAATATTGTGGTATGGTATAATAGGCTGGGGAGGCGCCCGGGATAACGTTATAAAAAAACTCCAAACAATACAAAACTGCATTTTAAAAGTGATGCTCAAGAAAGAGAAGCGTTACTCCACCGAGCGGAAATAACTGTCCTAAATCTGAGACAAAAATTTTGTAGAAAAGGTTTTGCTGACACAAACTGCGAAAGCAGCAGATTTGACAGGTGTTTCTAGTCGAAATATAGCCAAAATTGCCAATGCGGTTTTCGAAGAATTAAATCTAATTTCAAAAGACGATGCGGCATTGGTCGTAGATAAAAATAAAATTCGGAGGGAGGTACATAAAAATAACATAAACTTTAAGATGCAAATAAAGTTATGCCTAAAGGCCTCTATTTCGATAGAAGAAAAGACCAAACTATGATTCAGGAAAACAATCGTCGAATTATTAAAACTGAAGAAAATGTATTAGTTGAAAAACAGGAAAGTAAATCTTTTGGGAATCTATCTCTTAGGCATTCACGAGTGCCAGATATTGCTACAAAAATTATAAGTTACATAAAATCTCATAGTGATGTGGACTTATCGCAACTAATGGTCATGGGATGCAATGGAACAAATGTAAACACCGGTTGGAAATAAACCACTGCAGTGGAGTGTGTGTTTGTTGCACTCTAACGAGTTACCTTTACGGCATTTATTACAAAAACTAGATGGCCACACGAAAAGTGTTTATACTTATTCAGGACCAGTTGGTTCTCTACTTCCTAATTGCAAAAAATTGAACCTGTTAAATTTAAAGCAATTATAACCGACTTTCCCCAGGTAAATGCAAACGACCTAAGTACAGATCAAGAATATTTGTTTGATATTTGTCAAGCAATCGGAAATGGAACGTGTCCCATAAGTTTATCGAGAAAGAGTCCGGGAAAGATGGCACACTCGAAGTGGTTAACGACCACAAACCGAATCCTAAGGTTATATGTAGAACTTGCAGCTACTAACTGAATTTGTAATAAAAGTATCTGCTCGAATGTGGTTTGAGATTAGAACACAACCACGCATTGAATATGGTGCTAGATTGGTATGGAAAACAATTCAGGTTTCAAGAGATTTCCCGAATCACGTGAAGATCATTATTGATAAGGTAATACAAGACAATGCGTATTTCGCACACACAGGTAACCTCTTAATAGCCATGTTGACAGATGAACAGCAACACATTAGAGAGCTAGCTGTGAAAAGAATTCTGAAGGCAAGTAAAACGGATGTAAAAATCGCATTTTTAAAATACCTAAAATAAATTTTAGCCAAGATGATTATATTGACCTAATAGACTGGTTTAGCTGCACGGTAACAGAACCTCCACTGACAAAAAATATGTCTCCAGAAGAGCTGTTAGATATTGTCACAAATAATGTGAAATTTGACAATTTTTCGTGTCACACCCAGGCAGTTGAAAGGGGTGTCAAGATAATAACAGATGCGTCATTAAAAGTATGTGGTGAAAAATCTAGAGATGGCTATATACGCGCTAAGATTAATGCAAGAAAGGACTTGCCGAATTTTAGCACAAAAAGCAGTACTTCGCGTGAAGAAATCAGTGAATTGCAATGCAAATACCAATGTTTTGTCCAAGTTATGTAACTATTTTAATTGGAATAAAAATCAAATCAAATAAAAAAGGAATTAATTTTTTGGGTACCCATGGGCCTGGGTAATTTTTTTTTTAATTCGATCCAGATTTAAAGAGAAACATAAATGCTTCATGTTGCATGTTTTACAAAGTAGCCCAGCATCAAGTCATTATGAAGAATTGCATGTACAGAACTATGGGAGATTTACTTTGTTAGCATAAAATTCACATGAATTGTTTTTTTAATTACCTAACTTAAAACTTTAAAACTGAATATCTTAGAAATGATTCATATTTTTGATCATAGAATACTTCTGCAAAGTATGTCCCCTTATTTTAGAAACACCCTTTATAAATACATCAACATCCCCCTTTGTTGGGTTGTATTCATGGGTTATTTCTAGTTTTGTCGTTTTGTGATCGAGACTATTGGTAAATGCATTGTTGGCAAGATAGTGGAAATCGACGAGTCGATATTTGGAAAACGGAAGTATAATCGCGGAAAACATATGGATGGACAATGGGTTTTTGGTGGTATTTCTCGAGAAACAAAGGCTTGTTTCTTGGTTCCTGTAGACAATAGGTCTAAAGAAACGTTAATTGCCATCATTCGTGGTCGGGTGGAGCCAGGGACCACGATTTCTTCAGATTGTTGGAAAGCCTACGATTGTTTAAACAACAAAACTGGTTGCCACACGAACACGATTGAGGGCCTTTGGCGGCGAGTAGAAGCCAAGTTTCCCGACAGAAACTGCCAAACGCCTCTTTTCGATTCGTATTTGGCTGAATTTATGTATCGCCTTGAAGACGAGCAGGGCGATTTTTACTTCCGCTTTTTAAAGGACGTTGCAGAGGTTTACCCGCCTTCGACGCACGACGATGATGACGAGGGGGATGCAGCATGAAGGAGGGGGCAGCGGCTGAAGTGCATATTCTTTTTTGTTACTTTTTGACGAAATGTTATTGTTGTTTGTTTAGTAGTAGTAAATACTACTTTTTTAACTTTTTGTCGTCTTTAAATGCCATTTTTTATTGTTAGTTTTACATTTTGCCCAAAAATGGCCATTAGTTTCATTTCTACGTCTGTCGCTTGCTCAATCACTTTAAATCGCCATTTATTCCGTTTTGGCTTTTATCATTTGTTTGGAAACCACTGCTTTTCGGGGGTTTTCTGCGCTTGTTTAAAAAAAATCGTTAGAGCAGTTTTTGAAAAAATCGAAAAAAACTGAAAAAAACACAAGAGTAAAAACCTACTTGCGGTTATGCGATTTTCTTCAAAAGCTTGCTGTCTCATCTACATAGTACACAAAACTTATATGAAGTTTCAACGCCATACCTCTTTTCGTTTTTGAGATATTCTGTTCACAGACATACACACACACACACACAGACAGACCAATGAAAAAAAAATGTTTTTTGGGATCAGGGATACTCTAAAACGTGAAGATCTGTTGAAAACTCAATTTAGAATTTTTAAGGTAAATCCAATATTTCCTTTATCGTAAAAAGAATTAAAAATGGTAATGTGTATTTTGATTTCGATCAATGGAAGTGATTGTTAGTTTTTGCCGAAAAGTAAAAGATACTAGTACGAAAAAGTGGGTGTTTTCGGCAGCTAAACACTATCGTAATTTATAGCTTTTAGATGCAGTAGAACAAAAAAATGTTTTTAGGAATAGTTCTGTTTAGAGTAGGGTATTTACAGCTTAAATGATTAATCTTCTGGACCTGCACATGTATGGGTAGTAGCTTACCCCCTTGGAGTGGATACATAACAGTTTCTTTTGCGAAATCTGATATGCACTCTATCAAAATGCTCTGATTTGTTATACTTTTCAGCGAGTTCACGCTCCCTAAAATTGTGTGCTTCAGTTTTTACCCCTAGCCCCCCTTTAATTTAAAATCTTAGTGAAATTTTAGTGTCTTTTTTAAACGCTATCTAATAACTTTTACAATTTTAACCTGGCCACACTGGATTACTACCACCGTTGACGCGTTGACAGTCAGCATAAAAGATATGGTGGCGGTTCGTAACGAACATCTGCAATATTTTAGACAACTTTAGAAATCCTGTAGCTTTATTACTGCCGTAGCAAGTAATGTTTTATTAACAAATTAAACTTTCAGAGTCCTTCATTAATCATTAATTTATTCTACACTCTTCGTGGAATTGAGCGTGTTAAAACGTTAAAACTTCGTTAACCTACAAAACCTTAGTGCCAAAGATACGCATACATAGACACGAGCCTCGTTGAAACTGTTCGAATTAAATGTTCTTCCAATGAAAACGAATACTTTTTGACGATAGAAACCTTAGGCAAATAATATCCACAGCAATAATTCTACTCATATGTCACTTATTCGTTTAAAAGTATCGGCGTGTTGCGAAGTTACAAACAAGACAGTAATTCCCGGGTATGAGTCATGCGCTCAAGGCTCAAGGCCATCGGAAGCAGGAATGCAATTTAATTTTTTCAATGGCAGTTTACAAGATGGGTGAATGCTGTAGCAATAGGTGTTTGGAGAACAAGAACGCTTAGCAAATATTATTTACGATAATAGTTCTACGTACATGCAAATAATATCTACCGACAGCAATAACCTTACTTACATGTCCCAACATTTTATGCCAGCATCGTTTCATAGCATTTCTAACAGCACGGTAATGTAATTTTGACATTTTGAGTCATGAATACACTGGAAGGCGATAATCATAAAAATAAACAATACCTAAAATACGTATTTAATGTAAATTTGTTTGGATAACGCACAGAGAAGTAATGTTGCAGTCTCTCACCAACACAAAGTTGCAGTTTGCGCGACGTTTAACTGATCATGCGCGAACATCCAGGGGCGCAGGAGCAGGGGGCCCCCTCATAGAATATATTGGGGGGGCAAATAGTGTAATTTGCCCCCCTGATATATTTCATACGGTTTTTAAAAATGTGTACATAGGGTTTTCACATTAATCTATAGGTACAACATGCTAAAACTCGTTCTATTGTAGGTGGTGCAGAAATAAAACACGAAGAATTTGTAAAACAAGTTTTTATATTTAGGTCGACAGCGGAGAATTCGATATAGTCCATTTTTGTTTCATATAGTAGCAAATGCCGAAATTCTAGGGATATCATTGACAACAAGCATACATTTCTTATGATTTTTGTGGTGAGGTTAGGCTTCATGTCGACAGGTTGACATTTCATTATTTTAAATTATAGCTTTGGCTATTATAAACTTGAAATGTGATTTTGTAATTTGATTTTAACTAGTTGGTAGGTATTGCAATAAAGGGACCTCGGTAGGCGAGCGGCGATTGCCGTTGCAGCCGAGGTCACATTGAAAATCATGGAGCGCTCGAGCCGGAGCGTTGAGAGTTCAACTCCCGGCACGGGCGGTCTAGATTTTCAATTAATTAAGGCTAGGTTTAAGTGACTCCCGCGCCCCCTGAAGTAATGCGTAAGCGGTTCCGGGGGGCAACGGTAGTCGGTAGGGAAATTAAAAAAAAAAAAAAAAAAAGTATTGCAATAAGAACAATTTTAGTTTACAATAGCCAGAACTACAGTTTAAAATAACTACAGTGTCAATCAGTCAACATAGAACTTATCCGCATTGCAAATATAATAACCACAAGTTTATGTAACACAATGCAATTCAGTGAGAATGTTTGTTCTCAATGGTTTCCCTAGATTGCATTTCCATATGAAAAAATCTGTAAAGAGGTCTACACTGAACTTCCCTCGCACGAATTACATCCATTTGCAAAAAATGTGAATTACATCAATTTTCGCCCCCAGGCTAATATTTCGAGCCGAGTTTCTGCTGCGTTAGAAAGACACCATATTATTCTGTCCCACTTGTGATGTTTACCCTGTATCTACTAGGTCTCATTTTTGACAATGATAAAGCCTGAGCTATGTACAAATTATTACATTTATCTACTTCTCAATTAAAGCAAAAATAAAGAAAATTTAATTGTTTTAAGGTGCTCACCTTGTATATACTACTCTGAGATGTTTTCGGTTTTATGCCAGGTAGCTATATAATCTGCATGCAAAATATCGTCTTCCTCCAACAAATAGTTGTTGAGCTTAACCGCCAACAGGCAGACAGAGAGATAGACTATTATAGTTGTTTATGTGTCAAGTACCATGAGATAAAAAAAATGATTCTGAGTAGGCCTTGATATGTGTTATACGTTTGGCAGTACTGAAGTGTATTGTCAGTGTATGTCAAATTCGAGATTTGCAGGTTAAGTTTTACGTCAGTCTGTGTCAAACAACAAACAAAACCTAACCTTTTAAACTCGAATTTGATATAGACTGACAATACACTTCAGTACTGCCAAACGTATAACACATATCAAGGCCTGCTCAGAATAATTTTTTTTTATCTCATGGTATATAAATGTAGGACTTTCTTGGAGTATTTTATGCAGAGCGAGCGTAGCGTAGCAGTAAAGAGGACGAGTCAAATAAGGTTTGATTATGTACGAGCTGCATGCAAAGCTTTACGTTCGACTGCACTGCAGAAGATATTATTTTATCTACAATATCATTTATATTACACACAGAAAATTCAACGATCTATTACCGCAAGGTATTGAAGATGAATTTCTTTCTATTCTTTGTAAAGTTTTCAGTAACCTAATACAATCTTGTTTCCTGATTTTAATAAAATGACATTTATTTTCATAATAACTATTGAATATTGACAGGCGGACAGTGGCATTTTATGGACGCTAATAATAAAGCGTTTTTGAAACAGTCGAACATAAAGCTTAGTCACGTTAAACCATTCAAAAAAAGGTTTTGCCCCCCCAGGATTACAGTAGTTCCTGCGCCGCTGCGAACATCTGTTATTCTGTTCGTGTTCTGGCGAAATCGTGGAGGGAGAAAGGGTCTGGAAGAAGGCATAAAATAAAATTCTGGGTAAAAGCTAACCTGAACTGAAAGAAGACGGAAAGAGTACTGGTTAGCTCAACCTTTAATGATCTGGACAGTTCTGTTTGGTGTAATTATTATTAATTTAAGCACCACTCTCAGCGTTTCGGTTGCAGTTATTATACTCAGCTAGTTATGTTTATAGGAGTTCAGAGCCCTTAAATTGCCCTCTAATATAAACAAAATAACGAATTATTTGAATACAGAATGTTTGAATTTTTCTTTCGATTGGATTCATATTGAAACACACCCAAGCGTGCCTAGAAGCCTTCTTAAGTGTAATATGACGTTTGTATTTGGTTTGAATGCAATATGTGACACTGCGAGATGATTTTGGTGAACTTATTATTAATTTAAGCAGCACTTTCAGCGTTTCGGTTGCAGTTAAGCTATTATAAACAGCTAGTTATGTTTATAGGAGTTCAGAGACCTTAAATTGCCCTCTACTATAAACAAAATAATGAATTATTTGAATACAGAGTGTTTGAATTTTTCTTTCGATTGGATTCATATTGAAACACACCCAAGCGTGCCTAGAAGCCTTCTTAAGTGTAATATGACGTTTGTATCTAGTTTGAATTCAATATGTGACACTGCGAGATGATTTTGGTGAACTTATTATTAATTTAAGCAGCACTTTCAGCGTTTCGGTTGCAGTTAAGCTATTATAAACAGCTAGTTATGTTTATAGGAGTTCAGAGACCTTAAATTGCCCTCTACTATAAACAAAATAATGAATTATTTGAATACAGAGTGTTTGAATTTTTCTTTCGATTGGATTCATATTGAAACACACCCAAGCGTGCCTAGAAGCCTTCTTAAGTGTAATATGACGTTTGTATCTAGTTTGAATTCAATATGTGACACTGCGAGATGCTTTTGCCGTACTTACTATTAATTTAAGCACCACTCTTAGCGTTTCGGTTGCAGTTAAGCTATTATACACAGATAGTTATGTTTATAGGAGCTCAGAGAACTTAAATTGCCCTCTAATATAAAAAAATAACGAATTATTTGAATACAGAATGTTTGAATTTTTCTTTCGATTGGATTCATATTGAAACACACCAAAGCGTGCCTAGAAGCCTTTTTAAGTGTAATATGACGTTTGTATCTAGTTTGAATGCAATATGTGACACTGCGAGATGCTTTTGGTATACTTATTATTAATTTAAGCACCACTCTCAGCGTTTCGGTTGCAGTTAAGCTATTATACACAGCTAGTTATGTTTATAGGAGTGCAGAGCCCTTAAATTGCCCTCTAATATAAACAAAATAACGAATTATTTGAATACAAAATGTTTGAATTTTTCTTTCGATTGGATTCATATTGAAACACACCCAAGCGTGCCTAGAAGCCTTCTTAAGTGTAATATGACGTTTGTATCTAGTTTGAATTCAATATGTGACACTGCGAGATGCTTTTTCCGTACTTACTATTAATTTAAGCACCACTCTTAGCGTTTCGGTTGCAGTTAAGCTATTATACACAGATAGTTATGTTTATAGGAGTTCGGAGTCCTTAAATTGCCCTCTAATATAAAAAAATTACGAATTATTTGAATACAGAATGTTTGAATTTTTCTTTCGATTGGATTCATATTGAAACACACCCAACCGTGCCTAGAAGCCTTCTTAAGTGTAATATGACGTTTGTATCTAGTTTGAATGCAATATGTGACACTGCGAGATGCTTTTGGTATACTTATTATTAATTTAAGCACCACTCTCAGCGTTTCGGTTGCAGTTAAGCTATTATACACAGCTAGTTATGTTTATAGGAGTTCAGAGCCCTTAAATTGCCCTGTAATATAAACAAAATAACGAATTATTTGAATACAGAATGTTTGAATTTTTCTTTCGATTGGAATTATATTGAAACACCCAAGCGTGCCTAAAAGCCTTCTTAAGTGTAATATGACGTTTGTATTTAGTTTGAATGCAATATGTGACACTGCGAGATGATTTTGGTGTACTTATTATTAATTTAAGCAGCACTTTCAGCGTTTCGGTTGCAGTTAAGCTATTATACACAGCTAGTTATGTTTATAGGAGTTCAGAGACCTTAAATTGCCCTCTACTATAAACAAAATAATGAATTATTTGAATACAGAGTGTTTGAATTTTTCTTTCGATTGGATTCATATTGAAACACACCCAAGCGTGCCTAGAAGCCTTCTTAAGTGTAATATGACGTTTGTATCTAGTTTAAATTCAATATGTGACACTGCGAGATGTCTTTTCCGTACTTACTATTAATTTAAACACCACTCTTAGCGTTTCGGTTGCAGTTAAGCTATTATACACAGATAGTTATGTTTATAGGAGCTCAGAGAACTTAAATTGCCCTCTAATATAAAAACATAACGAATTATTTGAATACAGAATGTTTGAATTTTTCTTTCGATTGGATTCATATTGAAACACACCAAAGCGTGCCTAGAAGCCTTTTTAAGTGTAATATGACGTTTGTATCTAGTTTGAATGCAATATGTGACACTGCGAGATGCTTTTGGTATACTTATTATTAATTTAAGCACCACTCTCAGCGTTTCGGTTGCAGTTAAGCTATTATACACAGCTAGTTATTTTTATAGGAGTTCAGAGCCCTTAAATTGCCCTGTAATATAAACAAAATAACGAATTATTTGAATACAGAATGTTTGAATTTTTCTTTCCATTGGAATCATATTGAAACACCCAAGCGTGCCTAGAAGCCTTCTTAAGTGTAATATGACGTTTGTATTTAGTTTGAATGCAATATGTGACACTGCGAGATGCTTTTGGTATACTTATTATTAATTTAAGCAGCACTTTCAGCGTTTCGGTTGCAGTTAAGCTATTATACACAGCTAGTTATGTTTATAGGAGTTCAGAGCCCTTAAATTGCCCTGTAATATAAACAAAATAACGAATTATTTGAATACAGAATGTTTGAATTTTTCTTTCGATTGGAATCATATTGAAACACCCAAGCGTGCCTAGAAGCCTTCTTAAGTGTAATATGACGTTTGTATCTAGTTTGAATTCAATATGTGACACTGCGAGATGCTTTTGGTATACTTATTATTAATTTAAGCACAACTCTCAGCGTTTCGGTTGCAGTTAAGCTATTATACACAGCTAGTTATGTTTATAGGAGTTCAGAGCCCTTAAATTGCCCTGTAATATAAACAAAATAACGAATTATTTGAATACAGAATGTTTGAATTTTTCTTTCGATTGGAATCATATTGAAACACCCAAGCGTGCCTAGAAGCCTTCTTAAGTGTAATATGACGTTTGTATTTAGTTTGAATGCAATATGTGACACTGCGAGATGCTTTTGGTATACTTATTATTAATTTAAGCAGCACTTTCAGCGTTTCGGTTGCAGTTAAGCTATTATACACAGCTAGTTATGTTTATAGGAGTTCAGAGCCCTTAAATTGCCCTGTAATATAAACAAAATAACAAATTATTTGAATACAGAATGTTTGAATTTTTCTTTCGATTGGAATCATATTGAAACACCCAAGCGTGCCTAGAAGCCTTCTTAAGTGTAATATGACGTTTGTATCTAGTTTGAATTCAATATGTGACACTGCGAGATGTTTTTTCCGTACTTACTATTAATTTAAGCACCACTCTTAGCGTTTCGGTTGCAGTTAAGCTATTATACACAGATAGTTATGTTTATAGGAGTTCGGAGACCTTAAATTGCCCTCTAATATAAAAAAATAACGAATTATTTGAATACAGAATGTTTGAATTTTTCTTTCGATTGGATTCATATTGAAACACACCCAAGCGTGCCTAGAAGCCTTCTTAAGTGTAATATGACGTTTGTATCTAGTTTGAATGCAATATGTGACACTGCGAGATGCTTTTGGTATACTTATTATTAATTTAAGCACCACTCTCAGCGTTTCGGTTGCAGTTAAGCTATTATACACAGCTAGTTATGTTTATAGGAGTTCAGAGCCCTTAAATTGCCCTCTAATATAAAAAAATTACGAATTATTTGAATACAGAATGTTTGAATTTTTCTTTCGATTGGATTCATATTGAAACACACCCAAGCGTGCCTAGAAGCCTTCTTAAGTGTAATATGACGTTTGTATCTAGTTTGAATGCAATATGTGACACTGCGAGATGCTTTTGGTATACTTATTATTAATTTAAGCACCACTCTCAGCGTTTCGGTTGCAGTTAAGCTATTATACACAGCTAGTTATGTTTATAGGAGTTCAGAGCCCTTAAATTTCCTTGTAATATAAACAAAATAACGAATTATTTGAATACAGAATGTTTGAATTTTTCTTTCGATTGGAATCATATTGAAACACCCAAGCGTGCCTAGAAGCCTTCTTAAGTGTAATATGACGTTTGTATTTAGTTTGAATGCAATATGTGACACTGCGAGATGCTTTTGGTATACTTATTATTAATTTAAGCAGCACTTTCAGCGTTTCGGTTGCAGTTAAGCTATTATACACAGCTAGTTATGTTTATAGGAGTTCAGAGCCCTTAAATTGCCCTGTAATATAAACAAAATAACGAATTATTTGAATACAGAATGTTTGAATTTTTCTTTCGATTGGAATCATATTGAAACACCCAAGCGTGCCTAGAAGCCTTCTTAAGTGTAATATGACGTTTGTATCTAGTTTGAATTCAATATGTGACACTGCGAGATGTTTTTTCCGTACTTACTATTAATTTAAGCACCACTCTTAGCGTTTCGGTTGCAGTTAAGCTATTATACACAGATAGTTATGTTTATAGGAGTTCGGAGACCTTAAATTGCCCTCTAATATAAACAAAATAACGAATTATTTGAATACAAAATGTTTGAATTTTTCTTTCGATTGGATTCATATTGAAACACACCCAAGCGTGCCTAGAAGCCTTCTTAAGTGTAATATGACGTTTGTATCTAGTTTGAATGCAATATGTGACACTGCGAGATGCTTTTGGTATACTTATTATTAATTTAAGCACCACTCTTAGCGGGTGCGGTTGCAGTTAAGCTATTATACACAGATAGTTATGTTTATAGGAGTTCGGAGACCTTAAATTGCCCTCTAATATAAAAAAATTACGAATTATTTGAATACAGAATGTTTGAATTTTTCTTTCGATTGGATTCATATTGAAACACACCCAAGCGTGCCTAGAAGCCTTCTTAAGTGTAATATGACGTTTGTATCTAGTTTGAATGCAATATGTGACACTGCGAGATGCTTTTGGTATACTTATTATTAATTTAAGCACCACTCTCAGCGTTTCGGTTGCAGTTAAGCTATTATACACAGCTAGTTATGTTTATAGGAGTTCAGAGCCCTTAAATTGCCCTGTAATATAAACAAAATAACGAATTATTTGAATACAGAATGTTTGAATTTTTCTTTCGATTGGAATCATATTGAAACACACCCAAGCGTGCCTAGAAGCCTTCTTAAGTGTAATATGACGTTTGTATTTAGTTTGAATGCAATATGTGACACTGCGAGATGATTTTGATGTACTTATTATTAATTTAAGCAGCACTTTCAGCGTTTCGGTTGCAGTTAAGCTATTATACACAGCTAGTTATGTTTATAGGAGTTCAGAGACCTTAAATTGCCCTCTACTATAAACAAAATAATGAATTATTTGAATACAGAGTGTTTAAATTTTTCTTTCGATTGGATTCATATTGAAACACACCCAAGCGTGCCTAGAAGCCTTCTTAAGTGTAATATGACGCTTGTATCTAGTTTGAATTCAATATGTGACACAGCGAGATGTCTTTTCCGTACTTGCTATTAATTTAAGCACCACTCTTAGCGTTTCGGTTGCAGTTAAGCTATTATACACAGATAGTTATGTTTATAGGAGTTCAGAGACCTTAAATTGCCCTCTAATATAAAAAAATAACGAATTATTTGAATACAGAATGTTTGAATTTTTCTTTCGATTGGATTCATATTGAAACACACCCAAGCGTGCCTAGAAGCCTTCTTAAGTGTAATATGACGCTTGTATCTAGTTTGAATTCAATATGTGACACTGCGAGATGTCTTTTCCGTACTTACTATTAATTTAAGCACCACTCTTAGCGTTTCGGTTGCAGTTAAGCTATTATACACAGATAGTTATGTTTATAGGAGTTCAGAGACCTTAAATTACCCTCTAATATAAAAAAATAACGAATTATTTGAATACAGAATGTTTGAATTTTTCTTTCGATTGGAATCATATTGAAACACCCAAGCGTGCCTAGAAGCCTTCTTAAGTGTAATATGACGTTTGTATTTAGTTTGAATGCAATATGTGACACTGCGAGATGATTTTGGTGTACTTATTATTAATTTAAGCAGCACTTTCAGCGTTTCGGTTGCAGTTAAGCTATTATACACAGCTAGTTATGTTTATAGGAGTTCAGAGACCTTAAATTGCCCTCTACTATAAACAAAATAATGAATTATTTGAATACAGAGTGTTTGAATTTTTCTTTCGATTGGATTCATATTGAAACACACCCAAGCGTGCCTAGAAGCCTTCTTAAGTGTAATATGACGCTTGTATCTAGTTTGAATTCAGTATGTGACACTGCGAGATGTCTTTTCCGTACTTACTATTAATTTAAGCACCACTCTTAGCGTTTCGGTTGCAGTTAAGCTATTATACACAGATAGTTATGTTTATAGGAGTGCAGAGACCTTAAATTGCCCTCTAATATAAAAAAATAACGAATTATTGAATACAGAATGTTTGAATTTTTCTTTCGATTGGATTCATATTGAAACACACCCAAGCGTGCCTAGAAGCCTTCTTAAGTGTAATATGACGCTTGTATCTAGTTTGAATTCAATATGTGACACTGCGAGATGTCTTTTCCGTACTTACTATTAATTTAAGCACCACTTTTAGCGTTTCGGTTGCAGTTAAGCTATTATACACAGATAGTTATGTTTATAGGAGTTCACAGACCTTAAATTGCCCTCTAATATAAAAAAATAACGAATTATTTGAATACAGAATGTTTGAATTTTTCTTTCGATTGGATTCATATTGAAACACACCCAAGCGTGCCTAGAAGCCTTCTTAAGTGTAATATGACGCTTGTATCTAGTTTGAATTCAATATGTGACACAGCGAGATGTCTTTTCCGTACTTGCTATTAATTTAAGCACCACTCTTAGCGTTTCGGTTGCAGTTAAGCTATTATACACAGATAGTTATGTTTATAGGAGTTCAGAGACCTTAAATTGCCCTCTAATATAAAAAATAACGAATTATTTGAATACAGAATGTTTTGAATTTTTCTTTCGATTGGATTCATATTGAAACACACCAAGCGTGCCTAGAAGCCTTCTTAAGTGTAATATGACGCTTGTATCTAGTTTGAATTCAATATGTGACACAGCGAGATGTCTTTTCCGTACTTGCTATTAATTTAAGCACCACTCTTAGCGTTTCGGTTGCAGTTAAGCTATTATACACAGATAGTTATGTTTATAGGAGTTCAGAGACCTTAAATTGCCCTCTAATATAAAAAAATAACGAATTATTTGAATACAGAATGTTTGAATTTTTCTTTCGATTGGATTCATATTGAAACACACCCAAGCGTGCCTAGAAGCCTTCTTAAGTGTAATATGACGCTTGTATCTAGTTTGAATTCAATATGTGACACAGCGAGATGTCTTTTCCGTACTTGCTATTAATTTAAGCACCACTCTTAGCGTTTCGGTTGCAGTTAAGCTATTATACACAGATAGTTATGTTTATAGGAGTTCAGAGACCTTAAATTGCCCTCTAATATAAAAAAATAACGAATTATTTGAATACAGAATGTTTAAATTTTTCTTTCGATTGGATTCATATTGAAACACACCCAAGCGTGCCTAGAAGCCTTCTTAAGTGTAATATGACGCTTGTATCTAGTTTGAATTCAATATGTGACACTGCGAGATGTCTTTTCCGTACTTACTATTAATTTAAGCACCACTCTTAGCGTTTCGGTTGCAGTTAAGCTATTATACACAGATAGTTATGTTTATAGGAGTTCAGAGACCTTAATTACCCTCTAATATAAAAAAATAACGAATTATTTGAATACAGAATGTTTGAATTTTTCTTTCGATTGGAATCATATTGAAACACCCAAGCGTGCCTAGAAGCCTTCTTAAGTGTAATATGACGTTTGTATTTAGTTTGAATGCAATATGTGACACTGCGAGATGATTTTGGTGTACTTATTATTAATTTAAGCAGCACTTTCAGCGTTTCGGTTGCAGTTAAGCTATTATACACAGCTAGTTATGTTTATAGGAGTTCAGAGACCTTAAATTGCCCTCTACTATAAACAAAATAATGAATTATTTGAATACAGAGTGTTTGAATTTTTCTTTCGATTGGATTCATATTGAAACACACCCAAGCGTGCCTAGAAGCCTTCTTAAGTGTAATATGACGCTTGTATCTAGTTTGAATTCAGTATGTGACACTGCGAGATGTCTTTTCCGTACTTACTATTAATTTAAGCACCACTCTTAGCGTTTCGGTTGCAGTTAAGCTATTATACACAGATAGTTATGTTTATAGGAGTGCAGAGACCTTAAATTGCCCTCTAATATAAAAAAATAACGAATTATTGAATACAGAATGTTTGAATTTTTCTTTCGATTGGATTCATATTGAAACACACCCAAGCGTGCCTAGAAGCCTTCTTAAGTGTAATATGACGCTTGTATCTAGTTTGAATTCAATATGTGACACTGCGAGATGTCTTTTCCGTACTTACTATTAATTTAAGCACCACTTTTAGCGTTTCGGTTGCAGTTAAGCTATTATACACAGATAGTTATGTTTATAGGAGTTCACAGACCTTAAATTGCCCTCTAATATAAAAAAATAACGAATTATTTGAATACAGAATGTTTGAATTTTTCTTTCGATTGGATTCATATTGAAACACACCCAAGCGTGCCTAGAAGCCTTCTTAAGTGTAATATGACGCTTGTATCTAGTTTGAATTCAATATGTGACACTGCGAGATGCTTTTGGTATACTTATTATTAATTTAAGCACAACTCTCAGCGTTTCGGTTGCAGTTAAGCTATTATACACAGCTAGTTATGTTTATAGGAGTTCAGAGCCCTTAAATTGCCCTGTAATATAAACAAAATAACGAATTATTTGAATACAGAATGTTTGAATTTTTCTTTCGATTGGAATCATATTGAAACACCCAAGCGTGCCTAGAAGCCTTCTTAAGTGTAATATGACGTTTGTATTTAGTTTGAATGCAATATGTGACACTGCGAGATGCTTTTGGTATACTTATTATTAATTTAAGCAGCACTTTCAGCGTTTCGGTTGCAGTTAAGCTATTATACACAGCTAGTTATGTTTATAGGAGTTCAGAGCCCTTAAATTGCCCTGTAATATAAACAAAATAACGAATTATTTGAATACAGAATGTTTGAATTTTTCTTTCGATTGGAATCATATTGAAACACCCAAGCGTGCCTAGAAGCCTTCTTAAGTGTAATATGACGTTTGTATCTAGTTTGAATTCAATATGTGACACTGCGAGATGTTTTTTCCGTACTTACTATTAATTTAAGCACCACTCTTAGCGTTTCGGTTGCAGTTAAGCTATTATACACAGATAGTTATGTTTATAGGAGTTCGGAGACCTTAAATTGCCCTCTAATATAAAAAAATAACGAATTATTTGAATACAGAATGTTTGAATTTTTCTTTCGATTGGATTCATATTGAAACACACCCAAGCGTGCCTAGAAGCCTTCTTAAGTGTAATATGACGTTTGTATCTAGTTTGAATGCAATATGTGACACTGCGAGATGCTTTTGGTATACTTATTATTAATTTAAGCACCACTCTCAGCGTTTCGGTTGCAGTTAAGCTATTATACACAGCTAGTTATGTTTATAGGAGTTCAGAGCCCTTAAATTGCCCTCTAATATAAAAAAATTACGAATTATTTGAATACAGAATGTTTGAATTTTTCTTTCGATTGGATTCATATTGAAACACACCCAAGCGTGCCTAGAAGCCTTCTTAAGTGTAATATGACGTTTGTATCTAGTTTGAATGCAATATGTGACACTGCGAGATGCTTTTGGTATACTTATTATTAATTTAAGCACCACTCTCAGCGTTTCGGTTGCAGTTAAGCTATTATACACAGCTAGTTATGTTTATAGGAGTTCAGAGCCCTTAAATTTCCTTGTAATATAAACAAAATAACGAATTATTTGAATACAGAATGTTTGAATTTTTCTTTCGATTGGAATCATATTGAAACACCCAAGCGTGCCTAGAAGCCTTCTTAAGTGTAATATGACGTTTGTATTTAGTTTGAATGCAATATGTGACACTGCGAGATGCTTTTGGTATACTTATTATTAATTTAAGCAGCACTTTCAGCGTTTCGGTTGCAGTTAAGCTATTATACACAGCTAGTTATGTTTATAGGAGTTCAGAGCCCTTAAATTGCCCTGTAATATAAACAAAATAACGAATTATTTGAATACAGAATGTTTGAATTTTTCTTTCGATTGGAATCATATTGAAACACCCAAGCGTGCCTAGAAGCCTTCTTAAGTGTAATATGACGTTTGTATCTAGTTTGAATTCAATATGTGACACTGCGAGATGTTTTTTCCGTACTTACTATTAATTTAAGCACCACTCTTAGCGTTTCGGTTGCAGTTAAGCTATTATACACAGATAGTTATGTTTATAGGAGTTCGGAGACCTTAAATTGCCCTCTAATATAAACAAAATAACGAATTATTTGAATACAAAATGTTTGAATTTTTCTTTCGATTGGATTCATATTGAAACACACCCAAGCGTGCCTAGAAGCCTTCTTAAGTGTAATATGACGTTTGTATCTAGTTTGAATGCAATATGTGACACTGCGAGATGCTTTTGGTATACTTATTATTAATTTAAGCACCACTCTTAGCGGGTGCGGTTGCAGTTAAGCTATTATACACAGATAGTTATGTTTATAGGAGTTCGGAGACCTTAAATTGCCCTCTAATATAAAAAAATTACGAATTATTTGAATACAGAATGTTTGAATTTTTCTTTCGATTGGATTCATATTGAAACACACCCAAGCGTGCCTAGAAGCCTTCTTAAGTGTAATATGACGTTTGTATCTAGTTTGAATGCAATATGTGACACTGCGAGATGCTTTTGGTATACTTATTATTAATTTAAGCACCACTCTCAGCGTTTCGGTTGCAGTTAAGCTATTATACACAGCTAGTTATGTTTATAGGAGTTCAGAGCCCTTAAATTGCCCTGTAATATAAACAAAATAACGAATTATTTGAATACAGAATGTTTGAATTTTTCTTTCGATTGGAATCATATTGAAACACACCCAAGCGTGCCTAGAAGCCTTCTTAAGTGTAATATGACGTTTGTATTTAGTTTGAATGCAATATGTGACACTGCGAGATGATTTTGATGTACTTATTATTAATTTAAGCAGCACTTTCAGCGTTTCGGTTGCAGTTAAGCTATTATACACAGCTAGTTATGTTTATAGGAGTTCAGAGACCTTAAATTGCCCTCTACTATAAACAAAATAATGAATTATTTGAATACAGAGTGTTTAAATTTTTCTTTCGATTGGATTCATATTGAAACACACCCAAGCGTGCCTAGAAGCCTTCTTAAGTGTAATATGACGCTTGTATCTAGTTTGAATTCAATATGTGACACAGCGAGATGTCTTTTCCGTACTTGCTATTAATTTAAGCACCACTCTTAGCGTTTCGGTTGCAGTTAAGCTATTATACACAGATAGTTATGTTTATAGGAGTTCAGAGACCTTAAATTGCCCTCTAATATAAAAAAATAACGAATTATTTGAATACAGAATGTTTGAATTTTTCTTTCGATTGGATTCATATTGAAACACACCCAAGCGTGCCTAGAAGCCTTCTTAAGTGTAATATGACGCTTGTATCTAGTTTGAATTCAATATGTGACACTGCGAGATGTCTTTTCCGTACTTACTATTAATTTAAGCACCACTCTTAACGTTTCGGTTGCAGTTAAGCTATTATACACAGATAGTTATGTTTATAGGAGTTCAGAGACCTTAAATTACCCTCTAATATAAAAAAATAACGAATTATTTGAATACAGAATGTTTGAATTTTTCTTTCGATTGGAATCATATTGAAACACCCAAGCGTGCCTAGAAGCCTTCTTAAGTGTAATATGACGTTTGTATTTAGTTTGAATGCAATATGTGACACTGCGAGATGATTTTGGTGTACTTATTATTAATTTAAGCAGCACTTTCAGCGTTTCGGTTGCAGTTAAGCTATTATACACAGCTAGTTATGTTTATAGGAGTTCAGAGACCTTAAATTGCCCTCTACTATAAACAAAATAATGAATTATTTGAATACAGAGTGTTTGAATTTTTCTTTCGATTGGATTCATATTGAAACACACCCAAGCGTGCCTAGAAGCCTTCTTAAGTGTAATATGACGCTTGTATCTAGTTTGAATTCAGTATGTGACACTGCGAGATGTCTTTTCCGTACTTACTATTAATTTAAGCACCACTCTTAGCGTTTCGGTTGCAGTTAAGCTATTATACACAGATAGTTATGTTTATAGGAGTGCAGAGACCTTAAATTGCCCTCTAATATAAAAAAATAACGAATTATTGAATACAGAATGTTTGAATTTTTCTTTCGATTGGATTCATATTGAAACACACCCAAGCGTGCCTAGAAGCCTTCTTAAGTGTAATATGACGCTTGTATCTAGTTTGAATTCAATATGTGACACTGCGAGATGTCTTTTCCGTACTTACTATTAATTTAAGCACCACTTTTAGCGTTTCGGTTGCAGTTAAGCTATTATACACAGATAGTTATGTTTATAGGAGTTCACAGACCTTAAATTGCCCTCTAATATAAAAAAATAACGAATTATTTGAATACAGAATGTTTGAATTTTTCTTTCGATTGGATTCATATTGAAACACACCCAAGCGTGCCTAGAAGCCTTCTTAAGTGTAATATGACGTTTGTATCTAGTTTGAATTCAATATGTGACACTGCGAGATGCTTTTTCCGTACTTACTATTAATTTAAGCACCACTCTTAGCGGGTGCGGTTGCAGTTAAGCTATTATACACAGATAGTTATGTTTATAGGAGTTCGGAGACCTTAAATTGCCCTCTAATATAAAAAATTACGAATTATTTGAATACAGAATGTTTGAATTTTTCTTTCGATTGGAGCCTTCTTAAGTGTAATATGACGTTTGTATCTAGTTTGAATTCAATATGTGACACTGCGAGATGTTTTTTCCGTACTTACTATTAATTTAAGCACCACTCTTAGCGTTTCGGTTGCAGTTAAGCTATTATACACAGATAGTTATGTTTATAGGAGTTCGGAGACCTTAAATTGCCCTCTAATATAAAAAAATTACGAATTATTTGAATACAGAATGTTTGAATTTTTCTTTCGATTGGATTCATATTGAAACACACCCAAGCGTGCCTAGAAGCCTTCTTAAGTGTAATATGACGTTTGTATCTAGTTTGAATGCAATATGTGACACTGCGAGATGCTTTTGGTATACTTATTATTAATTTAAGCACCACTCTCAGCGTTTCGGTTGCAGTTAAGCTATTATACACAGCTAGTTATGTTTATAGGAGTTCAGAGCCCTTAAATTGCCCTCTAATATAAAAAAATTACGAATTATTTGAATACAGAATGTTTGAATTTTTCTTTCGATTGGATTCATATTGAAACACACCCAAGCGTGCCTAGAAGCCTTCTTAAGTGTAATATGACGTTTGTATCTAGTTTGAATGCAATATGTGACACTGCGAGATGCTTTTGGTATACTTATTATTAATTTAAGCACCACTCTCAGCGTTTCGGTTGCAGTTAAGCTATTATACACAGCTAGTTATGTTTATAGGAGTTCAGAGCCCTTAAATTGCCCTGTAATATAAACAAAATAACGAATTATTTGAATACAGAATGTTTGAATTTTTCTTTCGATTGGAATCATATTGAAACACCCAAGCGTGCCTAGAAGCCTTCTTAAGTGTAATATGACGTTTGTATTTAGTTTGAATGCAATATGTGACACTGCGAGATGATTTTGATGTACTTATTATTAATTTAAGCAGCACTTTCAGCGTTTCGGTTGCAGTTAAGCTATTATACACAGCTAGTTATGTTTATAGGAGTTCAGAGACCTTAAATTGCCCTCTACTATAAACAAAATAATGAATTATTTGAATACAGAGTGTTTGAATTTTTCTTTCGATTGGATTCATATTGAAACACACCCAAGCGTGCCTAGAAGCCTTCTTAAGTGTAATATGACGCTTGTATATAGTTTGAATTCAATATGTGACACTGCGAGATGTCTTTTCCGTATTTACTATTAATTTAAGCACCACTCTTAGCGTTTCGGTTGCAGTTAAGCTATTATACACAGCTAGTTATGTTTATAGGAGTTCAGAGCCCTTAAATTGCCCTGTAATATAAACAAAATAACGAATTATTTGAATACAGAATGTTTGAATTTTTCTTTCGATTGGAATCATATTGAAACACCCAAGCGTGCCTAGAAGCCTTCTTAAGTGTAATATGACGTTTGTATCTAGTTTGAATTCAATATGTGACACTGCGAGATGTTTTTTCCGTACTTACTATTAATTTAAGCACCACTCTTAGCGTTTCGGTTGCAGTTAAGCTATTATACACAGATAGTTATGTTTATAGGAGTTCGGAGACCTTAAATTGCCCTCTAATATAAAAAAATTACGAATTATTTGAATACAGAATGTTTGAATTTTTCTTTCGATTGGATTCATATTGAAACACACCCAAGCGTGCCTAGAAGCCTTCTTAAGTGTAATATGACGTTTGTATCTAGTTTGAATGCAATATGTGACACTGCGAGATGCTTTTGGTATACTTATTATTAATTTAAGCACCACTCTCAGCGTTTCGGTTGCAGTTAAGCTATTATACACAGCTAGTTATGTTTATAGGAGTTCAGAGCCCTTAAATTGCCCTCTAATATAAAAAAATTACGAATTATTTGAATACAGAATGTTTGAATTTTTCTTTCGATTGGATTCATATTGAAACACACCCAAGCGTGCCTAGAAGCCTTCTTAAGTGTAATATGACGTTTGTATCTAGTTTGAATGCAATATGTGACACTGCGAGATGCTTTTGGTATACTTATTATTAATTTAAGCACCACTCTCAGCGTTTCGGTTGCAGTTAAGCTATTATACACAGCTAGTTATGTTTATAGGAGTTCAGAGCCCTTAAATTTCCCTGTAATATAAACAAAATAACGAATTATTTGAATACAGAATGTTTGAATTTTTCTTTCGATTGGAATCATATTGAAACACCCAAGCGTGCCTAGAAGCCTTCTTAAGTGTAATATGACGTTTGTATTTAGTTTGAATGCAATATGTGACACTGCGAGATGCTTTTGGTATACTTATTATTAATTTAAGCAACACTTTCAGCGTTTCGGTTGCAGTTAAGCTATTATACACAGCTAGTTATGTTTATAGGAGTTCAGAGCCCTTAAATTGCCCTGTAATATAAACAAAATAACGAATTATTTGAATACAAAATGTTTGAATTTTTCTTTCGATTGGATTCATATTGAAACACACCCAAGCGTGCCTAGAAGCCTTCTTAAGTGTAATATGACGTTTGTATCTAGTTTGAATTCAATATGTGACACTGCGAGATGTTTTTTCCGTACTTACTATTAATTTAAGCACCACTCTTAGCGTTTCGGTTGCAGTTAAGCTATTATACACAGATAGTTATGTTTATAGGAGTTCGGAGACCTTAAATTGCCCTCTAATATAAACAAAATAACGAATTATTTGAATACAAAATGTTTGAATTTTTCTTTCGATTGGATTCATATTGAAACACACCCAAGCGTGCCTAGAAGCCTTCTTAAGTGTAATATGACGTTTGTATCTAGTTTGAATGCAATATGTGACACTGCGAGATGCTTTTGGTATACTTATTATTAATTTAAGCACCACTCTTAGCGGGTGCGGTTGCAGTTAAGCTATTATACACAGATAGTTATGTTTATAGGAGTTCGGAGACCTTAAATTGCCCTCTAATATAAAAAAATTACGAATTATTTGAATACAGAATGTTTGAATTTTTCTTTCGATTGGATTCATATTGAAACACACCCAAGCGTGCCTAGAAGCCTTCTTAAGTGTAATATGACGTTTGTATCTAGTTTGAATGCAATATGTGACACTGCGAGATGCTTTTGGTATACTTATTATTAATTTAAGCACCACTCTCAGCGTTTCGGTTGCAGTTAAGCTATTATACACAGCTAGTTATGTTTATAGGAGTTCAGAGCCCTTAAATTGCCCTGTAATATAAACAAAATAACGAATTATTTGAATACAGAATGTTTGAATTTTTCTTTCGATTGGAATCATATTGAAACACCCAAGCGTGCCTAGAAGCCTTCTTAAGTGTAATATGACGTTTGTATTTAGTTTGAATGCAATATGTGACACTGCGAGATGATTTTGATGTACTTATTATTAATTTAAGCAGCACTTTCAGCGTTTCGGTTGCAGTTAAGCTATTATACACAGCTAGTTATGTTTATAGGAGTTCAGAGACCTTAAATTGCCCTCTACTATAAACAAAATAATGAATTATTTGAATACAGAGTGTTTAAATTTTTCTTTCGATTGGATTCATATTGAAACACACCCAAGCGTGCCTAGAAGCCTTCTTAAGTGTAATATGACGCTTGTATCTAGTTTGAATTCAATATGTGACACAGCGAGATGTCTTTTCCGTACTTACTATTAATTTAAGCACCACTCTTAGCGTTTCGGTTGCAGTTAAGCTATTATACACAGATAGTTATGTTTATAGGAGTTCAGAGACCTTAAATTGCCCTCTAATATAAAAAAATAACGAATTATTTGAATACAGAATGTTTGAATTTTTCTTTCGATTGGATTCATATTGAAACACACCCAAGCGTGCCTAGAAGCCTTCTTAAGTGTAATATGACGCTTGTATCTAGTTTGAATTCAATATGTGACACTGCGAGATGTCTTTTCCGTACTTACTATTAATTTAAGCACCACTCTTAGCGTTTCGGTTGCAGTTAAGCTATTATACACAGATAGTTATGTTTATAGGAGTTCAGAGACCTTAAATTACCCTCTAATATAAAAAAATAACGAATTATTTGAATACAGAATGTTTGAATTTTTCTTTCGATTGGAATCATATTGAAACACCCAAGCGTGCCTAGAAGCCTTCTTAAGTGTAATATGACGTTTGTATTTAGTTTGAATGCAATATGTGACACTGCGAGATGATTTTGGTGTACTTATTATTAATTTAAGCAGCACTTTCAGCGTTTCGGTTGCAGTTAAGCTATTATACACAGCTAGTTATGTTTATAGGAGTTCAGAGACCTTAAATTGCCCTCTACTATAAACAAAATAATGAATTATTTGAATACAGAGTGTTTGAATTTTTCTTTCGATTGGATTCATATTGAAACACACCCAAGCGTGCCTAGAAGCCTTCTTAAGTGTAATATGACGCTTGTATCTAGTTTGAATTCAGTATGTGACACTGCGAGATGTCTTTTCCGTACTTACTATTAATTTAAGCACCACTCTTAGCGTTTCGGTTGCAGTTAAGCTATTATACACAGATAGTGATGTTTATAGGAGTTCAGAGACCTTAAATTGCCCTCTAATATAAAAAAATAACGAATTATTTGAATACAGAATGTTTGAATTTTTCTTTCGATTGGATTCATATTGAAACACACCCAAGCGTGCCTAGAAGCCTTCTTAAGTGTAATATGACGCTTGTATCTAGTTTGAATTCAATATGTGACACTGCGAGATGTCTTTTCCGTACTTACTATTAATTTAAGCACCACTTTTAGCGTTTCGGTTGCAGTTAAGCTATTATACACAGATAGTTATGTTTATAGGAGTTCAGAGACCTTAAATTGCCCTCTAATATAAAAAAATAACGAATTATCTGAATACAGAATGTTTGAATTTTTCTTTCGATTGGATTCATATTGAAACACACCCAAGCGTGCCTAGAAGCCTTCTTAAGTGTAATATGACGTTTGTATCTAGTTTGAATTCAATATGTGACACTGCGAGATGCTTTTTCCGTACTTACTATTAATTTAAGCACCACTCTTAGCGGGTGCGGTTGCAGTTAAGCTATTATACACAGATAGTTATGTTTATAGGAGTTCGGAGACCTTAAATTGCCCTCTAATATAAAAAAATTACGAATTATTTGAATACAGAATGTTTGAATTTTTCTTTCGATTGGAGCCTTCTTAAGTGTAATATGACGTTTGTATCTAGTTTGAATGCAATATGTGACACTGCGAGATGCTTTTGGTATACTTATTATTAATTTAAGCACCACTCTCAGCGTTTCGGTTGCAGTTAAGCTATTATACACAGCTAGTTATGTTTATAGGAGTTCAGAGCCCTTAAATTGCCCTGTAATATAAACAAAATAACGAATTATTTGAATACAGAATGTTTGAATTTTTCTTTCGATTGGAATCATATTGAAACACCCAAGCGTGCCTAGAAGCCTTCTTAAGTGTAATATGACGTTTGTATTTAGTTTGAATGCAATATGTGACACTGCGAGATGCTTTTGGTATACTTATTATTAATTTAAGCAGCACTTTCAGCGTTTCGGTTGCAGTTAAGCTATTATACACAGCTAGTTATGTTTATAGGAGTTCAGAGCCCTTAAATTGCCCTGTAATATAAACAAAATAACGAATTATTTGAATACAGAATGTTTGAATTTTTCTTTCGATTGGAATCATATTGAAACACCCAAGCGTGCCTAGAAGCCTTCTTAAGTGTAATATGACGTTTGTATCTAGTTTGAATGCAATATGTGACACTGCGAGATGCTTTTGGTATACTTATTATTAATTTAAGCACCACTCTTAGCGTTTCGGTTGCAGTTAAGCTATTATACACAGATAGTTATGTTTATAGGAGTTCGGAGACCTTAAATTGCCCTCTAATATAAAAAAATTACGAATTATTTGAATACAGAATGTTTGAATTTTTCTTTCGATTGGATTCATATTGAAACACACCCAAGCGTGCCTAGAAGCCTTCTTAAGTGTAATATGACGTTTGTATCTAGTTTGAATGCAATATGTGACACTGCGAGATGCTTTTGGTATACTTATTATTAATTTAAGCACCACTCTCAGCGTTTCGGTTGCAGTTAAGCTATTATACACAGCTAGTTATGTTTATAGGAGTTCAGAGCCCTTAAATTGCCCTCTAATATAAAAAAATTACGAATTATTTGAATACAGAATGTTTGAATTTTTCTTTCGATTGGATTCATATTGAAACACACCCAAGCGTGCCTAGAAGCCTTCTTAAGTGTAATATGACGTTTGTATCTAGTTTGAATGCAATATGTGACACTGCGAGATGCTTTTGGTATACTTATTATTAATTTAAGCACCACTCTCAGCGTTTCGGTTGCAGTTAAGCTATTATACACAGCTAGTTATGTTTATAGGAGTTCAGAGCCCTTAAATTGCCCTGTAATATAAACAAAATAACGAATTATTTGAATACAGAATGTTTGAATTTTTCTTTCGATTGGAATCATATTGAAACACCCAAGCGTGCCTAGAAGCCTTCTTAAGTGTAATATGACGTTTGTATTTAGTTTGAATGCAATATGTGACACTGCGAGATGATTTTGATGTACTTATTATTAATTTAAGCAGCACTTTCAGCGTTTCGGTTGCAGTTAAGCTATTATACACAGCTAGTTATGTTTATAGGAGTTCAGAGACCTTAAATTGCCCTCTACTATAAACAAAATAATGAATTATTTGAATACAGAGTGTTTGAATTTTTCTTTCGATTGGATTCATATTGAAACACACCCAAGCGTGCCTAGAAGCCTTCTTAAGTGTAATATGACGCTTGTATCTAGTTTGAATTCAATATGTGACACTGCGAGATGTCTTTTCCGTATTTACTATTAATTTAAGCACCACTCTTAGCGTTTCGGTTGCAGTTAAGCTATTATACACAGATAGTTATGTTTATAGGAGTTCAGAGACCTTAAATTGCCCTCTAATATAAAAAAATAACGAATTATTTGAATACAGAATGTTTGAATTTTTCTTTCGATTGGATTCATATTGAAACACACCCAAGCGTGCCTAGAAGCCTTCTTAAGTGTAATATGACGCTTGTATCTAGTTTGAATTCAATATGTGACACTGCGAGATGTCTTTTCCGTACTTACTATTAATTTAAGCACCACTCTCAGCGTTTCGGTTGCAGTTAAGCTATTATACACAGCTAGTTATGTTTATAGGAGTTCAGAGCCCTTAAATTGCCCTGTAATATAAACAAAATAACGAATTATTTGAATACAGAATGTTTGAATTTTTCTTTCGATTGGAATCATATTGAAACACCCAAGCGTGCCTAGAAGCCTTCTTAAGTGTAATATGACGTTTGTATTTAGTTTGAATGCAATATGTGACACTGCGAGATGATTTTGATGTACTTATTATTAATTTAAGCAGCACTTTCAGCGTTTCGGTTGCAGTTAAGCTATTATACACAGCTAGTTATGTTTATAGGAGTTCAGAGACCTTAAATTGCCCTCTACTATAAACAAAATAATGAATTATTTGAATACAGAGTGTTTGAATTTTTCTTTCGATTGGATTCATATTGAAACACACCCAAGCGTGCCTAGAAGCCTTCTTAAGTGTAATATGACGCTTGTATCTAGTTTGAATTCAATATGTGACACTGCGAGATGTCTTTTCCGTATTTACTATTAATTTAAGCACCACTCTTAGCGTTTCGGTTGCAGTTAAGCTATTATACACAGATAGTTATGTTTATAGGAGTTCAGAGACCTTAAATTGCCCTCTAATATAAAAAAATAACGAATTATTTGAATACAGAATGTTTGAATTTTTCTTTCGATTGGATTCATATTGAAACACACCCAAGCGTGCCTAGAAGCCTTCTTAAGTGTAATATGACGCTTGTATCTAGTTTGAATTCAATATGTGACACTGCGAGATGTCTTTTCCGTACTTACTATTAATTTAAGCACCACTCTTAGCGTTTCGGTTGCAGTTAAGCTATTATACACAGATAGTTATGTTTATAGGAGTTCAGAGACCTTAAATTGCCCTCTAATATAAAAAAATAACGAATTATTTGAATACAGAATGTTTGCATTTTTTCTTTTCCGTACTTACTATTAATTTAAGCAGAATTTGAATACAGAATGTTTGAATTTTTCTTTCGATTGGATTCATATTGAAACACACCCAAGCGTGCCTAGAAGCCTTCTTAAGTGTAATATGACGTTTGTATTTAGTTTGAATGCAATATGTGACACTGCGAGATGATTTTGGTGTACTTATTATTAATTTATGCAGCACTTTCAACGTTTCGGTTGCAGTTAAGCTATTATACACAGCTAGTTATGTTTATAGGAGTTCAGAGACCTTAAATTGCCCTCTACTATAAACAAAATAATGAATTATTTGAATACAGAGTGTTTGAATTTTTCTTTCGATTGGATTCATATTGAAACACACCCAAGCGTGCCTAGAAGCCTTCTTAAGTGTAATATGACGCTTGTATCTAGTTTGAATTCAATATGTGACACTGCGAGATGTCTTTTCCGTACTTACTATTAATTTAAGCACCACTCTTAGCGTTTGCCCTCTAATATAAAAAAATAACGAATAATTTGAATAGAGAATGTTTGAATTTTTCTTTCGATTGGAATCATATTGAAACACCCAAGCGTGCCTAGAAGCCTTCTTAAGTGTAATATGACGTTTGTATTTAGTTTGAATGCAATATGTGACACTGCGAGATGATTTTGGTGTACTTATTATTAATTTAAGCAGCACTCTCAGCGTTTCGGTTGCAGTTAAGCTATTATACACAGCTAGTTATGTTTATAGGAGTTCAGAGACCTTAAATTGCCCTCTACTATAAACAAAATAATGAATTATTTGAATACAGAGTGTTTGAATTTTTCTTTGGATTGGATTCATATTGAAACACACCCAAGCGTGCCTAGAAGCCTTCTTAAGTGTAATATGACGCTTGTATCTAGCTTGAATTCAATATGTGACACTGCGAGATGTCTTTTCCGTACTTACTATTAATTTAAGCACCACTCTTAGCGTTTTGGTTGCAGTTAAGCTATTATACACAGATAGTTATGTTTATAGGAGTTTAGAGACCTTAAATTGCCCTCTAATATAAAAAAATAACGAATTATTTGAATACAGAATGTTTGAATTTTTCTTTCGATTGGATTCATATTGAAACACACCCAAGCGTGCCTAGAAGCCTTCTTAAGTGTAATATGACGCTTGTATCTAGTTTGAATTCAATATGTGACACTGCGAGATGTCTTTTCCGTACTTACTATTAATTTAAGCACCACTCTTAGCGTTTCGGTTGCAGTTAAGCTATTATACACAGATAGTTATGTTTATAGGAGTTCAGAGACCTTAAATTGCCCTCTAATATAAAAAAATAACGAATTATTTGAATACAGAATGTTTGAATTTTTCTTTCGATTGGATTCATATTGAAACACACCCAAGCGTGCCTAGAAGCCTTCTTAAGTGTAATATGACGTTTGTATCTAGTTTGAATTCAATATGTGACACTGCGAGATCCTTTTTCCGTACTTACTATTAATTTAAGCACCACTCTTAGCGGGTGCGGTTGCAGTTTAGCTATTATACACAGATAGTTATGTTTATAGGAGTTCGGAGACCTTAAATTGCCCTCTAATATAAAAAAATTACGAATTATTTGAATACAGAATGTTTGAATTTTTCTTTCGATTGGAATCATATTGAAACACCAAAGCGTGCCTAGAAGCCTTCTTAAGTGTAATATGACGTTTGTATTTAGTTTGAATGCAATATGTGACACTGCGAGATGATTTTGGTGTACTTATTATTAATTTAAGCAGCACTTTCAGCGTTTCGGTTGCAGTTAAGCTATTATACACAGCTAGTTATGTTTATAGGAGTTCAGAGCCCTTAAATTGCCCTCTAATATAAACAAAATAGCGAATTATTTGAATACAAAATGTTTGAATTTTTCTTTCGATTGGATTCATATTGAAACACACCCAAGCGTGCCTAGAAGCCTTCTTAAGTGTAATATGACGTTTGTATCTAGTTTGAATGCAATATGTGACACTGCAAGATGCTTTTGGTATACTTATTATTAATTTAAGCACCACTCTCAGCGTTTCGGTTGCAGTTACGCTATTATACACAGCTAGTTATGTTTATAGGAGTGCAGAGCCCTTAAATTGCCCTCTAATATAAACAAAATAACGAATTATTTGAATACAAAATGTTTGAATTTTTCTTTCGATTGGATTCATATTGAAACACACCCAAGCGTGCCTAGAAGCCTTCTTAAGTGTAATATGACGTTTGTATCTAGTTTGAATTCAATATGTGACACTGCGAGATGATTTTGGTGTACTTACTATTAATTTAAGCACCACTCTTAGCGTTTCGGTTGCAGTTAAGCTATTATACACAGATAGTTATGTTTATAGGAGTTCGGAGACCTTAAATTGCCTTCTAATATAAAAAAATTACGAATTATTTGAATACAGAATGTTTGAATTTTTCTTTCGATTGGATTCATATTGAAACACACTCAAGCGTGCCTAGAAGCCTTCTTAAGTGTAATATGACGTTTGTATCTAGTTTGATTCAATATGTGACACTGCAAGATGCTTTTGGTATACTTATTATTAATTTAAGCACCACTCTCAGCGTTTCGGTTGCAGTTACGCTATTATACACAGCTAGTTATGTTTATAGGAGTGCAGAGCCCTTAAATTGCCCTCTAATATAAACAAAATAACGAATTATTTGAATACAAAATGTTTGAATTTTTCTTTCGATTGGATTCATATTGAAACACACCCAAGCGTGCCTAGAAGCCTTCTTAAGTGTAATATGACGTTTGTATCTAGTTTGAATGCAATATGTGACACTGCGAGATGTCTTTTCCGTACTTACTATTAATTTAAGCAGAATTTGAATACAGAATGTTTGAATTTTTCTTTCGATTGGATTCATATTGAAACACACCCAAGCGTGCCTAGAAGCCTTCTTAAGTGTAATATGACGTTTGTATTTAGTTTGAATGCAATATGTGACACTGCGAGATGATTTTGGTGTACTTATTATTAATTTAAGCAGCACTCTCAGCGTTTCGGTTGCAGTTAAGCTATTATACACAGCTAGTTATGTTTATAGGAGTTCAGAGACCTTAAATTGCCCTCTACTATAAACAAAATAATGAATTATTTGAATACAGAGTGTTTGAATTTTTCTTTCGATTGGATTCATATTGAAACACACCCAAGCGTGCCTAGAAGCCTTCTTAAGTGTAATATGACGCTTGTATCTAGCTTGAATTCAATATGTGACACTGCGAGATGTCTTTTCCGTACTTACTATTAATTTAAGCACCACTCTTAGCGTTTTGGTTGCAGTTAAGCTATTATACACAGATAGTTATGTTTATAGGAGTTTAGAGACCTTAAATTGCCCTCTAATATAAAAAAATAACGAATTATTTGAATACAGAATGTTTGAATTTTTCTTTCGATTGGATTCATATTGAAACACACCCAAGCGTGCCTAGAAGCCTTCTTAAGTGTAATATGACGCTTGTATCTAGTTTGAATTCAATATGTGACACTGCGAGATGTCTTTTCCGTACTTACTATTAATTTAAGCACCACTCTTAGCGTTTCGGTTGCAGTTAAGCTATTATACACAGATAGTTATGTTTATAGGAGTTCAGAGACCTTAAATTGCCCTCTAATATAAAAAAATAACGAATTATTTGAATACAGAATGTTTGAATTTTTCTTTCGATTGGATTCATATTGAAACACACCCAAGCGTGCCTAGAAGCCTTCTTAAGTGTAATATGACGTTTGTATCTAGTTTGAATTCAATATGTGACACTGCGAGATCCTTTTTCCGTACTTACTATTAATTTAAGCACCACTCTTAGCGGGTGCGGTTGCAGTTTAGCTATTATACACAGATAGTTATGTTTATAGGAGTTCGGAGACCTTAAATTGCCCTCTAATATAAAAAAATTACGAATTATTTGAATACAGAATGTTTGAATTTTTCTTTCGATTGGAATCATATTGAAACACCAAAGCGTGCCTAGAAGCCTTCTTAAGTGTAATATGACGTTTGTATTTAGTTTGAATGCAATATGTGACACTGCGAGATGATTTTGGTGTACTTATTATTAATTTAAGCAGCACTTTCAGCGTTTCGGTTGCAGTTAAGCTATTATACACAGCTAGTTATGTTTATAGGAGTTCAGAGCCCTTAAATTGCCCTCTAATATAAACAAAATAGCGAATTATTTGAATACAAAATGTTTGAATTTTTCTTTCGATTGGATTCATATTGAAACACACCCAAGCGTGCCTAGAAGCCTTCTTAAGTGTAATATGACGTTTGTATCTAGTTTGAATGCAATATGTGACACTGCAAGATGCTTTTGGTATACTTATTATTAATTTAAGCACCACTCTCAGCGTTTCGGTTGCAGTTACGCTATTATACACAGCTAGTTATGTTTATAGGAGTGCAGAGCCCTTAAATTGCCCTCTAATATAAACAAAATAACGAATTATTTGAATACAAAATGTTTGAATTTTTCTTTCGATTGGATTCATATTGAAACACACCCAAGCGTGCCTAGAAGCCTTCTTAAGTGTAATATGACGTTTGTATCTAGTTTGAATTCAATATGTGACACTGCGAGATGATTTTGGTGTACTTACTATTAATTTAAGCACCACTCTTAGCGTTTCGGTTGCAGTTAAGCTATTATACACAGATAGTTATGTTTATAGGAGTTCGGAGACCTTAAATTGCCTTCTAATATAAAAAAATTACGAATTATTTGAATACAGAATGTTTGAATTTTTCTTTCGATTGGATTCATATTGAAACACACTCAAGCGTGCCTAGAAGCCTTCTTAAGTGTAATATGACGTTTGTATCTAGTTTGATTCAATATGTGACACTGCAAGATGCTTTTGGTATACTTATTATTAATTTAAGCACCACTCTCAGCGTTTCGGTTGCAGTTACGCTATTATACACAGCTAGTTATGTTTATAGGAGTGCAGAGCCCTTAAATTGCCCTCTAATATAAACAAAATAACGAATTATTTGAATACAAAATGTTTGAATTTTTCTTTCGATTGGATTCATATTGAAACACACCCAAGCGTGCCTAGAAGCCTTCTTAAGTGTAATATGACGTTTGTATCTAGTTTGAATGCAATATGTGACACTGCGAGATGTCTTTTCCGTACTTACTATTAATTTAAGCAGAATTTGAATACAGAATGTTTGAATTTTTCTTTCGATTGGATTCATATTGAAACACACCCAAGCGTGCCTAGAAGCCTTCTTAAGTGTAATATGACGTTTGTATTTAGTTTGAATGCAATATGTGACACTGCGAGATGATTTTGGTGTACTTATTATTAATTTATGCAGCACTTTCAGCGTTTCGGTTGCAGTTAAGCTATTATACACAGCTAGTTATGTTTATAGGAGTTCAGAGACCTTAAATTGCCCTCTACTATAAACAAAATAATGAATTATGTGAATACAGAGTGTTTGAATTTTTCTTTCGATTGGATTCATATTGAAACACACCCAAGCGTGCCTAGAAGCCTTCTTAAGTGTAATATGACGCTTGTATCTAGTTTGAATTCAATATGTGACACTGCGAGATGTCTTTTCCGTACTTACTATTAATTTAAGCACCACTCTTAGCGTTTCGGTTGCAGTTAAGCTATTATACACAGATAGTTATGTTTATAGGAGTTCAGAGACCTTAAATTGCCCTCTAATATAAAAAAATAACGAATTTTTTGAATAGAGAATGTTTGAATTTTTCTTTCGATTGGAATCATATTGAAACACCCAAGCGTGCCTAGAAGCCTTCTTAAGTGTAATATGACGTTTGTATTTAGTTTGAATGCAATATGTGACACTGCGAGATGATTTTGGTGTACTTATTATTAATTTAAGCAGCACTTTCAGCGTTTCGGTTACAGTTAAGCTATTATACACAGCTAGTTATGTTTATAGGAGTTTAGAGACCTTAAATTGCCCTCTACTATAAACAAAATAATGAATTATTTGAATACAGAGTGTTTGAATTTTTCTTTCGATTGGATTCATATTGAAACACACCCAAGCGTGCCTAGAAGCCTTCTTAAGTGTAATATGACGCTTGTATCTAGTTTGAATTCAATATGTGACACTGCGAGATGTCTTTTCCGTACTTACTATTAATTTAAGCACCACTCTTAGCGTTTTGGTTGCAGTTAAGCTATTATACACAGATAGTTATGTTTATAGGAGTTTAGAGACCTTAAATTGCCCTCTAATATAAAAAAATAACGAATTATTTGAATACAGAATGTTTGAATTTTTCTTTCGATTGGATTCATATTGAAACACACCCAAGCGTGCCTAGAAGCCTTCTTAAGTGTAATATGACGCTTGTATCTAGTTTGAATTCAATATGTGACACTGCGAGATGTCTTTTCCGTACTTACTATTAATTTAAGCACCACTCTTAGCGTTTGCCCTCTAATATAAAAAAATAACGAATAATTTGAATAGAGAATGTTTGAATTTTTCTTTCGATTGGAATCATATTGAAACACCCAAGCGTGCCTAGAAGCCTTCTTAAGTGTAATATGACGTTTGTATTTAGTTTGAATGCAATATGTGACACTGCGAGATGATTTTGGTGTACTTATTATTAATTTAAGCAGCACTCTCAGCGTTTCGGTTGCAGTTAAGCTATTATACACAGCTAGTTATGTTTATAGGAGTTCAGAGACCTTAAATTGCCCTCTACTATAAACAAAATAATGAATTATTTGAATACAGAGTGTTTGAATTTTTCTTTCGATTGGATTCATATTGAAACACACCCAAGCGTGCCTAGAAGCCTTCTTAAGTGTAATATGACGCTTGTATCTAGTTTGAATTCAATATGTGACACTGCGAGATGTCTTTTCCGTACTTACTATTAATTTAAGCACCACTCTTAGCGTTTTGGTTGCAGTTAAGCTATTATACACAGATAGTTATGTTTATAGGAGTTTAGAGACCTTAAATTGCCCTCTAATATAAAAAAATAACGAATTATTTGAATACAGAATGTTTGAATTTTTCTTTCGATTGGATTCATATTGAAACACACCCAAGCGTGCCTAGAAGCCTTCTTAAGTGTAATATGACGCTTGTATCTAGTTTGAATTCAATATGTGACACTGCGAGATGTCTTTTCCGTACTTACTATTAATTTAAGCACCACTCTTAGCGTTTCGGTTGCAGTTAAGCTATTATACACAGATAGTTATGTTTATAGGAGTTCAGAGACCTTAAATTGCCCTCTAATATAAAAAAATAACGAATTATTTGAATACAGAATGTTTGAATTTTTCTTTCGATTGGATTCATATTGAAACACACCCAAGCGTGCCTAGAAGCCTTCTTAAGTGTAATATGACGTTTGTATCTAGTTTGAATTCAATATGTGACACTGCGAGATCCTTTTTCCGTACTTACTATTAATTTAAGCACCACTCTTAGCGGGTGCGGTTGCAGTTAAGCTATTATACACAGATAGTTATGTTTATAGGAGTTCGGAGACCTTAAATTGCCCTCTAATATAAAAAAATTACGAATTATTTGAATACAGAATGTTTGAATTTTTCTTTCGATTGGATTCATATTGAAACACACCCAAGCGTGCCTAGAAGCCTTCTTAAGTGTAATATGACGTTTGTATCTAGTTTGAATGCAATATGTGACACTGCGAGATGCTTTTGGTATACTTATTATTAATTTAAGCACCACTCTCAGCGGTTCGGTTGCAGTTAAGCTATTATACACAGCTAGTTAAGTTTATAGGAGTTCAGAGCCCTTAAATTGCCCTGTAATATAAACAAAATAACGAATTATTTGAATACAGAATGTTTGAATTTTTCTTTCGATTGGAATCATATTGAAACACCAAAGCGTGCCTAGAAGCCTTCTTAAGTGTAATATGACGTTTGTATTTAGTTTGAATGCAATATGTGACACTGCGAGATGATTTTGGTGTACTTATTATTAATTTAAGCAGCACTTTCAGCGTTTCGGTTGCAATTAAGCTATTATACACAGCTAGTTATGTTTATAGGAGTTCAGAGCCCTTAAATTGCCCTCTAATATAAACAAAATAGCGAATTATTTGAATACAAAATGTTTGAATTTTTCTTTCGATTGGATTCATATTGAAACACACCCAAGCGTGCCTAGAAGCCTTCTTAAGTGTAATATGACGTTTGTATCTAGTTTGAATGCAATATGTGACACTGCAAGATGCTTTTGGTATACTTATTATTAATTTAAGCACCACTCTCAGCGTTTCGGTTGCAGTTACGCTATTATACACAGCTAGTTATGTTTATAGGAGTGCAGAGCCCTTAAATTGCCCTCTAATATAAACAAAATAACGAATTATTTGAATACAAAATGTTTAAATTTTTCTTTCGATTGGATTCATATTGAAACACACCCAAGCGTGCCTAGAAGCCTTCTTAAGTGTAATATGACGTTTGTATCTAGTTTGAATTCAATATGTGACACTGCGAGATGATTTTGGTGTACTTACTATTAATTTAAGCACCACTCTTAGCGTTTCGGTTGCAGTTAAGCTATTATACACAGATAGTTATGTTTATAGGAGTTCGGAGACCTTAAATTGCCTTCTAATATAAATTACGAATTATTTGAATACAGAATGTTTGAATTTTTCTTTCGATTGGATTCATATTGAAACACACCCAAGCGTGCCTAGAAGCCTTCTTAAGTGTAATATGACGTTTGTATCTAGTTTGATTCAATATGTGACACTGCAAGATGCTTTTGGTATACTTATTATTAATTTAAGCACCACTCTCAGCGTTTCGGTTGCAGTTACGCTATTATACACAGCTAGTTATGTTTATAGGAGTGCAGAGCCCTTAAATTGCCCTCTAATATAAACAAAATAACGAATTATTTGAATACAAAATGTTTGAATTTTTCTTTCGATTGGATTCATATTGAAACACACCCAAGCGTGCCTAGAAGCCTTCTTAAGTGTAATATGACGTTTGTATCTAGTTTGAATGCAATATGTGACACTGCGAGATGTCTTTTCCGTACTTACTATTAATTTAAGCAGAATTTGAATACAGAATGTTTGAATTTTTCTTTCGATTGGATTCATATTGAAACACACCCAAGCGTGCCTAGAAGCCTTCTTAAGTGTAATATGACGTTTGTATTTAGTTTGAATGCAATATGTGACACTGCGAGATGATTTTGGTGTACTTATTATTAATTTATGCAGCACTTTCAGCGTTTCGGTTGCAGTTAAGCTATTATACACAGCTAGTTATGTTTATAGGAGTTCAGAGACCTTAAATTGCCCTCTACTATAAACAAAATAATGAATTATGTGAATACAGAGTGTTTGAATTTTTCTTTCGATTGGATTCATATTGAAACACACCCAAGCGTGCCTAGAAACCTTCTTAAGTGTAATATGACGCTTGTATCTAGTTTGAATTCAATATGTGACACTGCGAGATGTCTTTTCCGTACTTACTATTAATTTAAGCACCACTCTTAGCGTTTCGGTTGCAGTTAAGCTATTATACACAGATAGTTATGTTTATAGGAGTTCAGAGACCTTAAATTGCCCTCTAATATAAAAAAATAACGAATTTTTTGAATAGAGAATGTTTGAATTTTTCTTTCGATTGGAATCATATTGAAACACCCAAGCGTGCCTAGAAGCCTTCTTAAGTGTAATATGACGTTTGTATTTAGTTTGAATGCAATATGTGACACTGCGAGATGATTTTGGTGTACTTATTATTAATTTAAGCAGCACTTTCAGCGTTTCGGTTACAGTTAAGCTATTATACACAGCTAGTTATGTTTATAGGAGTTTAGAGACCTTAAATTGCCCTCTACTATAAACAAAATAATGAATTATTTGAATACAGAGTGTTTGAATTTTTCTTTCGATTGGATTCATATTGAAACACACCCAAGCGTGCCTAGAAGCCTTCTTAAGTGTAATATGACGCTTGTATCTAGTTTGAATTCAATATGTGACACTGCGAGATGTCTTTTCCGTACTTACTATTAATTTAAGCACCACTCTTAGCGTTTTGGTTGCAGTTAAGCTATTATACACAGATAGTTATGTTTATAGGAGTTTAGAGACCTTAAATTGCCCTCTAATATAAAAAAATAACGAATTATTTGAATACAGAATGTTTGAATTTTTCTTTCGATTGGATTCATATTGAAACACACCCAAGCGTGCCTAGAAGCCTTCTTAAGTGTAATATGACGCTTGTATCTAGTTTGAATTCAATATGTGACACTGCGAGATGTCTTTTCCGTACTTACTATTAATTTAAGCACCACTCTTAGCGTTTCGGTTGCAGTTAAGCTATTATACACAGATAGTTATGTTTATAGGAGTTCAAAGACCTTAAATTGCCCTCTAATATAAAAAAATAACGAATTATTTGAATACAGAATGTTTGAATTTTTCTTTCGATTGGATTCATATTGAAACACACCCAAGCGTGCCTAGAAGCCTTCTTAAGTGTAATATGACGTTTGTATCTAGTTTGAATTCAATATGTGACACTGCGAGATCCTTTTTCCGTACTTACTATTAATTTAAGCACCACTCTTAGCGGGTGCGGTTGCAGTTAAGCTATTATACACAGATAGTTATGTTTATAGGAGTTCGGAGACCTTAAATTGCCCTCTAATATAAAAAAAATTACGAATTATTTGAATACAGAATGTTTGAATTTTTCTTTCGATTGGATTCATATTGAAACACACCCAAGCGTGCCTAGAAGCCTTCTTAAGTGTAATATGACGTTTGTATCTAGTTTGAATGCAATATGTGACACTGCGAGATTCTTTTGGTATACTTATTATTAATTTAAGCACCACTTTCAGCGTTTCGGTTGCAGTTAAGCTATTATACACAGCTAGTTATGTTTATAGGAGTTCAGAGCCCTTAAATTGCCCTGTAATATAAACAAAATAACGAATTATTTGAATACAGAATGTTTGAATTTTTCTTTCGATTGGAATCATATTGAAACACCCAAGCGTGCCTAGAAGCCTTCTTAAGTGTAATATGACGTTTGTATTTAGTTTGAATGCAATATGTGACACTGCGAGATGATTTTGGTGTACTTATTATTAATTTAAGCACCACTTTTAGCGTTTCGGTTGCAGTTAAGCTATTATACACAGCTAGTTATGTTTATAGGAGTGCAGAGCCCTTAAATTGCCCTCTAATATAAACAAAATAACGAATTATTTTAATACAAAATGTTTGAATTTTTCTTTCGATTGGATTCATATTGAAACACACCCAAGCGTGCCTAGAAGCCTTCTTAAGTGTAATATGACGTTTGTATCTAGTTTGAATTCAATATGTGACACTGCGAGATGCTTTTTCCGTACTTACTATTAATTTAAGCACCACTCTTAGCGTTTCGGTTGCAGTTAAGCTATTATACACAGATAGTTATGTTTATAGGAGTTCGGAGACCTTAAATTGCCATCTAATATAAAAAAATTACGAATTATATGAATACAGAATGTTTGAATTTTTCTTTCGATTGGATTCATATTGAAACACACCCAAGCGTGCCTAGAAGCCTTCTTAAGTGTAATATGACGTTTGTATCTAGTTTGAATGCAATATGTGACACTGCGAGATGCTTTTGGTATACTTATTATTAATTTAAGCACCACTCTCAGCGTTTTGGTTGCAGTTAAGCTATTATACACAGCTAGTTATGTTTATAGGAGTTCAGAGCCCTTAAATTGCCCTGTAATATAAACAAAATAACGAATTATTTGAATACAGAATGTTTGAATTTTTCTTTCGATTGGAATCATATTGAAACACCCAAGCGTGCCTAGAAGCCTTCTTAAGTGTAATATGACGTTTGTATTTAGTTTGAATGCAATATGTGACACTGCGAGATGATTTTGGTGTACTTATTATTAATTTAAGCAGCACTTTCAGCGTTTCGGTTGCAGTTAAGCTATTATACACAGCTAGTTATGTTTATAGGAGTTCAGAGACCTTAAATTGCCCTCTACTATAAACAAAATAATGAATTATTTGAATACAGAGTGTTTGAATTTTTCTTTCGATTGGATTCATATTGAAACACACCCAAGCGTGCCTAGAAGCCTTCTTAAGTGTAATATGACGTTTGTATCTAGTTTGAATTCAATATGTGACACTGCGAGATGTCTTTTCCGTACTTACTATTAATTTAAGCACCACTCTTAGCGTTTCGGTTGCAGTTAAGCTATTATACACAGATAGTTATGTTTATAGGAGTTCAGAGACCTTAAATTGCCCTCTAATATAAAAAAATTACGAATTATTTGAATACAGAATGTTTGAATTTTTCTTTCGATTGGATTCATATTGAAACACACCCAAGCGTGCCTAGAAGCCTTCTTAAGTGTAATATGACGTTTGTATCTAGTTTGAATGCAATATGTGACACTGCGAGATGCTTTTGGTATACTTATTATTAATTTAAGCACCACTCTCAGCGTTTCGGTTGCAGTTAAGCTATTATACACAGCTAGTTATGTTTATAGGAGTTCAGAGCCCTTAAATTGCCATCTAATATAAACAAAATAACGAATTAATTGAATACAGAATGTTGGAATTTTTCTTTCGATTGGATTCATATTGAAACACACCCAAGCGTGCCTAGAAGCCTTCTTAAGTGTAATATGACGTCTGTATCTAGTTTGAATTCAATATGTGACACTGCGAGATGTCTTTTGAGTACTTACTATTAATTTAATCACCACTCTTAGCGTTTCGGTTGCAGTTAAGCTATTATACACAGATAGTTATGTTTATAGGAGTTCAGAGACCTTAAATTGCCCTCTAATATAAAAAAATAACGAATTATTTGAATACAGAATGTTTGAATTTTTCTTTCGATTGGATTCATATTGAAACACACCCAAGCGTGCCTAGAAGCCTTCTTAAGTGTAATATGACGTTTGTATCTAGTTTGAATGCAATATGTGACACTGCGAGATGCTTTTGGTATACTTATTATTAATTTAAGCACCACTCTCAGCGTTTCGGTTGCAGTTAAGCTATTATACACAGCTAGTTAAGTTTATAGGAGTTCAGAGCCCTTAAATTGCCCTGTAATATAAACAAAATAACGAATTATTTGAATACAGAATGTTTGAATTTTTCTTTCGATTGGAATCATATTGAAACACCAAAGCGTGCCTAGAAGCCTTCTTAAGTGTAATATGACGTTTGTATTTAGTTTGAATGCAATATGTGACACTGCGAGATGATTTTGGTGTACTTATTATTAATTTAAGCAGCACTTTCAGCGTTTCGGTTGCAGTTAAGCTATTATACACAGCTAGTTATGTTTATAGGAGTTCAGAGCCCTTAAATTGCCCTCTACTATAAACAAAATAATGAATTATTTGAATACAGAGTGTTTGAATTTTTCTTTCGATTGGATTCATATTGAAACACACCCAAGCGTGCCTAGAAGCCTTCTTAAGTGTAATATGACGTTTGTATCTAGTTTGAATTCAATATGTGACACTGCGAGATGTCTTTTCCGTACTTACTATTAATTTAAGCACCACTCTTAGCGTTTCGGTTGCAGTTAAGCTATTATACACAGATAGTTATGTTTATAGGAGTTCAGAGACCTTAAATTGCCCTCTAATATAAAAAAATTACGAATTATTTGAATACAGAATGTTTGAATTTTTCTTTCGATTGGATTCATATTGAAACACACCCAAGCGTGCCTAGAAGCCTTCTTAAGTGTAATATGACGTTTGTATCTAGTTTGAATGCAATATGTGACACTGCGAGATGCTTTTGGTATACTTATTATTAATTTAAGCACCACTCTCAGCGTTTCGGTTGCAGTTAAGCTATTATACACAGCTAGTTATGTTTATAGGAGTTCAGAGCCCTTAAATTGCCATCTAATATAAACAAAATAACGAATTAATTGAATACAGAATGTTGGAATTTTTCTTTCGATTGGATTCATATTGAAACACACCCAAGCGTGCCTAGAAGCCTTCTTAAGTGTAATATGACGTCTGTATCTAGTTTGAATTCAATATGTGACACTGCGAGATGTCTTTTGAGTACTTACTATTAATTTAATCACCACTCTTAGCGTTTCGGTTGCAGTTAAGCTATTATACACAGATAGTTATGTTTATAGGAGTTCAGAGACCTTAAATTGCCCTCTAATATAAAAAAATAACGAATTATTTGAATACAGAATGTTTGAATTTTTCTTTCGATTGGATTCATATTGAAACACACCCAAGCGTGCCTAGAAGCCTTCTTAAGTGTAATATGACGTTTGTATCTAGTTTGAATGCAATATGTGACACTGCGAGATGCTTTTGGTATACTTATTATTAATTTAAGCACCACTCTCAGCGTTTCGGTTGCAGTTAAGCTATTATACACAGCTAGTTATGTTTATAGGAGTTCAGAGCCCTTAAATTGCCATCTAATATAAACAAAATAACGAATTTATTGAATACAGAATGTTTGAATTTTTCTTTCGATTGGATTCATATTGAAACACACCCAAGCGTGCCTAGAAGCCTTCTTAAGTGTAATATGACGTTTGTATTTAGTTTGAATTCAATATGTGACACTGCGTGATGCTTTTGGTGTACTTATTATTAATTTAAGCAACACTTTCAGCGTTTCGGTTGCAGTTAAGCTATTATACATAGCTAGTTATGTTTATAGTAGTTCAGAGACCTTAAATTGCCCTCTACTATAATCAAAATAACGAATTATCTGAATACAGAATGTTTGAATTTTTATTTCGATTGGATTCATATTGAAACACACCCAAGCGTGCCTAGCAGCCTTCTTAAGTGTAATATGACGTTTGTATTTAGTTTGAATGCAATATGTGACACTGCGTGATGCTTTTGGTGTACTTATTATTAATTTAAGCAACACTTTCAGCGTTTCGGTTGCAGTTAAGCTATTATACATAGCTAGTTATGTTTATAGTAGTTCAGAGACCTTAAATTGCCCTCTACTATAATCAAAATAACGAATTATCTGAATACAGAATGTTTGAATTTTTATTTCGATTGGATTCATATTGAAACACACCCAAGCGTGCCTAGAAGCCTTCTTAAGTGTAATATGACGTTTGTATTTAGTTTGAATGCAATATGTGACACTGCGTGATGCTTTTGGTGTACTTATTATTAATTTAAGCAACACTTTCAGCGTTTCGGTTGCAGTTAAGCGATTATACATAGCTAGTTATGTTTATAGTAGTTCAGAGACCTTAAATTGCCCTCTACTATAATCAAAATAACGAATTATCTGAATACAGAATGTTTGAATTTTTCTTTCGATTGGATTAATAATAATAATAATAATAATAATGTCTTTTATTGACACAGCAAAAAAAATACAAGAAAATTTACAAAATACAGATTGAAATAAAACAGAATGTGTGTCAATAGGGCGAAGTTCAGAAAATCACTTCCAAGGAAGTGAAGTTCTGGTCTTACACTTAACCCCTTGTTTAATACATAAATTAAATTAAAAGATTTGTTCTGCGTAGCTTGCGCTATAGTTGGTGCTAGGTATATTGTTGATATATGGCCATGTGTATATAATGTAAAATTAATAAAAAATTTATATAATTAGATTATGGCAAATTATAAAGAAAATTTTAAGGTTTTGTTTAGTAACATTTTACTTAGTTGCGTTTTAAATTTAATGTAAGGGAGAGTTTTTAGAAAATAGGGCAACGAGTTATAAAGATTAGCTATATTATATGAAAAACATCGTTCATAAAAAGCAGTTCGATGAGCCGGTATATTTATGAAGTATTTGTTACGTAAATTTACATTATGCAGATCAGATCTAAAATTAACTTTTTTGAATAAATAGGAGAGCGTTTTATCAGTAATGATTTTATGATATAAACACGCCGCATGAAGTTTCCTTCTATCAGCCATGTTTAACCATTTTGTTTCAAATAATTTATGAGATATATGTTCAAATTTTTTTATTCCAAATATCAATCTCAAACGAGAATTCTGCACCCTTTGAAAAAGGCCGGATATCTGTACTATCTAAACATGGACCATATACGCAGTCGCAATAATTGGCATGCGATAACACCATAGTTTCACACCAACTTGTTTTGATTTGTTTACTTAAGCAATGTCTGTTTTGAAAAATTATTTTTAAATTAAGATATGCTTTCTTCAGAGTATTGGAGATGTGTTCTTTAAATCGAAAATTTTGGTCGATACAGAGCCCTAGATTTTTTACATTTTCTTTAATTTCTAATTCTGTATTTCGAATTTTGATTAAAACTTTATCACGACATTTATCCAGAAGTTTTGTACGCCCAAAAAGAATAACAAAGCATTTATTAGTATTTATGGTTAACCCATGTTTCTCTGAATAGTCAACAAGACTGTTGAGATCAGCGTTAATCGCTGTTATTGCATTATTGACGTTATATGGTTCAAAGTTGTATTGGATTCGTATTGAAACACACCCAAGCGTGCCTAGAAGCCTTCTTAAGTGTAATATGACGTTTGTATCTAGGTTGAATGCAATATGTGACACTGCGAGATGTTTTGGTGTAATTATTATTAATTTAAGCAGCACTTTCAGCGTTTCGGTTGCAGTTAAGCTATTATACATAGTTAGTTATGTTTATAGTAGTTCAGAGACCTTAAATTACCCTCTACTATAAATAAAATAACGAATTATCTGAATACAGAGTGTTTGAATTTTTCTTTCGATTGGATTCATATTGAAACACATCCAAGCGTGCCTAGAAGCCTTCTTAAGTGTAATATGACGTTTGTTTCTAGTTTGAATTCAATATGTGACACTGCGAGATGCTTTTGACGTACATACTATTAATTTAAGCACCACTCTCAGCGTTTCGGTTGCAGTTAAGCTATTATACACAGCTAGTTACGTTTATAGGAGTTCAGTGCCCTTAAATTGCCATCTAATATAAACAAAATAACGAATTAATTGAATACAGAATGTTTGAATTTTTCTTTCGATTGGATTCATATTGAAACACACCCAAGCGTGCCTAGAAGCCTTCTTAAGTGTAATATGACGTTTGTATTTAGTTTGAATTCAATATGTGACACTGGGAGATGCTTTTGGTGTAATTATTATTAATTTAAGCACCACTTTCAGCGTTTCGGTTGCAGTCAAGCTATTATACACAGCTAGTTATGTTTATAGGAGTTCAGAGCCCTTAAATTGCCATCTAATATAAACAAAATAACGAATTAAACGAATACAGAATGTTTGAATTTTTCTTTCGATTGGATTCATATTGAAACACACCCAAGCGTGCCTAGAAGCCTTCTTAAGTGTAATCTGACGTTTGTATTTAGTTTGAATTCAATATGTGACACTGGGAGATGCTTTTGGTGTACTTATTATTAATTTAAGCACCACTCTCAACGTGACGGTTGCAGTTAAGCTATTGGACACAGCTAGTTGTGTTTATAGGAGTTCAGAGCCCTTAAATTGCCATCTAATATAAACAAAATAACGAATTATCTGAATACAGAATGTTTGAATTTTTATTTCGATTGGATTCATATTGAAACACACCCAAGCGTGCCTAGAAGCCTTCTTAAGTGTAATATGACGTTTGTATTTAGTTCGAATGCAATGTGTGACACTGCGAGATGCTTTTGGTGTACTTATTATTAATTTAAGCACCACTCTCAGCGTTTCGGTTGCAGTTAAGCTGTTATACACAGCTAGTTATGTTTATAGGAGTTCAGAGCCCTTAAACTGCCCTCTAATATAAACAAAATAACGCATTATTTGAATACAGAATGTTCGAATATTTCTTTAGATTGGATTCATATTGAAACACACCCAAGCGTGCCAAGAAGCCTTCTTAAGTGTAATATGACGTTTGTATCTAGTTTGAATGCAATATGTGACACTGCGAGATGTTTTGGTGTAATTATTATTAATTTAAGCAGCACTTTCAGCGTTTCGGTTGCAGTTAAGCTATTATACATAGTTAGTTATGTTTATAGTAGTTCAGAGACCTTAAATTACCCTCTACTGTAAATAAAATAACGAATTATCTGAATACAGAGTGTTTGAATTTTTCTTTCCATTGGATTGATATTGAAACACACCCAAGCGTGCCTAGAAGCCTTCTTAAGTGTAATATGACGTTTGTTTCTAGTTTGAATTCAATATGTGACACTGCGAGATGCTTTTGGCGTACTTACTATTAATTTAAGCACCACTCTCAGCGTTTCGATTGCAGTTAAGCTATTATACACAGCTAGTTACGTTTATAGGAGTTCAGAGCCCTTAAATTGCCATCTAATATAAACAAAATAACGAATTAATTGAATACAGAATGTTTGAATTTTTCTTTCGATTGGATTCATATTGAAACACACCCAAGCGTGCCTAGAAGCCTTCTTAAGTGTAATATGACGTTTGTATTTAGTTTGAATTCAATATGTGACACTGGGAGATGCTTTTGGTGTATTTATTATTAATTTAAGCACCACTCTCAGCGTTTTGGTTGCAGTCAAGCTATTATACACAGCTAGTTATGTTTATAGGAGTTCAGAGCCCTTAAATTGTCATCTAATATAAACAAAATAACGAATTAATTGAATACAGAATGTTTGAATTTTTCTTTCGATTGGATTCATATTGAAACACACCCAAGCGTGCCTAGAAGCCTTCTTAAGTGTAATCTGACGTTTGTATTTAGTTTGAATTCAATATGTGACACTGGGAGATGCTTTTGGTGTAATTATTATTAATTTAAGCAGCACTTTCAGCGTTTCGGTTGCAGTTAAGCTATTATACACAGCTAGTTATGTTTATAGTAGTTCAGAGACCTTAAATTGCCCTCTACTATAAACAAAATAACGTATTATCTGAATACAGAGTGTTTGAATTTTTCTTTCAATTGGATTCATATTGAAACACACCCAAGCGTGCCTAGAAGCCTTCTTTAGTGTAATCTGACGTTTGTATTTAGTTTGAATTCTATATGTGACACTGGGAGATGCTTTTGGTGTACTTATTATTAATTTAAGCACCACTCTCAACGTGACGGTTGCAGTTAAGGTATTAGACACAGCTAGTTGTGTTTATAGGAGTTTAAAGCCCTTAAATTGCCATCTAATATAAACAAAATAACGAATTATTTGAATACAGAATGTTTGAATTTTTCTTTCGATTGGAATCATATTGAAACACCCAAGCGTGCCTAGAAGCCTTCTTAAGTGTAATATGACGTTTGTATTTAGTTTGAATGCAATATGTGACACTGCGAGATGATTTTGGTGTACTTATTATTAATTTAAGCAGCACTTTCAGCGTTTCGGTTGCAGTTAAGCTATTATACACAGCTAGTTATGTTTATAGGAGTTCAGAGACCTTAAATTGCCCTCTACTATAAACAAAATAATGAATTATTTGAATACAGAGTGTTTGAATTTTTCTTTCGATTGGATTCATATTGAAACACACCCAAGCGTGCCTAGAAGCTTTCTTAAGTGTAATATGACGTTTGTATCTAGTTTGAATTCAATATGTGACACTGCGAGATGTCTTTTCCCTACTTACTATTAATTTAAGCACCACTCTTAGCGTTTCGGTTGCAGTTAAGCTATTATACATAGCTAGTTATGTTTATAGTAGTTCAGAGACCTTAAATTGCCCTCTACTATAAACAAAATAATGAATTATTTGAATACAGAGTGTTTGAATTTTTCTTTCGATTGGATTCATATTGAAACACACCCAAGCGTGCCTAGAAGCCTTCTTAAGTGTAATATGACGTTTGTATCTAGTTTGAATGCAATATGTGACACTGCGAGATGCTTTTGGTATACTTATTATTAATTTAAGCACCACTCTCAGCGTTTCGGTTGCAGTTAAGCTATTATACACAGCTAGTTATGTTTATAGGAGTTCAGAGCCCTTAAATTGCCATCTAATATAAACAAAATAACGAATTAATTGAATACAGAATGTTGGAATTTTTCTTTCGATTGGATTCATATTGAAACACACCCAAGCGTGCCTAGAAGCCTTCTTAAGTGTAATATGACGTCTGTATCTAGTTTGAATTCAATATGTGACACTGCGAGATGTCTTTTGAGTACTTACTATTAATTTAATCACCACTCTTAGCGTTTCGGTTGCAGTTAAGCTATTATACACAGATAGTTATGTTTATAGGAGTTCAGAGACCTTAAATTACCCTCTAATATAAAAAAATAACGAATTATTTGAATACAGAATGTTTGAATTTTTCTTTCGATTGGATTCATATTGAAACACACCCAAGCGTGCCTAGAAGCCTTCTTAAGTGTAATATGACGTTTGTATCTAGTTTGAATGCAATATGTGACACTGCGAGATGCTTTTGGTATACTTATTATTAATTTAAGCACCACTCTCAGCGTTTCGGTTGCAGTTAAGCTATTATACACAGCTAGTTATGTTTATAGGAGTTCAGAGCCCTTAAATTGCCATCTAATATAAACAAAATAACGAATTTATTGAATACAGAATGTTTGAATTTTTCTTTCGATTGGATTCATATTGAAACACACCCAAGCGTGCCTAGAAGCCTTCTTAAGTGTAATATGACGTTTGTATTTAGTTTGAATTCAATATGTGACACTGCGTGATGCTTTTGGTGTACTTATTATTAATTTAAGCAACACTTTCAGCGTTTCGGTTGCAGTTAAGCTATTATACATAGCTAGTTATGTTTATAGTAGTTCAGAGACCTTAAATTGCCCTCTACTATAATCAAAATAACGAATTATCTGAATACAGAATGTTTGAATTTTTATTTCGATTGGATTCATATTGAAACACACCCAAGCGTGCCTAGAAGCCTTCTTAAGTGTAATATGACGTTTGTATTTAGTTTGAATGCAATATGTGACACTGCGTGATGCTTTTGGTGTACTTATTATTAATTTAAGCAACACTTTCAGCGTTTCGGTTGCAGTTAAGCGATTATACATAGCTAGTTATGTTTATAGTAGTTCAGAGACCTTAAATTGCCCTCTACTATAATCAAAATAACGAATTATCTGAATACAGAATGTTTGAATTTTTCTTTCGATTGGATTAATAATAATAATAATAATAATAATGTCTTTTATTGACACAGCAAAAAAAATACAAGAAAATTTACAAAATACAGATTGAAATAAAACAGAATGTGTGTCAATAGGGCGAAGTTCAGAAAATCACTTCCAAGGAAGTGAAGTTCTGGTCTTACACTTAACCCCTTGTTTAATACATAAATTAAATTAAAAGATTTGTTCTGCGTAGCTTGCGCTATAGTTGGTGCTAGGTATATTGTTGATATATGGCCATGTGTATATAATGTAAAATTAATAAAAAATTTATATAATTAGATTATGGCAAATTATAAAGAAAATTTTAAGGTTTTGTTTAGTAACATTTTACTTAGTTGCGTTTTAAATTTAATGTAAGGGAGAGTTTTTAGAAAATAGGGCAACGAGTTATAAAGATTAGCTATATTATATGAAAAACATCGTTCATAAAAAGCAGTTCGATGAGCCGGTATATTTATGAAGTATTTGTTACGTAAATTTACATTATGCAGATCAGATCTAAAATTAACTTTTTTGAATAAATAGGAGAGCGTTTTATCAGTAATGATTTTATGATATAAACACGCCGCATGAAGTTTCCTTCTATCAGCCATGTTTAACCATTTTGTTTCAAATAATTTATGAGATATATGTTCAAATTTTTTTATTCCAAATATCAATCTCAAACGAGAATTCTGCACCCTTTGAATACGCCGGATATCTGTACTATCTAAACATGGACCATATACGCAGTCGCAATAATTGGCATGCGATAACACCATAGTTTCACACCAACTTGTTTTGATTTGTTTACTTAAGCAATGTCTGTTTTGAAAAATTATTTTTAAATTAAGATATGCTTTCTTCAGAGTATTGGAGATGTGTTCTTTAAATCGAAAATTTTGGTCGATACAGAGCCCTAGATTTTTTACATTTTCTTTAATTTCTAATTCTGTATTTCGAATTTTGATTAAAACTTTATCACGACATTTATCCAGAAGTTTTGTACGCCCAAAAAGAATAACAAAGCATTTATTAGTATTTATGGTTAACCCATGTTTCTCTGAATAGTCAACAAGACTGTTGAGATCAGCGTTAATCGCTGTTATTGCATTATTGACGTTATATGGTTCAAAGTTGTATAGTAACTGTGTGTCATCGGCATACAGATGATAATTGCAACAGCTCAGCGAAGTTTTCATGTTAAATGTATATATAATATACAAAAGGGGTCCCAAAATCGACCCTTGCGGTACACCAAGTGTAACAGGCAACGAATTCTTTAGGATAACTTTCTGGGTCCGATTTGAGATATATCTTTGAACAAAGTTAATTGCTGGAATACCAAAATTCATATTGAAACACACCCAAGCGTGCCTAGAAGCCTTCTTAAGTGTAATATGACGTTTGTATCTAGTTTGAATGCAATATGTGACACTGCGAGATGCTTTTGGTGTACTTATTATTAATTTAAGCACCACTCTCAGCGTTTCGGACAGTTAAGCTATTATACACAGCTAGTTATGTTTATAGGAGTTCAGAGCCCTTAAATTGGTCTCTTATATAAAAAAATAACGAATTATTTGAATACAGAATGATTGAATTTTTCTTTCGATTGGATTCATATTGAAACACACCCAAGCGTGCCTAGAAGCCTTCTTAAGTGCAATATGACGTTTGTACTAGTTTGAATGCAATATGTGACACTGCGAGATGTTTTGGTGTAATTATTATTAATTTAAGCAGCACTTTCAGCGTTTCGGTTGCAGTTAAGCTATTATACACAGCTAGTTATGTTTATAGTAGTTCAGAGACCTTAAATTGCCCTCTACTATAAACAAAATAACGTATTATCTGAATACAGAGTGTTTGAATTTTTCTTTCAATTGGATTCATATTGAAACACACCCAAGCGTGCCTAGAAGCCTTCTTTAGTGTAATCTGACGTTTGTATTTAGTTTGAATTCTATATGTGACACTGGGAGATGCTTTTGGTGTACTTATTATTAATTTAAGCACCACTCTCAACGTGACGGTTGCAGTTAAGCAATTAGACACAGCTAGTTGTGTTTATAGGAGTTGAGAGCCCTTAAATTGCCATCTAATATAAACAAAATAACGAATTATCTGAATACAGAATGTTTGAATTTTTATTTCGATTGGATTCATATTGAAACACACCCAAGCGTGCCTAGAAGCCTTCTTAAGTGTAATATGACGTTTGTATTTAGTTTGAATGCAATGTGTGACACTGCGGGATGCTTTTGGTGTACTTATTATTAATTTAAGCACCACTCTCAGCGTTTCGGTTGCAGTTAAGCTGTTATACACAGCTAGTTATGTTTATAGGAGTTCAGAGCCCTTAAACTGCCCTCTAATATAAACAAAATAACGCATTATTTGAATACAGAATGTTCGAATATTTCTTTAGATTGGATTTATATTGAAACACACCCAAGCGTGCCTAGAAGCCTTCTTAAGTGTAATATGACGTTTGTATCTAGTTTGAATGCAATATGTGACACTGCGAGATGTTTTGGTGTAATTATTATTAATTTAAGCAGCACTTTCAGCGTTTCGGTTGCAGTTAAGCTATTATACATAGTTAGTTATGTTTATAGTAGTTCAGAGACCTTAAATTACCCTCTACTGTAAATAAAATAACGAATTATCTGAGTACAGAGTGTTTGAATCTTTCTTTCGATTGGATTCATATTGAAACACACCCAAGCGTGCCTAGAAGCCTTCTTAAGTGTAATATGACGTTTGTTTCTAGTTTGAATTCAATATGTGACACTGCGAGATGCTTTTGGCGTACTTACTATTAATTTAAGCACCACTCTCAGCGTTTCGGTTGCAGCTAAGCTATTATACACAGCTAGTTACGTTTATAGGAGTTCAGAGCCCTTAAATTGCCATCTAATATAAACAAAATAACGAATTAATTGAATACAGAATGTTTGAATTTTTCTTTCGATTGGATTCATATTGAAACACACTTAGGCGTGCCTAGAAGCCTTCTTAAGTGTAATATGACGTTTGTTTCTAGTTTGAATTCAATATGTGACACTGCGAGATGCTTTTGGCGTACTTACTATTAATTTAAGCACCACTCTCAGCGTTTCGGTTGCAGTTAAGCTATTATACACAGCTAGTTATGTTTATAGGAGTTCAGAGCCCTTAAATTGCCATCTAATATAAACAAAATAACGAATTAATTGAATACAGAATGTTTGAATTTTTCTTTCGATTGGATTCGTATTGAAACACACCCAAGCGTGCCTAGAAGCCTTCTTAAGTGTAATATGACGTTTGTATCTAGTTTGAATGCAATATGTGACACTGCGAGATGTTTTGATGTAATTATTATTAATTTAAGCAGCACTATCAGCGTTTCGGTTGCAGTTAAGCTATTATACACAGCTAGTTATGTTTATAGTAGTTCAGAGCCCTTAAATTGCCCTCTACTATAAACAAAATAACGTATTATCTGAATACAGAGTGTTTGAATTTTTCTTTCAATTGGATTCATATTGAAACACACCCAAGCGTGCCTAGAAGCCTTCTTTAGTGTAATCTGACGTTTGTATTTAGTTTGAATTCTATATGTGACACTGGGAGATGCTTTTGGTGTACTTATTATTAATTTAAGCACCACTCTCAACGTGACGGTTGCAGTTAAGGTATTAGACACAGCTAGTTGTGTTTATAGGAGTTTAGAGCCCTTAAATTGCCATCTAATATAAACAAAATAACGAATTATCTGAATACAGTATGTTTGAATTTTTATTTCGATTGGATTCATATTGAAACACACCCAAGCGTGCCTAGAAGCCTTCTTAAGTGTAATCTGACGTTTGTATTTAGTTTGAATTCAATATGTGACACTGGGAGATGCTTTTGGTGTACTTATTATTAATTTAAGCAGCACTTTCAGCGTTTCGGTTGCAGTTAAGCTATTATACATAGTTAGTTATGTTTATAGTAGTTCAGACACCTTAAATTACCCTCTACTACAAATAAAATAACGAATTATCTGAATACAGAGTGTTTGAATTTTTCTTTCGATTGGATTCATATTGAAACACACCAAAGCGTGCCTAGAAGCCTTCTTAAGTGTAATATGACGTTTGTTTCTAGTTTGAATTCAATATGTGACACTGCCAGATGCTTTTGGCGTACTTACTATTAATTTAAGCACCACTCTCAGCGTTTCGGTTGCAGTTAAGCTAATATACATAGCTAGTTACGTTTATAGGAGTTCAGAGCCCTTAAATTGCCATCTAATATAAACAAAATAACGAATTAATTGAATACAGAATGTTTGAATTTTTCTTTCGATTGGATTCATATTGAAACACACCCAAGCGTGCCTAGAAGCCTTCTTAAGTGTAATATGACGTTTGTATTTAGTTTGAATTCAATATGTGACACTGGGAGATGCTTTTGGTGTACTTATTATTAATTTAAGCACCACTTTCAGCGTTTCGGTTGTAGTCAAGCTATTATACACAGCTAGTTATGTTTATAGGAGTTCAGAGCCCTTAAATTGCCATCTAATATAAACAAAATAACGAATTAAACGAATACAGAATGTTTGAATTTTTCTTTCGATTGGATTCATATTGAAACACACCCAAGCGTGCCTAGAAGCCTTCTTAAGTGTAATCTGACGTTTGTATTTAGTTTGAATTCAATATGTGACACTGCGAGATGCTTTTGGTGTACTTATTATTAATTTAAGCAGCACTTTCATCGTTTCGGTTGCAGTTAAGCTATTATACACAGCTAGTTATGTTTATAGTAGTTCAGAGACCTTAAATTGCCCTCTACTATAAACAAAATAACGTATTATCTGAATACAGAGTGTTTGAATTTTTCTTTCTATTGGATTCATATTGAAACACACCCAAGCGTGCCTAGAAGCCTTCTTTAGTGTAATCTGACGTTTGTATTTAGTTTGAATTCTATATGTGACACTGGGAGATGCTTTTGGTGTACTTATTATTAATTTAAGCACCACTCTCAACGTGACGGTTGCAGTTAAGCTATTAGACACAGCTAGTTGTGTTTATAGGAGTTTAGAGCCCTTAAATTGCCATCTAATATAAACAAAATAACGAATTATCTGAATACAGAATGTTTGAATTTTTATTTCGATTGGATTCATATTGAAACACACCCAAGCGTGCCTAGAAGCCTTCTTAAGTGTAATCTGACGTTTGTATTTAGTTTGAATTCAATATGTGACACTGGGAGATGCTTTTGGTGTACTTATTATTAATTTAAGCAGCACTTTCAGAGTTTCGGTTGCAGTTAAGCTATTATACACAGCTAGTTATGTTTATAGTAGTTCAGAGACCTTAAATTGCCCTCTACTATAAACAAAATAACGTATTATCTGAATACAGAGTGTTTGAATTTTTCTTTCAATTGGATTCGTATTGAAACACACCCAAGCGTGCCTAGAAGCCTTCTTAAGTGTAATATGACGTTTGTATCTAGTTTGAATGCAATATGTGACACTGCGAGATGTTTTGGTGTAATTATTATTAATTTAAGCAGCACTTTCAGCGTTTCGGTTGCAGTTAAGCTATTATACATAGTTAGTTATGTTTATAGTAGTTCAGAGACCTTAAATTACCCTCTACTATAAATAAAATAACGAATTATCAGAATACAGAGTGTTTGAATTTTTCTTTCGATTGGATTCATATTGAAACACACCCAAGCGTGCCTAGAAGCCTTCTTAAGTGTAATATGACGTTTGTTTCTAGTTTGAATTCAATATGTGACACTGCGAGATGCTTTTGGCGTACTTACTATTAATTTAAGCACCACTCTCAGCGTTTCGGTTGCGGTTAAGCTATTATACACAGCTAGTTACGTTTATAGGAGTTCAGAGCCCTTAAATTGCCATCTAATATAAACAAAATAACGAATTAATTGAATACAGAATGTTTGAATTCTTCTTTCGATTGGATTCATATTGAAACACACCCAAGCGTGCCTAGAAGCCTTCTTAAGTGTAATATGACGTTTGTTTCTAGTTTGAATTCAATATGTGACACTGGGAGATGCTTTTGGTGTATTTATTATTAATTTAAGCACCACTCTCAGCGTTTTGGTTGCAGTCAAGCTATTATACACAGCTAGTTATGTTTATAGGAGTTCAGAGCCCTTAAATTGCCATCTAATATAAACAAAATAACGAATTAATTGAATACAGAATGTTTGAATTTTTCTTTCGATTGGATTCATATTGAAACACACCCAAGCGTGCCTAGAAGCCTTCTTAAGTGTAATCTGACGTTTGTATTTAGTTTGAATTCAATATGTGACACTGGGAGATGCTTTTGGTGTACTTATTATTAATTCAAGCAGCACTTTCAGCGTTTCGGTTGCAGTTAAGCTATTATACACAGCTAGTTATGTTTATAGTAGTTCAGAGACCTTAAATTGCCCTCTACTATAAACAAAATAACGTATTATCTGAATACAGAGTGTTTGAATTTTTCTTTCAATTGGATTCATATTGAAACACACCCAAGCGTGCCTAGAAGCCTTCTTTAGTGTAATCTGACGTTTGTATTTAGTTTGAATTCTATATGTGACACTGGGAGATGCTTTTGGTGTACTTATTATTAATTTAAGCACCACTCTCAACGTGACGGTTGCAGTTAAGGTATTAGACACAGCTAGTTGTGTTTATAGGAGTTTAGAGCCCTTAAATTGCCATCTAATATAAACAAAATAACGAATTATCTGAATACAGTACGTTTGAATTATTATTTCGATTGGATTCATATTGAAACACACCCAAGCGTGCCTAGAAGCCTTCTTAAGTGTAATCTGACGTTTGTATTTAGTTTGAATTCAATATGTGACACTGGGAGATGCTTTTGGTGTACTTATTATTAATTTAAGCAGCACTTTCAGAGTTTCGGTTGCAGTTAAGCTATTATACACAGCTAGTTATGTTTATAGTAGTTCAGAGACCTTAAATTGCCCTCTACTATAAACAAAATAACGTATTATCTGAATACAGAGTGTTTGAATTTTTCTTTCAATTGGATTCGTATTGAAACACACCCAAGCGTGCCTAGAAGCCTTCTTAAGTGTAATATGACGTTTGTATCTAGTTTGAATGCAATATGTGACACTGCGAGATGTTTTGGTGTAATTATTATTAATTTAAGCAGCACTTTCAGCGTTTCGGTTGCAGTTAAGCTATTATACATAGTTAGTTATGTTTATAGTAGTTCAGAGACCTTAAATTACCCTCTACTATAAATAAAATAACGAATTATCTGAATACAGAGTGTTTGAATTTTTCTTTCGATTGGATTCATATTGAAACACACCAAAACGTGCCTAGAAGCCTTCTTAAGTGTAATATGACGTTTGTTTCTAGTTTGAATTCAATATGTGACACTGGGAGATGCTTTTGGTGTATTTATTATTAATTTAAGCACCACTCTCAGCGTTTTGGTTGCAGTCAAGCTATTATACACAGCTAGTTATGTTTATAGGAGTTCAGAGCCCTTAAATTGCCATCTAATATAAACAAAATAACGAATTAATTGAATACAGAATGTTTGAATTTTTCTTTCGATTGGATTCATATTGAAACACACCCAAGCGTGCCTAGAAGCCTTCTTAAGTGTAATCTGACGTTTGTATTTAGTTTGAATTCAATATGTGACACTGGGAGATGCTTTTGGTGTACTTATTATTAATTCAAGCAGCACTTTCAGCGTTTCGGTTGCAGTTAAGCTATTATACACAGCTAGTTATGTTTATAGTAGTTCAGAGACCTTAAATTGCCCTCTACTATAAACAAAATAACGTATTATCTGAATACAGAGTGTTTGAATTTTTCTTTCAATTGGATTCATATTGAAACACACCCAAGCGTGCCTAGAAGCCTTCTTTAGTGTAATCTGACGTTTGTATTTAGTTTGAATTCTATATGTGACACTGGGAGATGCTTTTGGTGTACTTATTATTAATTTAAGCACCACTCTCAACGTGACGGTTGCAGTTAAGGTATTAGACACAGCTAGTTGTGTTTATAGGAGTTTAGAGCCCTTAAATTGCCATCTAATATAAACAAAATAACGAATTATCTGAATACAGTACGTTTGAATTATTATTTCGATTGGATTCATATTGAAACACACCCAAGCGTGCCTAGAAGCCTTCTTAAGTGTAATCTGACGTTTGTATTTAGTTTGAATTCAATATGTGACACTGGGAGATGCTTTTGGTGTACTTATTATTAATTTAAGCAGCACTTTCAGAGTTTCGGTTGCAGTTAAGCTATTATACACAGCTAGTTATGTTTATAGTAGTTCAGAGACCTTAAATTGCCCTCTACTATAAACAAAATAACGTATTATCTGAATACAGAGTGTTTGAATTTTTCTTTCAATTGGATTCGTATTGAAACACACCCAAGCGTGCCTAGAAGCCTTCTTAAGTGTAATATGACGTTTGTATCTAGTTTGAATGCAATATGTGACACTGCGAGATGTTTTGGTGTAATTATTATTAATTTAAGCAGCACTTTCAGCGTTTCGGTTGCAGTTAAGCTATTATACATAGTTAGTTATGTTTATAGTAGTTCAGAGACCTTAAATTACCCTCTACTATAAATAAAATAACGAATTATCTGAATACAGAGTGTTTGAATTTTTCTTTCGATTGGATTCATATTGAAACACACCAAAGCGTGCCTAGAAGCCTTCTTAAGTGTAATATGACGTTTGTTTCTAGTTTGAATTCAATATGTGACACTGCGAGATGCTTTTGGCGTACTTACTATTAATTTAAGCACCACTCTCAGCGTTTCGGTTGCAGTTAAGCTATTATACATAGCTAGTTACGTTTATAGGAGTTCAGAGCCCTTAAATTGCCATCTAATATAAACAAAATAACGAATTAATTGAATACAGAATGTTTGAATTTTTCTTTCGATTGGATTCATATTGAAACACACCCAAGCGTGCCTAGAAGCCTTCTTAGGTGTAATCTGACGTTTGTATTTAGTTTGAATTCAATATGTGACACTGCGAGATGCTTTTGGTGTACTTATTATTAATTTAAGCACCACTCTCAACGTGACGGTTGCAGTTAAGCTATTAGACACAGCTAGTTGTGTTTATAGGAGTTTAGAGCCCTTAAATTGCCATCTAATATAAACAAAATAACGAATTATCTGAATACAGAATGTTTGAATTTTTATTTCGATTGGATTCATATTGAAACACACCCAAGCGTGCCTAGAAGCCTTCTTAAGTGTAATCTGACGTTTGTATTTAGTTTGAATTCAATATGTGACACTGGGAGATGCTTTTGGTGTACTTATTATTAATTTAAGCAGCACTTTCAGAGTTTCGGTTGTAGTCAAGCTATTATACACAGCTAGTTATGTTTATAGGAGTTCAGAGCCCTTAAATTGCCATCTAATATATACAAAATAACGAATTAAACGAATACAGAATGTTTGAATTTTTCTTTCGATTGGATTCATATTGAAACACACCCAAGCGTGCCTAGAAGCCTTCTTAAGTGTAATCTGACGTTTGTATTTAGTTTGAATTCAATATGTGACACTGCGAGATGCTTTTGGTGTACTTATTATTAATTTAAGCAGCACTTTCATCGTTTCGGTTGCAGTTAAGCTATTATACACAGCTAGTTATGTTTATAGTAGTTCAGAGACCTTAAATTGCCCTCTACTATAAACAAAATAACGTATTATCTGAATACAGAGTGTTTGAATTTTTCTTTCAATTGGATTCATATTGAAACACACCCAAGCGTGCCTAGAAGCCTTCTTTAGTGTAATCTGACGTTTGTATTTAGTTTGAATTCTATATGTGACACTGGGAGATGCTATTGGTGTACTTATTATTAATTTAAGCACCACTCTCAACGTGACGGTTGGAGTTCAGCTATTAGACACAGCTAGTTGTGTTTATAGGAGTTTAGAGCCCTTAAATTGCCATCTAATATAAACAAAATAACGAATTATCTGAATACAGAATGTTTGAATTTTTATTTCGATTGGATTCATATTGAAACACACCCAAGCGTGCCTAGAAGCCTTCTTAAGTGTAATCTGACGTTTGTATTTAGTTTGAATTCAATATGTGACACTGGGAGATGCTTTTGGTGTACTTATTATTAATTTAAGCAGCACTTTCAGCGTTTCGGTTACAGTTAAGCTATTATACACAGCTAGTTATGTTTATAGTAGTTCAGAGACCTTAAATTGCCCTCTACTATAAACAAAATAACGTATTATCTGAATACAGAGTGTTTGAATTTTTCTTTCAATTGGATTCATATTGAAACACACCCAAGCGTGCCTAGAAGCCTTCTTTAGTGTAATCTGACGTTTGTATTTAGTTTGAATTCTATATGTGACACTGGGAGATGCTTTTGGTGTACTTATTATTAATTTAAGCACCACTCTCAACGTGACGGTTGCAGTTAAGCTATTAGACACAGCTAGTTGTGTTTATAGGAGTTTAGAGCCCTTAAATTGCCATCTAATATAAACAAAATAACGAATTATCTGAATACAGAATGTTTGAATTTTTATTTCGATTGGATTCATATTGAAACACACCCAAGCGTGCCTAGAAGCCTTCTTAAGTGTAATCTGACGTTTGTATTTAGTTTGAATTCAATATGTGACACTGGGAGATGCTTTTGGTGTACTTATTATTAATTTAAGCAGCACTTTCAGAGTTTCGGTTGCAGTTAAGCTATTATACACAGCTAGTTATGTTTATAGTAGTTCAGAGACCTTAAATTGCCCTCTACTATAAACAAAATAACGTATTATCTGAATACAGAGTGTTTGAATTTTTCTTTCAATTGGATTCGTATTGAAACACACCCAAGCGTGCCTAGAAGCCTTCTTAAGTGTAATATGACGTTTGTATCTAGTTTGAATGCAATATGTGACACTGCGAGATGTTTTGGTGTGATTATTATTAATTTAAGCAGCACTTTCAGCGTTTCGGTTGCAGTTAAGCTATTATACATAGTTAGTTATGTTTATAGTAGTTCAGAGACCTTAAATTACCCTCTACTATAAATAAAATAACGAATTATCAGAATACAGAGTGTTTGAATTTTTCTTTCGATTGGATTCATATTGAAACACACCCAAGCGTGCCTAGAAGCCTTCTTAAGTGTAATATGACGTTTGTTTCTAGTTTGAATTCAATATGTGACACTGCGAGATGCTTTTGGCGTACTTACTATTAATTTAAGCAACACTCTCAGCGTTTCGGTTGCGGTTAAGCTATTATACACAGCTAGTTACGTTTATAGGAGTTCAGAGCCCTTAAATTGCCATCTAATATAAACAAAATAACGAATTAATTGAATACAGAATGTTTGAATTTTTCTTTCGATTGGATTCATATTGAAACACACCCAAGCGTGCCTAGAAGCCTTCTTAAGTGTAATCTGACGTTTGTATTTAGTTTGAATTCAATATGTGACACTGGGAGATGCTTTTGGTGTACTTATTATTAATTTAAGCAGCACTTTCAGCGTTTCGGTTGCAGTTAAGCTATTATACACAGCTAGTTATGTTTATAGTAGTTCAGAGACCTTAAATTGCCCTCTACTATAAACAAAATAACGTATTATCTGAATACAGAGTGTTTGAATTTTTCTTTCAATTGTATTCATATTGAAACACACCCAAGCGTGCCTAGAAGCCTTCTTTAGTGTAATCTGACGTTTGTATTTAGTTTGAATTCTATATGTGACACTGGGAGATGCTTTTGGTGTACTTATTATTAATTTAAGCACCACTCTCAACGTGACGGTTGCAGTTAAGGTATTAGACACAGCTAGTTGTGTTTATAGGAGTTTAGAGCCCTTAAATTGCAATCTAATATAAACAAAATAACGAATTATCTGAATACAGTATGTTTGAATTTTTATTTCGATTGGATTCATATTGAAACACACCCAAGCGTGCCTAGAAGCCTTCTTAAGTGTAATCTGACGTTTGTATTTAGTTTGAATTCAATATGTGACACTGGGAGATGCTTTTGGTGTACTTATTATTAATTTAAGCAGCACTTTCAGAGTTTCGGTTGCAGTTAAGCTATTATACACAGCTAGTTATGTTTATAGTAGTTCAGAGACCTTAAATTGCCCTCTACTATAAACAAAATAACGTATTATCTGAATACAGAGTGTTTGAATTTTTCTTTCAATTGGATTCGTATTGAAACACACCCAAGCGTGCCTAGAAGCCTTCTTAAGTGTAATATGACGTTTGTATCTAGTTTGAATGCAATATGTGACACTGCGAGATGTTTTGGTCTAATTATTATTAATTTAAGCAGCACTTTCAGCGTTTCGGTTGCAGTTAAGCTATTATACATAGTTAGTTATGTTTATAGTAGTTCAGAGACCTTAAATTACCCTCTACTATAAATAAAATAACGAATTATCTGAATACAGAGTGTTTGAATTTTTCTTTCGATTGGATTCATATTGAAACACACCAAAGCGTGCCTAGAAGCCTTCTTAAGTGTAATATGACGTTTGTTTCTAGTTTGAATTCAATATGTGACACTGCCAGATGCTTTTGGCGTACTTACTATTAATTTAAGCACCACTCTCAGCGTTTCGGTTGCAGTTAAGCTATTATACATAGCTAGTTACGTTTATAGGAGTTCAGAGCCCTTAAATTGCCATCTAATATAAACAAAATAACGAATTAATTGAATACAGAATGTTTGAATTTTTCTTTCGATTGGATTCATATTGAAACACACCCAAGCGTGCCTAGAAGCCTTCTTAAGTGTAATATGACGTTTGTATTTAGTTTGAATTCAATATGTGACACTGGGAGATGCTTTTGGTGTACTTATTATTAATTTAAGCACCACTTTCAGCGTTTCGGTTGTAGTCAAGCTATTATACACAGCTAGTTATGTTTATAGGAGTTCAGAGCCCTTAAATTGCCATCTAATATAAACAAAATAACGAATTAAACGAATACAGAATGTTTGAATTTTTCTTTCGATTGGATTCATATTGAAACACACCCAAGCGTGCCTAGAAGCCTTCTTAAGTGTAATCTGACGTTTGTATTTAGTTTGAATTCAATATGTGACACTGCGAGATGCTTTTGGTGTACTTATTATTAATTTAAGCAGCACTTTCATCGTTTCGGTTGCAGTTAAGCTATTATACACAGCTAGTTATGTTTATAGTAGTTCAGAGACCTTAAATTGCCCTCTACTATAAACAAAATAACGTATTATCTGAATACAGAGTGTTTGAATTTTTCTTTCAATTGGATTCATATTGAAACACACCCAAGCGTGCCTAGAAGCATTCTTTAGTGTAATCTGACGTTTGTATTTAGTTTGAATTCTATATGTGACACTGGGAGATGCTATTGGTGTACTTATTATTAATTTAAGCACCACTCTCAACGTGACGGTTGGAGTTCAGCTATTAGACACAGCTAGTTGTGTTTATAGGAGTTTAGAGCCCTTAAATTGCCATCTAATATAAACAAAATAACGAATTATCTGAATACAGAATGTTTGAATTTTTATTTCGATTGGATTCATATTGAAACACACCCAAGCGTGCCTAGAAGCCTTCTTAAGTGTAATCTGACGTTTGTATTTAGTTTGAATTCAATATGTGACACTGGGAGATGCTTTTGGTGTACTTATTATTAATTTAAGCAGCACTTTCAGAGTTTCGGTTGCAGTTAAGCTATTATACACAGCTAGTTATGTTTATAGTAGTTCAGAGACCTTAAATTGCCCTCTACTATAAACAAAATAACGTATTATCTGAATACAGAGTGTTTGAATTTTTCTTTCAATTGGATTCGTATTGAAACACACCCAAGCGTGCCTAGTAGCCTTCTTAAGTGTAATATGACGTTTCTATCTAGTTTGAATGCAATATGTGACACTGCGAGATGTTTTGGTGTAATTATTATTAATTTAAGCAGCACTTTCAGCGTTTCGGTTGCAGTTAAGCTATTATACACAGCTAGTTATGTTTATAGTAGTTCAGAGACCTTAAATTGCCCTCTACTATAAACAAAATAACGTATTATCTGAATACAGAGTGTTTGAATTTTTCTTTCAATTGGATTCATATTGAAACACACCCAAGCGTGCCTAGAAGCCTTCTTTAGTGTAATCTGACGTTTGTATTTAGTTTGAATTCTATATGTGACACTGGGAGATGCTTTTGGTGTACTTATTATTAATTTAAGCACCACTCTCAACGTGACGGTTGCAGTTAAGGTATTAGACACAGCTAGTTGTGTTTATAGGAGTTTAGAGCCCTTAAATTGCCATCTAATATAAACAAAATAACGAATTATCTGAATACAGTACGTTTGAATTATTATTTCGATTGGATTCATATTGAAACACACCCAAGCGTGCCTAGAAGCCTTCTTAAGTGTAATCTGACGTTTGTATTTAGTTTGAATTCAATATGTGACACTGGGAGATGCTTTTGGTGTACTTATTATTAATTTAAGCAGCACTTTCAGAGTTTCGGTTGCAGTTAAGCTATTATACACAGCTAGTTATGTTTATAGTAGTTCAGAGACCTTAAATTGCCCTCTACTATAAACAAAATAACGTATTATCTGAATACAGAGTGTTTGAATTTTTCTTTCAATTGGATTCGTATTGAAACACACCCAAGCGTGCCTAGAAGCCTTCTTAAGTGTAATATGACGTTTGTATCTAGTTTGAATGCAATATGTGACACTGCGAGATGTTTTGGTGTAATTATTATTAATTTAAGCAGCACTTTCAGCGTTTCGGTTGCAGTTAAGCTATTATACATAGTTAGTTATGTTTATAGTAGTTCAGAGACCTTAAATTACCCTCTACTATAAATAAAATAACGAATTATCAGAATACAGAGTGTTTGAATTTTTCTTTCGATTGGATTCATATTGAAACACACCCAAGCGTGCCTAGAAGCCTTCTTAAGTGTAATATGACGTTTGTTTCTAGTTTGAATTCAATATGTGACACTGCAAGATGCTTTTGGCGTACTTACTATTAATTTAAGCACCACTCTCAGCGTTTCGGTTGCGGTTAAGCTATTATACACAGCTAGTTACGTTTATAGGAGTTCAGAGCCCTTAAATTGCCATCTAATATAAACAAAATAACGAATTAATTAAATACAGAATGTTTGAATTTTTCTTTCGATTGGATTCATATTGAAACACACCCAAGCGTGCCTAGAAGCCTTCTTAAGTGTAATATGACGTTTGTATTTAGTTTGAATTCAATATGTGACACTGGGAGATGCTTTTGGTGTACTTATTATTAATTTAAGCACCACTTTCAGCGTTTCGGTTGCAGTCAAGCTATTATACACAGCTAGTTATTTTTATAGGAGTTCAGAGCCCTTAAATTGCCATCTAATATAAACAAAATATCGAATTAAACGAATACAGAATGTTTGAATTTTTCTTTCGATTGGATTCATATTGAAACACACCCAAGCGTGCCTAGAAGCCTTCTTAAGTGTAATCTGACGTTTGTATTTAGTTTGAATTTAATATGTGACACTGGGAGATGCTTTTGGTGTACTTATTATTAATTTAAGCTGCACTTTCAGCGTTTCGGTTGCAGTTAAGCTATTATACACAGCTAGTTATGTTTATAGTAGTTCAGAGACCTTAAATTGCCCTCTACTATAAACAAAATAACGTATTATCTGAATACAGAGTGTTTGAATTTTTCTTTCAATTGGATTCATATTGAAACACACCCAAGCGTGCCTAGAAGCCTTCTTTAGTGTAATCTGACGTTTGTATTTAGTTTGAATTCTATATGTGACACTGGGAGATGCTTTTGGTGTACTTATTATTAATTTAAGCACCACTCTCAACGTGACGGTTGCAGTTAAGCTATTAGACACAGCTAGTTGTGTTTATAGGAGTTTAGAGCCCTTAAATTGCCATCTAATATAAACAAAATAACGAATTATCTGAATACAGTATGTTTGAATTTTTATTTCGATTGGATTCATATTGAAACACACCCAAGCGTGCCTAGAAGCCTTCTTAAGTGTAATCTGACGTTTGTATTTAGTTTGAATTCAATATGTGACACTGGGAGATGCTTTTGGTGTACTTATTATTAATTTAAGCAGCACTTTCAGAGTTTCGGTTGCAGTTAAGCTATTATACACAGCTAGTTATGTTTATAGTAGTTCAGAGACCTTAAATTGCCCTCTACTATAAACAAAATAACGTATTATCTGAATACAGAGTGTTTGAATTTTTCTTTCAATTGGATTCGTATTGAAACACACCCAAGCGTGCCTAGAAGTGTAATATGACGTTTGTATCTAGTTTGAATGCAATATGTGACACTGCGAGATTTTTGGTGTAATTATTATTAATTTAAGCAGCACTTTCAGCGTTTCGGTTGCAGTTAAGCTATTATACATAGTTAGTTATGTTTATAGTAGTTCAGAGACCTTAAATTACCCTCTACTATAAATAAAATAACGAATTATCTGAATACAGAGTGTTTGAATTTTTCTTTCGATTGGATTCATATTGAAACACACCCAAGCGTGCCTAGAAGCCTTCTTAAGTGTAATATGACGTTTGTTTCTAGTTTGAATTCAATATGTGACACTGCCAGATGCTTTTGGCGTACTTACTATTAATTTAAGCACCACTCTCAGCGTTTCGGTTGCAGTTAAGCTATTATACATAGCTAGTTACGTTTATAGGAGTTCAGAGCCCTTAAATTGCCATCTAATATAAACAAAATAACGAATTAATTGAATACAGAATGTTTGAATTTTTTTTCGATTGGATTCATATTGAAACACACCCAAGCGTGCCTAGAAGCCTTCTTAAGTGTAATATGACGTTTGTATTTAGTTTGAATGCACTATGTGACACTGGGAGATGCTTTTGGTGTACTTATTATTAATTTAAGCACCACTTTCAGCGTTTCGGTTGCAGTCAAGCTATTATACACAGCTAGTTATGTTTATAGGAGTTCAGAGCCCTTAAATTGCCATCTAATATAAACAAAATAACGAATTAAACGAATACAGAATGTTTGAATTTTTCTTTCGATTGGATTCATATTGAAACACACCCAAGCGTGCCTAGAAGCCTTCTTAAGTGTAATCTGACGTTTGTATTTAGTTTGAATTCTATATGTGACACTGGGAGATGCTTTTGGTGTACTTATTATTAATTTAAGCAGCACTTTCATCGTTTCGGTTGCAGTTAAGCTATTATACACAGCTAGTTATGTTTATAGTAGTTCAGAGACCTTAAATTGCCCTCTACTATAAACAAAATAACGTATTATCTGAATACAGAGTGTTTGAATTTTTCTTTCAATTGGATTCATATTGAAACACACCCAAGCGTGCCTAGAAGCCTTCTTTAGTGTAATCTGACGTTTGTATTTAGTTTGAATTCTATATGTGACACTGGGAGATGCTTTTGGTGTACTTATTATTAATTTAAGCACCACTCTCAACGTGACGGTTGCAGTTAAGCTATTAGACACAGCTAGTTGTGTTTATAGGCGTTTAGAGCCCTTAAATTGCCATCTAATATAAACAAAATAATGAATTATCTGAATACAGAATGTTTGAATTTTTATTTCGATTGGATTCATATTGAAACACACCCAAGCGTTCCTAGAAGCCTTCTTAAGTGTAATCTGACGTTTGTATCTAGTTGGAATTCAATATGCGACACTGCGAGATGCTTTTGGTATACTTATTATTAGTTTAAGCGCCACTCTCAGCGTTTCGGTTGCAGTTAAGCTATTATACACAGCTAGTTATGTTTATAGGAGTTCTGATCCCTTAAATTGCTCTCTAATATAAACAATTTAACGAATTATTTGAATACAGAATGTTTGAATTTTTCTTTCGATTTTATTCATATTGAAACACACCCAAGCGAGCCTAGAAGCCTTCTTAAGTGTAATATGACGTTTGTATCTAGTTTGAATTCAATATGTGTAACTGCGAGATGCTTTTGGTATAATTATTATTAATTTAAGTACACTCTCAGCGTTTCTGTTGCAGTTAAGATATTATACATAGCCAGTTATGTTTATAGGAGTTCAGAGCCCTTAAATTGCCCTCTAATATAAACAAAAAAGAAATTATTTGAATACAGAATGTTTGAATTTTTCTTTCGATTTGATTCATATTGAAACACACCCAAGCGAGCCTAGAAGCCTTCTTAAGTGTAATATGACGTTTGTATCTAGTTAGAATTCAATATGTGACACTGCGAGATGCTTTTGGTATACTTATTATTAATTTAAGTACACTCCCAGCATTTCGGTTGCAGTTAAGATATTATACATAGCCAGTTATGTTTATAGGAGTTCAGATCCCTTAAATTTCTCTCTAATATAAACAAAATAACGAATTATTTGAATACAGAATGTTTGAATTTTTCTTTCGATTGGATTCATATTGAAGCACACCCAAGCGTGCCTAGAAGCCTTCTTATGTGTAATATGACGTTTGTATCTAGTTTTTAATGCAATATCTGACACAGCGAGATGTTTTTGGTGTACTTATTATTAATTTAAGTACCACTCTCATTGTTTCGGTTGCAGTTAAACTATTATACACAGCTAGTTATGTTATAGGAGTTCAGAACCCTTAAATTGCCCTCTAACATAAACAAAATAACGAATTATTTGAATACAGAATGTTTGAATTTTTCTTTCGTCTGGATTCATATTGAAACACACCCAAGTGTTCCTAGAAGCCTTCTTATATGTAATAGGATGTTGTATCTAGTTTTTATTGCAATATGTGACACAGCTAGATGCTTTTGTGTACCTATTATTAATTTAAGCACCACTCTCAGCGTTTCGGTTGCAGTTAAACTATTATACACAGCTAGTTATGTTTATAGGAGTTCTGATCCCTTAAATTGCCCTCTAATATAAACAAAATAAAGAATTATTTGAATACAGAATGTTTGAATTTTTCTTTCGATTGGATTCATATTGAAACACACCCAAGTGTTCTTAGAAGTATTTTTATGTGCAATATGACGTTTGTATCTAGTTTTTAATGCAATATCTGACACTGCGAGATGCTTTTGGTGTACTTATTATTAATTTAAGCAACACTCTCAGCGTTTCGTTTGCAGTTAAGCTACTATACACAGCTAGTTATGTTTATAGGAGTTCAGAGCCCTTGAATTGCCCTCTAATATAAACAAAATAACGAATTATTTGAATACAGAATGTTTGAATTTTTCTTTCGATTGGATTCATATTGAAACACACCCAAGCGAGCCTAGAAGCTTTCTTAAGTGTAATATGACGTTTTTATCTGGTTTGAATTCAATATGCGACACTGCGAGATGCTTTTGGCATACTTATTATTTATTTATGCACCACTCTCAGCGTTTCGGTTGCAGTTAAGCTATTATACACAGCTACTTAAGTTTATAGGAGTTCAGATCCCTTAAATTGCTCTCTAATATAAACAAAATAACGAATTATTTGAATACAGAATGTTTGAATTTTTCTTTCGATTGGATTCATATTGAAGCACACCCAAGCGTGCCTAGAAGCCTTCTTATGTGTAATATGACGTTTGTATCTAGTTTTTAATGCAATATCTGACACTGCGAGATGTTTTTGGTGTACTTATTATTAATTTAAGTACCACTCTCATTGTTTCGGTTGCAGTTAAACTATTATACACAGCTAGTTATGTTATAGGAGTTCAGAGCCCTTAAATTGCCCTCTAACATAAACAAAATAACGAATTATTTGAATACAGAATGTTTGAATTTTTCTTTCGTCTGGATTCATATTGAAATACACCCAAGTGTTCCTAGAAGCCTTCTTATATGTAATAGGATGTTGTATCTAGTTTTTATTGCAATATGTGACACTGCGAGATGCTTTTGTGTACCTATTATTAATTTAAGCACCACTCTCAGCGTTTCGGTTGCAGTTAAAATATTATACACAGCTAGTTATGTTTATAGGAGTTCTGATCCCTTAAATTGCCCTCTAATATAAACAAAATAAAGAATTATTTGAATACAGAATGTTTGAATTTTTCTTTCAATTGGATTCATATTGAAACACACCCAAGTGTTCTTAGAAGTATTTTTATGTGCAATATGACGTTTGTATCTAGTTTTTAATGCAATATCTGACACTGCGAGATGCTTTTGGTGTACTTATTATTAATTTAAGCAACACTCTCAGCGTTTCGTTTGCAGTTAAGCTACTATACACAGCTAGTTATGTTTATAGGAGTTCAGAGCCCTTGAATTGCCCTCTAATATAAACAAAATAACGAATTATTTGAATACAGAATGTTTGAATTTTTCTTTCGATTGGATTCATATTGAAACACACCCAAGCGAGCCTAGAAGTTTTCTTAAGTGTAATATGACGTTTTTATCTGGTTTGAATTCAATATGCGACACTGCGAGATGCTTTTGGCATACTTATTATTTATTTATGTACCACTCTCAGCGTTTCGGTTGCAGTTAAGCTATTATACACAGCTACTTAAGTTTTTAGGAGTTCAGATCCCTTAAATTGTTCTCTAATATAAACAAAATAACGAATTATTTGAATACGGAATGTTTGAATTTTTCTTTCGATTGTATTCATATTGAAGCACACCCAAGCGTGCCTAGAAGCCTTCTTATGTGTAATATGACGTTTGTATCTAGTTTTTAACGCAATATGTGACACTGCGAGATGCTTTTGCTGTACTTATTATTAATTTAAGTACCACTCTCATCGTTTGAGTTGCAGTTGAGCTATTATAAACAGCTAGTTATGTTTATAGGAGTTCAGAGCACTTAAATTTCCCTCTAATAGAAACAAAAAACCAATTATTTGAATACAGAATGTTTGATTTTTTTTTTGAATGGATTCATATTGAAACACACCCAAGCGTGCCCAGTAGCCTTCTTATGTGTAATATGACGTTTGTATCTAGTTTTTAATGCAATATCTGACACTGCGAGATGCTTTTGGTGTACTTATTATTAATTTAAGCACCACTCTCAGCGTTTCGGGTTCAGTTAAGCTATTATACACAGCTAGTTTGGTTTATAGGAGTTCAGAGCCTTTAAATTGCACTCTAATATAAACAAAATAACGAATTATTTGAATACGGAATGATTGAATTTTTCTTTCGATTGGATTCATATTGAAACACACCCAAGTGTGCCCAGAAGCCTTCTTAAGTGTAATATGACGTTTTTATCTAGTTTAAATGCAATATGTGACACTGCGAGATGCTTTTGGTGTACTTATTATTAATTTAAGTACTACTCTCACCGTTTGGGTTGCAGTTGAGCTATTATAAACAGCTAGTTATGTTTATAGGAGTTCAGAGCACTTAAATTTCTCTCTAATATAAACAAAATAACAAATTATTTGAATACAGAATGTTTGAATTTTTCTTTCGATTGGATTCATATTGAAACACACCCAAGAGTGCCTAGAAGCCTTCTTATGTGTAACAAGACGTTTTTATCTAGTTTGAATGCAATATGTGACACTGCGAGATGGTTTTGGTGTACTTATTATTAATTTAAGCTCCACTCTCAGCGTTTCGGTTGCAGTTAAGGTATTATACACAGCTAGTTATGTTTATAGGAGTTCAGAGCCCTTAAATTTCCCTCTAATATAAACAAAATAACGAATTATTTGAATACAGAATGATTGAGTTTTTCTTTCGATTGGATTCATATTGAAACACACCCAAGTGTGCCCAGAAGCCTTCTTATGTGTAATAAGACGTTTTTATCTAGTTTGAATGCAATATGTGACACTGCGAGATGCTTTTGGTGTACTTATTATTAATTTAAGCACCACTCTCAGCGTTTCGGTTGCAGTTAAGCTATTATACACAGCTAGTTATGTTTATAGGAGTTCTGATCCCTTAAATTGCTTTCTAATATAAACAAAATAACGAATTATTTGAATACAGAATGTTTGAATTTTTCTTTCGATTTGATTCATATTGAAACACACCCAAGCGAGCCTAGAAGCCTTCTTAAGTGTAATATGACGTTTGTATCTAGTTAGAATTCAATATGTGACACTGCGATATGCTTTTGGTATACTTATTATTAATTTAAGTACACTCTCAGCGTTTCGGTTGCAGTTAAGATATTATACATAGCCAGTTATCTTTATAGGAGTTCAGAGCCCTTAAATTGCCCTCTAAAATAAACAAAAAACAAATTATTTGAATACAGAATATTTGAATTTTTCTTTCGATTGGATTCATATTGAAACACACCCAAGCGTGCCTAGAAGCCTTCTTATGTGTAATATGACGTTTGTATCTAGTTTTTAATGCAATATCTGACACTGCGAGATGTTTTTGGTGTACTTATTATTAATTTAAGTACCACTCTCATTGTTTCGGTTGCAGTTAAACTATTATACACAGCTAGTTATGTTATAGGAGTTCAGAGCCCTTAAATTGCCGTCTAACATAAACAAAATAACGAATTATTTGAATACAGAATGTTTTAATTTTTCTTTCGTCTGGATTCATATTGAAACACACCCAAGTGTTCCTAGGAGCCTTCTTATATGTAATAGGATGTTGTATCTAGTTTTTAATGCAATATGTGACTCTGCGAGATGCTTTTGTGTACCTATTATTAATTTAAGCACCACTCTCAGCGTTTCGGTTGCAGTTAAACTATTATACACAGCTAGTTATGTTTATAGGAGTTCTGATCCCTTAAATTGTCCTCTAATATAAACAAAATAAAGAATTATTTGAATACAGAATGTTTGAATTTTTCTTTCGATTGGATTCATATTGAAACACACCCAAGTGTTCTTAGAAGTATTTTTATGTGCAATATGACGTTTGTATCTAGTTTTTAATGCAATATCTGACACTGCGAGATGCTTTTGGAGTACTTATTATTAATTTAAGCAACACTCTCAGCGTTTCGTTAGCAGTTAAGCTACTATACACAGCTAGTGATGTTTATAGGAGTTCAGAGCCCTTGAATTGCCCTCAAATATAAACAAAATAACGAATTATTTGAATACTGAATGTTTGAATTTTTCTTTCGATTGGATTCATATTGAAACACACCCAAGCGAGCCTAGAAGCTTTCTTAAGTGTAATATGACGTTTTTATCTGGTTTGAATTCAATAAGCGACACTGCGAGATGCTTTTGGCATACTTATTATTTATTTATGCACCACTCTCAGCGTTTCGGTTGCAGTTAAGCTATTATACGCAGCTACTTAAGTTTATAGGAGTTCAGATCCCTTAAATTGCTCTCTAATATAAACAAAATAACGAATTATTTGAATACAGAATGTTTGAATTTTTCTTTCGATTGGATTCATATTGAAGCACACCCAAGCGTGCCTAGAAGCCTTCTTAAGTGTAATATGACGTTTGTATCTAGTTTGAATTCAATATCTGACACTGCGAGATGCTTTTGGTATACTTATTATTAATTTAAGCACACTCTCAGCGTTTCGGTTGCAGTTAAGATATTATACAGAGTCAGTTATGTTTATAGGAGTTCAGAGCCCTTAAATTGCCCTCTAATATAAACAAAAAACAAATTAGTTGAATACAGAATGTTTGAATTTTTCTTTCGATTGGATTCATATTGAAACACAATCAAGCGTGCCTAGAAGCCTTCTTATGTGTAATATGACGTTTGTATCTAGTTTTTAATGCAATATCTGACACTGCGAGATGCTTTTGGTGTACTTATTATTAATTTAAGCACCACTCTCAGCGTTTCGGTTGCAGTTAAGCTATCATACACAGCTAGTTATATTTATAGGAATTCAGAGCCCTTAAATTGCCCTCTAATATAAACAAAATAACGAATTATTTGAATACAGAATGATGGAATTTTTCTTTCGATTGGATTCATATTGAAACACACCCAAGTGTGCCCAGAAGCCTTCTTATGTGTAATATGACGTTGTATTTAGTTTTTAATGCAATCTGTGAAACTGCGAGATGCTTTTGGTGTAATTATTATTAATTTAAGCACCACTCTCAGCGTTGCGGATGCAGTTAAGGTATTATACACAGCTAGTTATGTTTATAGGAGTTCAGAGCCCTTAAATTGCCCTCTAATATAAAGAAAATAACGAATTATTTGAATACAGAATGTTTGAATTTTTCTTTCGATTGGATTCATATTGAAACACACCCAAGCGTGCCTAGAAGACTTCTTATGTGTCATATGACGTTGTATTTAGTTTTTAATGCAATATGTGGCACTGCGAGATGCTTTTGGGGTACTTATTATTAATTTAAGCACCGCTCTCAGCGTTGCGGTTGCAGTTAAGCTATTATACACAGCTAGTTATGTTTATAGGAGTTCAGAGCCCTTAAATTGCCCTCTAATATAAAGAAAATAACGAATTATTTGAATACAGAATGTTTGAATTTTTCTTTCGATTGGATTCATATTGAAACACACCCAAACGTGCCTAGAAGCCTTCTTATGTGTAATATGACGTTGCATCTAGTTTTTAATGCAATATCTAACACTGCGAGATGTTTTTGGTGTACTTATTATTAATTTAAGAACCACTCTTATTGTTTCGGTTGCAGTTAAACTATTATACACAGCTAGTTATGTTTATAGGAGTTCAGAGCCCTTAAATTTCCCTCTAATATAAACAAAATAACGAATTATTTAAATACAGAATGTTTGAATTTTTCTTGTGATTGGATTCATATTGAAACACCCCAAGTATTCCTAGAAAACTTCTTAAGTGTAATATGACGTTTGTATCTAGTTTTTAATGCAATATGTGACACTGCGAGATGGTTTTGGTGTAATTATTATTAATTTAAGCACCACTCTCAGCGTTTCGGTTGCAGTTAAGCTATTATACACAGCTAGTTATGTTTATAGGAGTTCAGAGCCCTTAAATTTCCCTCTAATATAAAGAAAATAACGAATTATTTGAATACAAAATGTTTGAATTTTTCTTTTGATTGGATTCATATTGAAACACACCCAAGCGTGCCTAGAAGCCTTCTTATGTGTAATATGACGTTTGTATCTAGTTTTTAATGCAATATGTGACACTGCGAGATGGTTTTGGTGTACTTATTATTAATTTAAGCACCACTCTCAGCGTTTCGGTTGCAGTTAAGCTATTATACACAGCTAGTTATGTTTATAGAAGTTCAGAGCCCTTAAATTTCCCTCTAATTTAAACAAAATAACGAATTATTTGAATACAGAATGTTTGAATTTTTCTTTCGATTGGATTCGTATTGAAACACAACCAAGGTCTCCTAGAAGCCTTCTTATGTGTAATATGACGTTTGTAACTAGTTTTTAATGCAAAATGTGATACTGCGAGATGCTTTTGGTGTACTTATTATTAATTTAAGCACCACTCTCAGCGTTGCGGTTGCAGTTAAGCTATTATACACAGCTAGTTATGTTTATAGGAGTTCAGAGCCCTTAAATTGCCCTCTAATATAAAGAAAATAACGAATTATTTGAATACAGAATGTTTGAATTTTTCTTTCGATTGGATTCATAAAGAAAATAACGAATTATTTGAATACAGAATGTTTGAATTTTTCTTTCGATTGGATTCATATTGAAACACACCCAAGCGTGCCTAGAAGACTTCTTATGTGTAATATGACGTTGTATTTAGTTTTTAATGCAATATGTGGCACTGCGAGATGCTTTTGGGGTACTTATTATTAATTTAAGCACCACTCTCAGCGTTGCGGTTGCAGTTAAGCTATTATACACAGCTAGTTATGTTTATAGGAGTTCAGAGCCCTTAAATTGCCCTCTAATATAAAGAAAATAACGAATTATTTGAATACAGAATGTTTGAATTTTTCTTTCGATTGGATTCATATTGAAACACACCCAAACGTGCCTAGAAGCCTTCTTATGTGTAATATGACGTTGTATCTAGTTTTTAATGCAATATCTGACACTGCGAGATGTTTTTGGTGTAATTATTATTAATTTAAGAACCACTCTTATTGTTTCGGTTGCAGTTAAACTATTATACACAGCTAGTTATGTTTATAGGAGTTCAGAGCCCTTAAATTTCCCTCTAATATAAACAAAATAACGAATTATTTAAATACAGAATGTTTGAATTTTTCTTGTGATTGGATTCATATTGAAACACCCCAAGTATTCCTAGAAAACTTCTTAAGTGTAATATGACGTTTGTATCTAGTTTTTAATGCAATATGTGACACTGCGAGATGGTTTTGGTGTAATTATTATTAATTTAAGCACCACTCTCAGCGTTTCGGTTGCAGTTAAGCTATTATACACAGCTAGTTATGTTTATAGGAGTTCAGAGCCCTTAAATTTCCCTCTAATATAAAGAAAATAACGAATTATTTGAATACAAGATGTTTGAATTTTTCTTTTGATTGGATTCATATTGAAACACACCCAAGCGTGCCTAGAAGCCTTCTTATGTGTAATATGACGTTTGTGTCTAGTTTTTAATGCAATATGTGACACTGCGAGATGGTTTTGGTGTACTTATTATTAATTTAAGCACCACTCTCAGCGTTTCGGTTGCAGTTAAGCTATTATACACAGCTAGTTATGTTTATAGAAGTTCAGAGCCCTTAAATTTCCCTCTAATTTAAACAAAATAACGAATTATTTGAATACAGAATGTTTGAATTTTTCTTTCGATTGGATTCATAAAGAAAATAACGAATTATTTGAATACAGAATGTTTGAATTTTTCTTTCGATTGGATTCATATTGAAACACACCCAAGCGTGCCTAGAAGACTTCTTATGTGTAATATGACGTTGTATTTAGTTTTTAATGCAATATGTGGCACTGCGAGATGCTTTTGGGGTACTTATTATTAATTTAAGCACCACTCTCAGCGTTGCGGTTGCAGTTAAGCTATTATACACAGCTAGTTATGTTTATAGGAGTTCAGAGCCCTTAAATTGCCCTCTAATATAAAGAAAATAACGAATTATTTGAATACAGAATGTTTGAATTTTTCTTTCGATTGGATTCATATTGAAACACACCCAAACGTGCCTAGAAGCCTTCTTATGTGTAATATGACGTTGTATCTAGTTTTTAATGCAATATCTGACACTGCGAGATGTTTTTGGTGTAATTATTATTAATTTAAGAACCACTCTTATTGTTTCGGTTGCAGTTAAACTATTATACACAGCTAGTTATGTTTATAGGAGTTCAGAGCCCTTAAATTTCCCTCTAATATAAACAAAATAACGAATTATTTAAATACAGAATGTTTGAATTTTTCTTGTGATTGGATTCATATTGAAACACCCCAAGTATTCCTAGAAAACTTCTTAAGTGTAATATGACGTTTGTATCTAGTTTTTAATGCAATATGTGACACTGCGAGATGGTTTTGGTGTAATTATTATTAATTTAAGCACCACTCTCAGCGTTTCGGTTGCAGTTAAGCTATTATACACAGCTAGTTATGTTTATAGGAGTTCAGAGCCCTTAAATTTCCCTCTAATATAAAGAAAATAACGAATTATTTGAATACAAAATGTTTGAATTTTTCTTTTGATTGGATTCATATTGAAACACACCCAAGCGTGCCTAGAAGCCTTCTTATGTGTAATATGACGTTTGTGTCTAGTTTTTAATGCAATATGTGACACTGCGAGATGGTTTTGGTGTACTTATTATTAATTTAAGCACCACTCTCAGCGTTTCGGTTGCAGTTAAGCTATTATACACAGCTAGTTATGTTTATAGAAGTTCAGAGCCCTTAAATTTCCCTCTAATTTAAACAAAATAACGAATTATTTGAATACAGAATGTTTGAATTTTTCTTTCGATTGGATTCGTATTGAAACACAACCAAGGTCTCCTAGAAGCCTTCTTATGTGTAATATGACGTTTGTAACTAGTTTTTAATGCAATATGTGATACTGCGAGATGCTTTTGGTGTACTTATTATTAATTTAAGCACCACTCTCAGCGTTGCGGTTGCAGTTAAGCTATTATACACAGCTAGTTATGTTTATAGGAGGTCAGAGCCCTTAAATTGCCTTCTACTATAAAGAAAATAACGAATTATTTGAATACAGAATGTTTGAATTTTTCTTTCGATTGGATTCATATTAAAACACACCCAAGCGAGCCTAGAAGCCTTCAGAAGTGTAATATGACGTTTGTATCTAGTTTGAATGCAATATGCGACACTTCGAAATGCTTTTGGTATACTTATTATTAATTTAAGCACCACACTCAGCGTTTCGGTTGCAGTTAAGCTACTATACACAGCTATTTATGTTTATAGGAGTTCAGAGCCCTTAAATTGCCCTCTAATATAAACAAAATAACGAATTATTTGAATACAGAATGTTTGAATTTTTCTTTCGATTGGATTCATATTGAAACACACCCAAACGTGCCTAGAAGCCTTCTTATGTGTAATATGACGTTTGTATCTAGTTTTTAATGCTATATCTGACACTGCGAGATATTTTTGGTGTACTAATTATTAATTTAAGCACTACTCTCATTGTTTTGGTTGCAGTTAAACTATTATACACAGCTCGTTATGTTTATAGGAGTTCAGAGCCCTTAAATTGCCCTCTAATATAAACAAAATAACGAATTATTTGAATACAAAATGTTTGAATTTTTATGTCGATTGGATTCATATTGAAACACACCCAAGTGTGCCTAGAAGCCTTCTTATGTGTAAAATGACGTTTGTATCTAGTTTGAATTCAATATGCGACACTGCGAGATGCTTTTGGTATATTTACTATTAATTTAAGGACCACTCTCAGCGTTTCGGTTGCAGTTAAGCTATTATACACAGCTAGTTATGTTTATAGGAGTTCAGAGCCCTTAAATTGCCATCTAATATAAACAAAATAACGAATTAATTGAATACAGAATATTTGAATTTTTCTTTCGATTGGATTCATATTGAAACACACCCAAGCGTGCCTAGAAGCCTTCTTAAGTGTAATATGACGTTTGTATCTAGTTTGAATTCAATATGCGACACTGCGAGATGCTTTTGGTGTACTTATTATTAATTTAAGCACCACTCTCAGCGTTTCGGTTGCAGTCAAGCTATTATACACAGCTAGTTATGTTTATAGGAGTTCAGAGCCCTTAAATTGCCATCTAATATAAACAAAATAACGAATTAATTGAATACAGAATATTTGAATTTTTCTTTCGATTGGATTCATATTGAAACACACCCAAGCGTGCCTAGAAGCCTTCTTAAGTGTAATATGACGTTTGTATCTAGTTTGAATTCAATATGCGACACTGCGAGATGCTTTTGGTATATTTATTATTAATTTAAGGACCACTCTCAGCGTTTCGGTTGCAGTTAAGCTATTATACACAGCTAGTTATGTTTATAGTAGTTCAGAGACCTTAAATTGCCCTCTACTATAATCAACATAACGAATTATCTGAATACAGAATGTTTGAATTTTTCTTTTTATTGGATTAATAATAATAATAATAATAATAATGTCTTTTATTGACACAGCAAAAAAATACAAGAAAATTTACAAAATACAGATTGAAATAAAACAGAATGTGTGTCAATAGGGCGAAGTTCAGAAACTCACTTCCAAAAAAGTGAAGTTCTGCTCTTACACTTAACCCCTTGTTTAATACATAAATTAAATTAAAAGATTTGTTCTGCGTAGCTTGCGCTATAGTTGGTGGTAGGTATATTGTTGATATCTGGCCATGTGTATATAATGTAAAATTAATAAAATATGTATATAATTAGATTATGGCAAATTATAAAGAAAATTTTAAGGTTTTGTTTAGTAACATTTTACTTAGTTGCGTTTTAAATTTAATGTAAGTGAGAGTTTTTAGAAAATAGGGCAACGAGTTATAAAGATTAGCTATATTATATGAAAAACATCGTTCATAAAAAGCAGTTCGATGAGCCGGTATATTTATGAAGTATTTGTTACGTAAATTTACATTATGCAGATCAGATCTAAAATTAACTTTTTTGAATAAATAGGAGGGCGTTTTATCAGTAATGATTTTATGATATAAACACGCCGCATGAATTTTCCTTCTATCAGCCATGTTTAACCATTTTGTTTCAAATAATTTATGAGATATATGTTCAAATTTTTTTATTCCAGATATCAATCTCAAACAAGAATTCTGCACCCTTTGAATACGCCGGATATCTGTACTATCTAAACATGGACCATATACGCAGTCGCAATAATTGGCATGCGATAACACCATAGTTGTTTTGATTTGTTTACTTAAGCAATGTCTGTTTTGAAAAATTATTTTTAAATTAAGATATGCTTTCTTCAGAGTATTGGAGATGTGTTCTTTAAATCGAAAATTTTGGTCGATACAGAGCCCTAGATTTTTTACATTTTCTTTAATTTCTAATTCTGTATTTTGAATTTTGATTAAAACTTTATCACGACATGTATCCAGAAGTTTTGAACGCCCAAAAAGAATAACAAAGCATTTATTAGTATTTATGGTTAACCCATGTTTCTCTGAATAGTCAACAAGACTGTTGAGATCAGCGTTAATCGCTGTTATTGCATTATTGACGTTATATGGTTCAAAGTTGTATAGTAACTGTGTGTCATCGGCATACAGATGATAATTGCAACAGCTCAGCGAAGTTTTCATGTTAAATGTATATATAATATACAAAAGGGGGCCCAAAATCGACCCTTGCGGTACATCAAGTGTAACAGGCAAAGAATTCGATACAGAATTCTTTAGGATAACTTTCTGGGTCCGATTTGAGAGATATCTTTGAACAAAGTTAATTGCTGGAATACCAAAATTCATATTGAAACACACCCAAGCGTGCCTAGAAGCCTTCTTAAGTGTAATATGACGTTTGTATCTAGTTTGAATGCAATATGTGAAACTGCGAGATGCTTTTGGTGTACTTATTATTAATTTAAGCACCACTCTCAGCGTTTCGGTTGCAGTTAAGCTATTATACACAGCTAGTTATGTTTATAGGAGTTCAGAGCCCTTAAATTGCCCTCTTATATAAAAAATAACGAATTATTTGAATACAGAATGATTGAATTTTTCTTTCGATAGGATTCATATTGAAAAACACCCAAGCGTGCCTAGCAGCCTTCTTAGGTGTAATATGACGTTTGTATCTAGTTTGAATGCAATATGTGACACTGCGAGATGCTTTTGGTGTACTTATTATTAATTTAAGCAGCACTTTCAGCGTTTCGGTTGCAGTTAAGCTATTATACACAGCTAGTTATGTTTATAGTAGTTCAGAGACCTTGAATTGCCCTCTACTATAAACAAAATAACGTATTATCTGAATACAGAGTGTTTCAATTTTTCTTTCAATTGGATTCATATTGAAACACACCCAAGCGTGCCTAGAAGCCTTCTTAAGTGTAATCTGATGTTTGTATTTAGTTTGAATTCAATATGTGACACTGCGAGATGCTTTTGGTATACTTATTATTAATTTAAGCACTTCTCTCAGCGTTTCGGTTGCAGTTAAGCTATTATACACAGCTAGTTATGTTTATAGGAGTTCAGATCCCTTAAATTGCGATCTAATATAAGCAAAATAACGAATTATTTGAAAACAAAATGTTTGAATTTTTCTTTCGATTGGATTCATATTGAAACACACCCAAGCGAGCCTAGAAGCCTTCTTATGTGTATTATGACGTTTGTATCTAGTTTGAATTCAATATGTGACACTGCGAGATGCTTTTGGTATACTTATTATTAATTTAAGCACCTCTCTCAGCGTTTCGGTTGCAGTTAAGCTATTATACACAGCTAGTTATTTTTATAGTAGTTCAGAGACCTTGAATTGCCCTCTACTATAAACAAAATAACGTATTATCTGAATACAGAGTGTTTCAATTCCTCTTTCGATTGGATTCATATTGAAACACACTCAAGCGTGCCTAGAAGCCTTCTTAAGTGTAATCTGACGTTTGTATTTAGTTTGAATTCAATATGTGACACTGCGAGATGCTTTTGGTATACTTATTATTAATTTAAGCACCTCTCTCAGCGTTTCGGTTGCAGTTAAGCTATTATACACAGCTAGTTATGTTTATAGGAGTTCAGAGCCCTTAAATTGCCCTCTAATATAAACAAAATAACGAATTATTTGAATACAGAATGTTTGAATTTTTGTTTCGATTGGATTCATATTGAAACACACCCAGGCGGGCCTAGAAGCCTTCTTAAGTGTAATATGAGGTTTGTATCTGGTTTGAATTCAATATGCAACATTGCGAGATGGTTTTGGTGTACCTATTATTAATTTAAGCACCACTCTCAGGGTTTCGGTTGCAGTTAAGCTATTATACACAGCTAGTTATGTTTATAGGAGTTCAGAGCCTTTAAATTTCACTCTAATATAAACAAAATAATGAATTATTTGAATACAGAATGTTTGAATTTTTCTCTCGGTTGGATTCGTATTGAAACATACCCAAGGTTTCCTAGAAGCCTTCTTATGTGTAATATGACGATTGTAACTAGTTTTTAATGCAATATGTGATACTGCGAGATGCTTTTGGTGTACTTATTATTAATTTAAGCACCACTCTCAGCGTTGCGGTTGCAGTTAAGCTATTAAACACAGCTAGTTATGTTTATAGGAGTTCAGAGCCCTTATATTGCCCTCTAATATAAAGAATATAACGAATTATTTGAATACCGAATGTTTGAATTTTTCTTTCGATTGGATTCATATTGAAACACACCCAAGCGAGCAGAGAAACCTTCAGAACTGTAATATGACGTTTGTATCTAGTCTAGTTTGAATTTAATATGCGACACTGCGAGATGCTTTTGGTATACATATTATTAATTTAAGCACACTCTCAGCGTTTCGGTTGCAGTTAAGCTATCATACACAGCTAGTTATGTTTATAGGAGTTCAGAGCCCTTAAATTGCCCTCTAATATAAACAAAATAACGAATTATTTGAATACAGAATGTTTGAATTTTTCTTTCGATTGGATTCATATTGAAACACACCCAAGTGTGCCCAGAAGCCTTCTGAAGTGTAATATGACGATTTTGTCTAGTTTGAATGCTATATGTGACACTGCGAGATGCTTTTGGTATACATATTATTAATTTAAGTACCACTCTCAGCGTTGCGGTTGCAGTTAAGCGATTATACACAGCTAGTTATGTTTATAGGAGTTCAGAGCCCTTAAATTGCCCTCTAATATAAAGAAAATAAGGAATTATTTGAATACAGAATGTTTGAATTTTTCTTTCGATTGGATTCATATTGAAACACACCCAAGCGAGCCTAGAAGCCTTCAGAAGTGTAATATGACGTTTGTTTCTAGTTTGAATTTAATATGCGACACTGGGAGATGCTTTTGGTATACTTATTATTAATTTAAGCAGCACTCTCAGTGTTTCGGTTGCAGTTAAGCTATTATACACAGCTAGTTATGTTTATAGGAGTTCAGATCCCTTAAACTGCCCTCTAATATAAACAAAATAACGAATTATTTGAATACAGAATGTTTGAATTTTTCTTTCGATTGGATTCATATTGAAACACACCCAAGCGAGCCTAGAAGCCTTCTTAAGTGTAATATGAGGTTTGTATCTAGTTTGAATTCAATATGTGACACTGCGAGATGCTTTTGGTATACATATTATTTACTTAAGCACACTCTCAGCGTTTCGGTTGCAGTTAAGCTATCATACACAGCTACTTATGTTTATAGGAGTTCCGAGCCCTTAAATTGCCCTCTAATATAAACAAAATAACGAATTATTTGAATACAGAATGTTTGAATTTTTCTTTCGATTGGATTCATATTGAAACACACCCAAGTGTGCCCAGAAGCCTTCTGAAGTGTAATATGACGTTTTTATCTAGTTTGAATGCAATATGTGACACTGCGAGATGCTTTTGGTGTACTTATTATTAATTTAAGTACCACTCTCAGCGTTTGGGTTGCAGTTGAGCTATTATACACAGCTAGTTATGTTTTTAGGAGTTCGGAGCACTTAAATGTCCTCCTAATATAAACATAATAACAAATTATTTGAATACAGAATGTTTGAATTTTTGTTTCGATTGGATTCATATTGAAACATACCCAAGCGTTCCTAGAAGCCTTCTTATGTGTAATATGACGTTGTATTTAGTTTTTAATGCAATATGTGACACTGCGAGATGGTTTTGGTTTACTTATTATTAATTTAAGCACCACTCTCAGCGTTTCGGTTGCAGTTAAGCTATTATACACAGCTACTTATGTTTATAGGAGTTCAGAGCCCTTAAATTTCCCTCTAATATAAACAAAATAACGAAGTATTTGAATACAGAATGTTTGAATTTTTCTTGCGATTGGATTCGTATTGAAACACCCCCGAGGTTTCCTAGAAGCCTTCTTATGTGTAATATGACGTTTGTAATTAGTTTTTAATGCAATATGTGATACTGCGAGATGCTTTTGGTGTACTTATTATTAATTTAAGCAACACTCTCAGCGTTGCGGTTGCAGTTAAGCTATTATACACAGCTAGTTATGTTTATAGGAGTTCAGAGCCCTTAAATTGCCCTCTAATATAAAGAAAATAACGAATTATTTGAATACAGAATGTTTGAATTTTTCTTTCGATTGGATTCATATTGAAACACACCCAAGCGAGCCTAGAAGCCTTCAGAAGTGTAATATGACGTTTGTATCTAGTTTGAATTTAATATTCGACACTGCGAGATGCTTTTGGTATACTTATTATTAATTTAAGCACCACTCTCAGCGTTTCGGTTGCAGTTAAGTTATTATACACAGCTAGTTCTGTTTATAGTAGTTCAGAGACCTTAAATTGCCCTCTACTATTAACAAAATAACGTATTATCTGAATACAGAGTGTTTCAATTTTTCTTTCGATTGGATTCATATTGAAACACAGCCAAGCGTGCCTAGAAGCCTTCTTATGTGTAATATTACTTTTGTATCTAGTTTGAATGCAATATGTGACACTGCGAGATGTTTTTGGTATTCTTATTATTAATTTAAGCACCACTCTCAGCGTTTCGGTTGCAGTTAAGTTATTATACACAGCTAGTTATGTTTATAGGAATTCAGATCTTTTAAGTTGCCCTCTAATATAAAAAAATAACGAATTATTTGAATACAGAATGATTGAATTTTTGTTTCGATTGGATTCATATTGAAACATACCCAAGCGTTCCTAGAAGCCTTCTTATGTGTAATATGACGTTGTATTTAGTTTTTAATGCAATATGTGATACTGCGAGATGCTTTTGGTGTACTTATTATTAAATTAAGAACCACTCTCAGCGTTGCGGTTGCAGTTAAGCTATTATACACAGCTAGTTATGTTTATAGGAATTCAGATCTTTTAAGTTGCCCTCTAATATAAAAAAATAACGAATTATTTGAATACAGAATGATTGAATTTTTGTTTCGATTGGATTCGTATTGAAACACACCCAAGGTTTCCTAGAAGCCTTCTTATGTGTAATATGACGTTTGTAATTAGTTTTTAATGCAATATGTGATACTGCGAGATGCTTTTGGTGTACTTATTATTAAATTAAGAACCACTCTCAGCGTTGCGGATGCAGTTAAGCTATTATACACAGCTAGTTATGTTTATAGGAGTTCAGAGCCCTTAAATTGCCCTCTAACATAAACAAAATAACGAATTATTTGAATACAGAATGTTTGAATTTTTCTTTCGTCTGGATTCATATTGAAATACACCCAAGTGTTCCTAGAAGCCTTCTTATATGTAATAGGATGTTGTATCTAGTTTTTATTGCAATATGTGACACTGCGAGATGCTTTTGTGTACCTATTATTAATTTAAGCACCACTCTCAGCGTTTCGGTTGCAGTTAAACTATTATACACAGCTAGTTATGTTTATAGGAGTTCTGATCCCTTAAATTGCCCTCTAATATAAACAAAATAAAGAATTATTTGAATACAGAATGTTTGAATTTTTCTTTCGATTGGATTCATATTGAAACACACCCAAGTGTTCTTAGAAGTATTTTTATGTGCAATATGACGTTTGTATCTAGTTTTTAATGCAATATCTGACACTGCGAGATGCTTTTGGTGTACTTATTATTAATTTAAGCAACACTCTCAGCGTTTCGTTTGCAGTTAAGCTACTATACACAGCTAGTTATGTTTATAGGAGTTCAGAGCCCTTGAATTGCCCTCTAATATAAACAAAATAACGAATTATTTGAATACAGAATGTTTGAATTTTTCTTTCGATTGGATTCATATTGAAACACACCCAAGCGAGCCTAGAAGCTTTCTTAAGTGTAATATGACGTTTTTATCTGGTTTGAATTCAATATGCGACACTGCGAGATGCTTTTGGCATACTTATTATTTATTTATGTACCACTCTCAGCGTTTCGGTTGCAGTTAAGCTATTATACACAGCTACTTAAGTTTATAGGAGTTCAGATCCCTTAAATTGTTCTCTAATATAAATAAAATAACGAATTATTTGAATACGGAATGTTTGAATTTTTCTTTCGATTGTATTCATATTGAAGCACACCCAAGCGTGCCTAGAAGCCTTCTTAAGTGTAATATGACGTTTGTATCTAGTTTGAATTCAATATCTGACACTGCGAGATGCTTTTGGTATACTTATTATTAATTTAAGCACACTCTCAGCGTTTCGGTTGCAGTTAAGATATTATACAGAGTCAGTTATGTTTATAGGAGTTCAGAGCCCTTAAATTGCCGTCTAATATAAACAAAAAACAAATTATTTGAATACAGAATGTTTGAATTTTTCTTTCGATTGGATTCATATTGAAACACACTCAAGCGTGCCTAGAAGCCTTCTTATGTGTAATATGACGTTTGTATCTAGTTTTTAACGCAATATGTGACACTGCGAGATGCTTTTGCTGTACTTATTATTAATTTAAGTACCACTCTCATCGTTTGGGTTGCAGTTGAGCTATTATAAACAGCTAGTTATGTTTATAGGAGTTCAGAGCACTTAAATTTCCCTCTAATAGAAACAAAAAACCAATTATTTGAATACAGAATGTTTGATTTTTTGTTTTGAATGGATTCATTTTGAAACACACCCAAGCGTGCCCAGTAGCCTTCTTATGTGTAATATGACGTTTGTATCTAGTTTTTAATGCAATATCTGACACTGCGAGATGCTTTTGGTGTACTTATTATTAATTTAAGCACCACTCTCAGCGTTTCGGGTTCAGTTAAGCTATTATACACAGCTAGTTTGGTTTATAGGAGTTCAGAGCCTTTAAATTGCACTCTAATATAAACAAAATAACGAATTATTTGAATACGGAATGATTGAATTTTTCTTTCGATTGGATTCATATTGAAACACACCCAAGTGTGCCCAGAAGCCTTCTTAAGTGTAATATGACGTTTTTATCTAGTTTAAATGTAATATGTGACACTGCGAGATGCTTTTGGTGTACTTATTATTAATTTAAGTACTACTCTCACCGTTTGGGTTGCAGTTGAGCTATTATAAACAGCTAGTTATGTTTATAGGAGTTCAGAGCACTTAAATTTCCCTCTAATATAAACAAAATAACAAATTATTTGAATACAGAATGTTTGAATTTTTCTTTCGATTGGATTCATATAGAAACACACCCAAGAGTGCCTAGAAGCCTTCTTATGTGTAATAAGACGTTTTTATCTAGTTTGAATGCAATATGTGACACTGCGAGATGGTTTTGGTGTACTTATTATTAATTTAAGCTCCACTCTCAGCGTTTGGGTTGCAGTTAAGCTATTATACACAGCTAGTTATGTTTATAGGAGTTCAGAGCCCTTAAATTTGCCTCTAATATAAACAAAATAACGAATTATTTGAATACAGAATGATTGAGTTTTTCTTTCGATTGGATTCATATTGAAACACACCCAAGTGTGCCCAGAAGCCTTCTTATGTGTAATAAGACGTTTTTATCTAGTTTGAATGCAATATGTGACACTGCGAGATGCTTTTGGTGTACTTATTATTAATTTAAGCACCACTCTCAGCGTTTCGGTTGCAGTTAAGCTATTATACACAGCTAGTTATGTTTATAGGAGTTCTGATCTCTTAAATTGCTCTCTAATATAAACAAAATAACGAATTATTTGAATACAGAATGTTTGAATTTTTCTTTCGATTTGATTCATATTGAAACACACCCAAGCGAGCCTAGAAGCCTTCTTAAGTGTAATATGACGTTTGTATCTAGTTAGAATTCAATATGTGACACTGCGAGATGCTTTTGGTATACTTATTATTAATTTAAGTACACTCTCAGCGTTTCGGTTGCAGTTAAGATATTATACATAGCCAGTTATCTTTATAGGAGTTCAGAGCCCTTAAATTGCCCTCTAATATAAACAAAAAACAAATTATTTGAATACAGAATATTTGAATTTTTCTTTCGATTGGATTCATATTGAAACACAACCAAGCGTGCCTAGAAGCCTTCTTATGTGTAATATGACGTTTGTATCTAGTTTTTAATGCAATATCTGACACTGCGAGATGTTTTTGGTGTACTTATTATTAATTTAAGTACTACTCTCATTGTTTCGGTTGCAGTTAAACTATTATACACAGCTAGTTATGTTATAGGAGTTCAGAGCCCTTAAATTGCCGTCTAACATAAACAAAATAACGAATTATTTGAATACAGAATGTTTTAATTTTTCTTTCGTCTGGATTCATATTGAAACACACCCAAGTGTTCCTAGAAGCCTTCTTATATGTAATAGGATGTTGTATCTAGTTTTTAATGCAATATGTGACTCTGCGAGATGCTTTTGTGTACCTATTATTAATTTAAGCACCACTCTCAGCGTTTCGGTTGCAGTTAAACTATTATACACAGCTAGTTATGTTTATAGGAGTTCTGAACCCTTAAATTGCCCTCTAATATAAACAAAATAAAGAATTATTTGAATACAGAATGTTTGAATTTTTCTTTCAATTGGATTCATATTGAAACACACCCAAGTTTCTTAGAAGTATTTTTATGTGCAATATGACGTTTGTATCTAGTTTTTAATGCAATATCTGACACTGCGAGAAGCTTTTGGAGTACTTATTATTAATTTAAGCAACACTCTCAGCGTTTCGTTTGCAGTTAAGCTACTATACACAGCTAGTTATGTTTATAGGAGTTCAGAGCCCTTGAATTGCCCTCTAATATAAACAAAATAACGAATTATTTGAATACTGAATGTTTGAATTTTTCTTTCGATTGGATTCATATTGAAACACACCCAAGCGAGCCTAGAAGCTTTCTTAAGTGTAATATGACGTTTTTATCTGGTTTGAATTCAATATGCGACACTGCGAGATGCTTTTGGCATACTTATTATTTATTTATGCACCACTCTCAGCGTTTCGGTTGCAGTTAAGCTATTATACGCAGCTACTTAAGTTTATAGGAGTTCAGATCCCTTAAATTGCTCTCTAATATAAACAAAATAACGAATTATTTGAATACAGAATGTTTGAATTTTTCTTTCGATTGGATTCATATTGAAGCACACCCAAGCGTGCCTAGAAGCCTTCTTAAGTGTAATATGACGTTTGTATCTAGTTTGAATTCAATATCTGACACTGCGAGATGCTTTTGGTATACTTATTATTAATTTAAGCACACTCTCAGCGTTTCGGTTGCAGTTAAGATATTATACAGAGTCAGTTATGTTTATAGGAGTTCAGAGCCCTTAAATTGCCCTCTAATATAAACAAAAAACAAATTAGTTGAATACAGAATGTTTGAATTTTTCTTTCGATTGGATTCATATTGAAACACACCCAAGCGTGCCTAGAAGCCTTCTTATGTGTAATATGACGTTTGTATCTAGTTTTTAATGCAATATCTGACACTGCGAGATGCTTTTGGTGTACTTATTATTAATTTAAGCACCACTCTCAGCGTTTCGGTTGCAGTTAAGCTATCATACACAGCTAGTTATATTTATAGGAATTCAGAGCCCTTAAATTGCCCTCTAATATAAACAAAATAACGAATTATTTGAATACATAATGATGGAATTTTTCTTTCGATTGGATTCATATTGAAACACACCCAAGTGTGCCCAGAAGCCTTCTTATGTGTAATATGACGTTGTATTTAGTTTTTAATGCAATCTGTGAAACTGCGAGATGCTTTTGGTGTAATTATTATTAATTTAAGCACCACTCTCAGCGTTGCGGTTGCAGTTAAGGTATTATACACAGCTAGTTATGTTTATAGGAGTTCAGAGCCCTTAAATTGCCCTCTAATATAAAGAAAATAACGAATTATTTGAATACAGAATGTTTGAATTTTTCTTTCGATTGGATTCATATTGAAACACACCCAAGCGTGCCTAGAAGACTTCTTATGTGTAATATGACGTTGTATTTAGTTTTTAATGCAATATGTGGCACTGCGAGATGCTTTTGGGGTACTTATTATTAATTTAAGCACCACTCTCAGCGTTGCGGTTGCAGTTAAGCTATTATACACAGCTAGTTATGTTTATAGGAGTTCAGAGCCCTTAAATTGCCCTCTAATATAAAGAAAATAACGAATTATTTGAATACAGAATGTTTGAATTTTTCTTTCGATTGGATTCATATTGAAACACACCCAAACGTGCCTAGAAGCCTTCTTATGTGTAATATGACGTTGTATCTAGTTTTTAATGCAATATCTGACACTGCGAGATGTTTTTGGTGTACTTATTATTAATTTAAGAACCACTCTTATTGTTTCGGTTGCAGTTAAACTATTATACACAGCTAGTTATGTTTATAGGAGTTCAGAGCCCTTAAATTTCCCTCTAATATAAACAAAATAACGAATTATTTAAATACAGAATGTTTGAATTTTTCTTGTGATTGGATTCATATTGAAACACCCCAAGTATTCCTAGAAAACTTCTTAAGTGTAATATGACGTTTGTATCTAGTTTTTAATGCAATATGTGACACTGCGAGATGGTTTTGGTGTACTTATTATTAATTTAAGCACCACTCTCAGCGTTTCGGTTGCAGTTAAGCCATTATACACAGCTAGTTATGTTTATAGAAGTTCAGAGCCCTTAAATTTCCCTCTAATATAAACAAAATAACGAATTATTTGAATACAGAATGTTTGAATTTTTCTTTCGATTGGATTCGTATTGAAACACAACCAAGGTCTCCTAGAAGCCTTCTTATGTGTAATATGACGTTTGTAACTAGTTTTTAATGCAATATGTGATACTGCGAGATGCTTTTGGTGTACTTATTATTAATTTAAGCACCACTCTCAGCGTTGCGGTTGCAGTTAAGCTATTATACACAGCTAGTGATGTTTATAGGAGTTCAGAGCCCTTAAATTGCCTTCTACTATAAAGAAAATAACGAATTATTTGAATACAGAATGTTTGAATTTTTCTTTCGATTGGATTCATATTAAAACACACCCAAGCGAGCCTAGAAGCCTTCAGAAGTGTAATATGACGTTTGTATCTAGTTTGAATGCAATATGCGACACTTCGAAATGCTTTTGGTATACTTATTATTAATTTAAGCACCACACTCAGCGTTTCGGTTGCAGTTAAGCTATTATACACAGCTATTTATGTTTATAGGAGTTCAGAGCCCTTAAATTGCCCTCTAATATAAACAAAATAACGAATTATTTGAATACAGAATGTTTGAATTTTTCTTTCGATTGGATTCATATTGAAACACACCCAAACGTGCCTAGAAGCCTTCTTATGTGTAATATGACGTTTGTATCTAGTTTTTAATGCTATATCTGACACTGCGAGATGTTTTTGGTGTACTAATTATTAATTTAAGCACTACTCTCATTGTTTTGGTTGCAGTTAAACTATTATACACAGCTCGTTATGTTTATAGGAGTTCAGAGCCCTTAAATTGCCCTCTAATATAAACAAAATAACGAATTATTTGAATACAAAATGTTTGAATTTTCTTTCGATTGGATTCATATTGAAACACACCCAAACGTGCCTAGAAGCCTTCTTATGTGTAATATGACGTTTGTATCTAGTTTTTAATGCAATATGTGACACTGCGAGATGCTTTTGGTGTACTTATTATTAATTTAAGCACCACTCTCAGCGTTTCGGTTGCAGTCAAGCTATTATACACAGCTAGTTATGTTTATAGGAGTTCAGAGCCCTTAAATTGCCATCTAATATAAACAAAATAACGAATTAATTGAATACAGAATATTTGAATTTTTCTTTCGATTGGATTCATATTGAAACACACCCAAGCGTGCCTAGAAGCCTTCTTAAGTGTAATATGACGTTTGTATCTAGTTTGAATTCAATATGCGACACTGCGAGATGCTTTTGGTATATTTATTATTAATTTAAGGACCACTCTCAGCGTTTCGGTTGCAGTTAAGCTATTATACACAGCTAGTTATGTTTATAGTAGTTCAGAGACCTTAAATTGCCCTCTACTATAATCAACATAACGAATTATCTGAATACAGAATGTTTGAATTTTTCTTTCTATTGGATTAATAATAATAATAATAATAATAATGTCTTTTATTGACACAGCAAAAAAATACAAGAAAATTTACAAAATACAGATTGAAATAAAACAGAATGTGTGTCAATAGGGCGAAGTTCAGAAAATCACTTCCAAAAAAGTGAAGTTCTGCTCTTACACTTAACCCCTTGTTTAATACATAAATTAAATTAAAAGATTTGTTCTGCGTAGCTTGCGCTATAGTTGGTGGTAGGTATATTGTTGATATCTGGCCATGTGTATATAATGTAAAATTAATAAAATATGTATATAATTAGATTATGGCAAATTATAAAGAAAATTTTAAGGTTTTGTTTAGTAACATTTTACTTAGTTGCGTTTTAAATTTAATGTAAGTGAGAGTTTTTAGAAAATAGGGCAACGAGTTATAAAGATTAGCTATATTATATGAAAAACATCGTTCATAAAAAGCAGTTCGATGAGCCGGTATATTTATGAAGTATTTGTTACGTAAATTTACATTATGCAGATCAGATCTAAAATTAACTTTTTTGAATAAATAGGAGGGCGTTTTATCAGTAATGATTTTATGATATAAACACGCCGCATGAATTTTCCTTCTATCAGCCATGTTTAACCATTTTGTTTCAAATAATTTATGAGATATATGTTCAAATTTTTTTATTCCAGATATCAATCTCAAACAAGAATTCTGCACCCTTTGAATACGCCGGATATCTGTACTATCTAAACATGGACCATATACGCAGTCGCAATAATTGGCATGCGATAACACCATAGTTGTTTTGATTTGTTTACTTAAGCAATGTCTGTTTTGAAAAATTATTTTTAAATTAAGATATGCTTTCTTCAGAGTATTGGAGATGTGTTCTTTAAATCGAAAATTTTGGTCGATACAGAGCCCTAGATTTTTTACATTTTCTTTAATTTCTAATTCTGTATTTTGAATTTTGATTAAAACTTTATCACGACATGTATCCAGAAGTTTTGTACGCCCAAAAAGAATAACAAAGCATTTATTAGTATTTATGGTTAACCCATGTTTCTCTGAATAGTCAACAAGACTGTTGAGATCAGCGTTAATCGCTGTTATTGCATTATTGACGTTATATGGTTCAAAGTTGTATAGTAACTGTGTGTCATCGGCATACAGATGATAATTGCAACAGCTCAGCGAAGTTTTCATGTTAAATGTATATATAATATACAAAAGGGGGCCCAAAATCGACCCTTGCGGTACATCAAGTGTAACAGGCAAAGAATTCGATACAGAATTCTTTAGGATAACTTTCTGGGTCCGATTTGAGAGATATCTTTGAACAAAGTTAATTGCTGGAATACCAAAATTCATATTGAAACACACCCAAGCGTGCCTAGAAGCCTTCTTAAGTGTAATATGACGTTTGTATCTAGTTTGAATGCAATATGTGAAACTGCGAGATGCTTTTGGTGTACTTATTATTAATTTAAGCACCACTCTCAGCGTTTCGGTTGCAGTTAAGCTATTATACACAGCTAGTTATGTTTATAGGAGTTCAGAGCCCTTAAATTGCCCTCTTATATAAAAAATAACGAATTATTTGAATTCAGAATGATTGAATTTTTCTTTCGATAGGATTCATATTGAAAAACACCCAAGCGTGCCTAGAAGCCTTCTTAGGTGTAATATGACGTTTGTATCTACTTTGAATGCAATATGTGACACTGCGAGATGCTTTTGGTGAACTTATTATTAATTTAAGCAGCACTTTCAGCGTTTCGGTTGCAGTTAAGCTATTATACACAGCTAGTTATGTTTATAGTAGTTCAGAGACCTTGAATTGCCCTCTACTATAAACAAAATAACGTATTATCTGAATACAGAGTGTTTCAATTTTTCTTTCAATTGGATTCATATTGAAACACACCCAAGCGTGCCTTAGAAGCCTTCTTAAGTGTAATCTGATGTTTGTATTTAGTTTGAATTCAATATGTGACACTGCGAGATGCTTTTGGTATACTTATTATTAATTTAAGCACCTCTCTCAGCGTTTCGGTTGCAGTTAAGCTATTATACACAGCTAGTTATGTTTTATAGGAGTTCAGATCCCTTAAATTGCGATCTAATATAAACAAAATAACGAATTATTTGAATACAGAATGTTTGAATTTTTCTTTCGATTGATTCATATTGAAACACACCCAAGCGAGCCTAGAAGCCTTCTTAAGTGTAATATGAGGTTTGTATCTAGTTTGAATTCAATATGTGACACTGCGAGATGCTTTTGGTATACATATTATTTACTTAAGCACACTCTCAGCGTTTCGGTTGCAGTTAAGCTATCATACACAGCCTACTTATGTTTATAGGAGTTCCGAGCCCTTAATTGCCCTCTAATATAAACAAAATAACGAATTATTTGAATACAGAATGTTTGAATTTTCTTTCGATTGGATTCATATTGAAACACACCCAAGTGTGCCCAGAAGCCTTCTGAAGTGTAATATGACGTTTTTATCTAGTTTGAATGCAATATGTGACACTGCGAGATGCTTTTGGTGTACTTATTATTAATTTAAGTACCACTCTCAGCGTTTGGGTTGCAGTTGAGCTAATATACACAGCTAGTTATGTTTTTAGGAGTTCGGAGCACTTAAATGTCCTCCTAATATAAACATAATAACAAATTATTTGAATACAGAATGTTTGAATTTTTGTTTCGATTGGATTCATATTGAAACATACCCAAGCGTTCTAGAAGCCTTCTTATGTGTAATATGACGTTGTATTTAGTTTTTAATGCAATATGTGACACTGCGAGATGGTTTTGGTGTACTTATTATTAATTTAGCACCACTCTCAGCGTTTCGGTTGCAGTTAAGCTATTATACACAGCTACTTATGTTTATAGGAGTTCAGAGCCCTTAAATTTCCCTCTAATATAAACAAAATAACGAATTATTTGAATACAGAATGTTTGAATTTTTCTTGCGATTGGATTCGTATTGAAACACCCCCAGGTTTCCTAGAAGCCTTCTTATGTGTAATATGACGTTTGTAATTAGTTTTTAATGCAATATGTGATACTGCGAGATGCTTTTGGTGTACTTATTATTAATTTAAGCACCACTCTCAGCGTTTCGGTTGCAGTTAAGCTATTATACACAGCTAGTTATGTTTATAGGAGTTCAGAGCTCTTAAATTGCCCTCTAATATAAAGAAAATAACGAATTATTTGAATACAGAATGTTTGAATTTTTCTTTCGATTGGATTCATATTGAAACACACCCAAGCGAGCCTAGAAGCCTTCAGAAGTGTTATATGACGTTTGTATCTAGTTTGAATTTAATATTCGACACTGCGAGATGCTTTTGGTATACTTATTATTAATTTAAGCACAACTCTCAGCGTTTCGGTTGCAGCTAAGTTATTATACACAGCTAGTTATGTTTATAGTAGTTCAGAGACCTTAAATTGCCCTCTACTATTAACAAAATAACGTATTATCTGAATACAGAGTGTTTCAATTTTTCTTTCGATTGGATTCATATTGAAACACAGCCAAGCGTGCCTAGAAGCCTTCTTATGTGTAATATTACTTTTGTATCTAGTTTGAATGCAATATGTGACACTGCGAGATGTTTTTGGTATACTTATTATTAATTTAAGCACCACTCTCAGCGTTTCGGTTGCAGTTAAGTTATTATACACAGCTAGTTATGTTTATAGGAGTTCAGATCTTTTAAGTTGCCCTCTAATATAAAAAAATAACGAATTATTTGAATACAGAATGATTGAATTTTTGTTTCGATTGGATTCATATTGAAACATACCCAAGCGTTCCTAGAAGCCTTCTTATGTGTAATATGACGTTGTATTTAGTTTTTAATGCAATATGTGACACTGCGAGATGGTTTTGGTGTACTTATTATTAATTTAAGCACCACTCTCAGCGTTTCGGTTGCAGTTAAGCTATTATACACAGCTAGTTATGTTTATAGGAGTTCAGAGCCCTTAAATTTCCCTCTAATATAAACAAAATAACGAATTATTTGAATACAGAATGTTTGAATTTTTCTTTCGATTGGATTCGTATTGAAACACACCCAAGGTTTCCTAGAAGCCTTCTTATGTGTAATATGACGTTTGTAATTAGTTTTTAATGCAATATGTGATACTGCGAGATGCTTTTGGTGTACTTATTATTAAATTAAGAACCACTCTCAGCGTTGCGGTTGCAGTTAAGCTATTATACACAGCTAGTTATGTTTATAGGAGTTCAGAGCCCTTAAATTGCCCTCTAATATAAAGAAAATAACGAATTATTTGAATACAGAATGTTTGAATTTTTCTTTCGATTGGATTCATATTGAAACACACCCAAGCAAGCCTAGAAGCCTTCAGAAGTGTAATATGACGTTTGTATCTAGTTTGAATTTAATATGCGACACTGCGAGATGCTTTTGGTATACTTATTATTAATTTAAGCACCACTCTCAGCGTTTCGGTTGCAGTTAAGTTATTATACACAGCTAGTTATGTTTATAGGAGTTCAGATCTTTTAAATTGCCCTCTAATATAAACAAAATAACGAATTATTTGAATACAGAATGTTTGAATTTTACTTTCGATTGGATTCATATTGAAACACACCCAAGCATGCCTAGAAGCCTTCTTATGTGTAAAATGACGTTTGTATCTAGTTTGAATTCAATATGCGACACTGCGAGATGCTTTTGGTATATTTACTATTAATTTAAGCACCACTCTCAGCGTTTCGGTTGCAGTTAAGCTATTATACACAGCTAGTTATGTTTATAGGAGTTCAGAGCCCTTAAATTGCCCTCTAATATAAACAAAATAACGAATTATTTGAATACAGAATGTTTGAATTTTTGTTTCGATTGGATTCATATTGAAACACACCCAAGCGGGCCTAGAAGCCTTCTTAAGTGTAATATGACGTTTGTATCTGGTTTGAATTCAATATGCCACACTGCGAGATGCTTTTGGTATACTTATTATTAATTTATGCACCACTCTCAGCGTTTCGGTTGCAGTTAAGCTATTATACACAGCTAGTTATGTTTATAGGAGTTCAGATCCCTTAAATTCCCTCTAATATAAACAAAATAACGAATTATTTGAATACAGAATGTTTGAATTTTTCTTTCGATTGGATTCATATTGAAACACAACCAAGCGTGCCTAGAAGCCTTCTTAAGTGTAATATGAGGTTTGTATCTAGTTTGAGTTCAATATGTGACACTGCGAGATGCTTTTGGTATACATATTATTAATTTAAGCACACTCTCAGCGTTTCGGTTGTAGTTAAGATATTATACACAACCAGTTATGTTTCTAGGAGTTCAGAGACCTTAAATTGCCCTCTAATATAAACAAAAAACAAATTATTTGAATACAGAATGTTTGAATTTTTCTTTCGATTGGATTCATATTGAAACACACCCAGGCGTGCCTAGAAGCCTTCTTATGTTTAATATGACGTTTGTATCTAGTTTGAGTTCAATATGTGACACTGCGAGTAGCTTTTGGTATACATATTATTAAATTAAGCACACTCTCAGCGTTTCGGTTGCAGTTAAGCTATCATACACAGCTAGTTATGTTTGTAGGAGTTCAGAGCCCTTAAATTGACCTCTAATATAAACAAAATAACGAATTATTTAAATACAGAATGTTTGAATTTTTCTTTCGATTGGATTCATATTGAAACACACCCAAGTGTGCCCAGAAGCCTTCTGAAGTGTAATATGACGTTTTTATCTAGTTTTAATGCAATATGTGACACTGCGAGATGCTTTTGGTGTACTTATTATTAATATAAGTACCACTCTCAGCGTTTGGGTTGCAGTTGAGCTATTATACACAGCTAGTTATGTTTATAGGAGTTCAGAGCACTTAAATTTCCTCATAATATAAACAAAATAACAAATTATTTGAATACAGAATGTTTGAATTGTTCTTTCGATTGGATTCATATTGAAACACATTCAAGCGTTCCTAGAAGCCTTCTTATGTGTAATATGACGTTGTATTTAGTTTTTAATGCAATATGTGACACTGCGAGATGGTTTTGGTGTACTTACTATTAATTTAAGCACCACTTTCAGCGTTTCGGTTGCAGCTAGTTATGTTTATAGGAGTTCAGAGCCCTTAAATTGCCCTCTAATATAAACAAAATAACGAATTATTTGAATACAGAATTTTTGAATTTTTGTTTCGATTGGATTCATATTGAAACACACCCAAGCGGGCCTAGAAGCCTTCTTAAGTGTAATATGACGTTTGTATCTGGTTTGAATTCAATATGCCACACTGCGAGATGCTTTTGGTATACTTATTATTAATTTATGCACCACTCTCAGCGTTTCGGTTGCAGTTAAGATATTATACACAACCAGTTATGTTTCTAGGAGTTCAGAGACCTTAAATTGCCCTCTAATATAAACAAAAAACAAATTATTTGAATACAGAATGTTTGAATTGTTCTTTCGATTGGATTCATATAGAAACACACCCAAGCGTTCCTAGAAGCCTTCTTATGTGTAATATGACGTTGTATTTAGTTTTTAATGCAATATGTGACACTGCGAGATGGTTTTGGTGTACTTACTATTAATTTAAGCACCACTTTCAGCGTTTCGGTTGCAGCTAGTTATGTTTATAGGAGTTCAGATCCCTTAAATTCCCTCTAATATAAACAAAGTAACGAATTATTTGAATACAGAATGTTTGAATTTTTCTTTCGATTGGATTCATATTGAAACACAACCAAGCGTGCCTAGAAGCCTTCTTAAGTTTAATATGAGGTTTGTATCTAGTTTGAGTTCAACATGTGACACTGCGAGATGCTTTTGGTATACATATTGTTAATTTAAGCACACTCTCAGCGTTTCGGTTGTAGTTAAGATATTATACACAACCAGTTATGTTTCTAGGAGTTCAGAGACCTTAAATTGCCCTCTAATAAAAACAAAAAGCAAATTATTTGAATACAGAATGTTTGAATTGTTCTTTCGATTGGATTCATATTGAAACACACCCAAGCGTTCCTAGAAGCCTTCTTATGTGTAATATGACGTATTTAGTTTTTAATGCAATATGTGACACTGCGAGATGGTTTTGGTGTACTTATTATTAATTTAAGCACCTCTCTCAGCGTTTCGGTTGCAGTTAAGCTATTATACACAGCTAGTTATGTTTATAGGAGTTCAGAGCCTTTAAATTTCCCTCTAATATAAACAAAATAACGAATTATTTAAATACAGAATGTTTGAATTTTTCTTTCGATTGGATTCGTATTGAAACGCACCCAAGCGCGCCTAGAAGCCTTCAGAAGTGTAATATGACGTTTGTATCTAGTTTGAATTTAATATGCGACACTGCGAGATGCTTTTGGTATACTTATTATTAATTTAAACACCACTCTCAGCGTTTCGGTTGCAGTTAAGCTATTATACACAGCTAGTTATGTTTATAGGAGTTCAGAGCCCTTAAATTGCCCTCTAATATAAACAAAATAACGAATTATTTGAATACAGAATGTTTGAATTTTTGTTTCGATTGGATTCATATTGAAACACACCCAAGCGGGCCTAGAAGCCTTCTTAAGTGTAATTTGACGTTTTTATCTGGTTTGAATTCAATATGCCACACTGCGAGATGCTTTTGGTATACTTATTATTAATTTATGCACCACTCTCAGCGTTTCGGTTGCAGTTAAGCTATTATACACAGCTAGTTATGTTTATAGGAGTTCAGATCCCTTAAATTCCCTCTAATATAAACAAAATAACGAATTATTTGAATACAGAATGTTTGAATTTTTCTTTCGATTGGATTCATATTGAAACACAACCAAGCGTGCCTAGAAGCCTTCTTAAGTGTAATATGAGGTTTGTATCTAGTTTGAGTTCAATATGTGACACTGCGAGATGCTTTTGGTATACATATTATTAATTTAAGCACACTCTCAGCGTTTCGGTTGTAGTTAAGATATTATACACAACCAGTTATGTTTCTAGGAGTTCAGAGACCTTAAATTGCCCTCTAATATAAACAAAAAACAAATTATTTGAATACAGAATGTTTGAATTTTTCTTTCGATTGGATTCATATTGAAACACACCCAGGCGTGCCTAGAAGCCTTCTTATGTGTAATATGACGTTGTATTTAGTTTTTAATGCAATATGTGACACTGCGAGATGGTTTTGGTGTACTTATTATTAATTTAAGCACCACTCTCAGCGTTTCGGTTGCAGTTAAGCTATTATACACAGCTAGTTATGTTTATAGGAGTTCAGAGCCCTTAAATGTCCCTCTAATATAAACAAAATAACGAATTATTTGAATACAGAATGTTTGAATTTTTCTTTCGATTGGATTCGTATTGAAACACACCCAAGGTTTCCTAGAAGCCTTCTTATGTGTAATATGACGTTTGTAATTAGTTTTTAATGCAATATGTGATACTGCGAGATGCTTTTGGTGTACTTATTATTAAATTAAGAACCACTCTCAGCGTTGCGGTTGCAGTTAAGCTATTATAGACAGCTAGTTATGTTTATAGGAGTTCAGAGCCCTTAAATTGACCTCTAATATAAAGAAAATAACGAATTATTTGAATACAGAATGTTTGAATTTTTCTTTCGATTGGATTCATATTGAAACACACCCACGCAAGCCTAGAAGCCTTCAGAAGTGTAATATGACGTTTGTATCTAGTTTGAATTTAATATGCGACACTGCGAGATGCTTTTGGTATACTTATTATTAATTTAAGCACCACTCTCAGCGTTTCGGTTGCAGTTAAGTTATTATACACAGCTAGTTATGTTTATAGGAGTTCAGATCTTTTAAATTGCCCTCTAATATAAACAAAATAACGAATTATTTGAATACAGAATGTTTGAATTTTTCTTTCGATTGGATTCATATTGAAACACACCCAAGCATGCCTAGAAGCCTTCTTATGTGTAATATGACGTTTGTATCAAGTTTGAATGCAATATGTGACACTACGAGATGCTTTTGATGTACTTATTATTAATTTAAGCAGCACTTTCAGCGTTTCGGTTGCAGTTAAGCTATTATACACAGCTAGTTATGTTTATAGTAGTTCAGAGACCTTAAATTGCCCTCTACTATAAACAAAATAACATATTATCTGAATACAGTGTGTTTCAATTTTTCTTTCGATTGGATTCATATTGAAACACAGCCAAGCGTGCCTAGAAGCCTTCTTATGTGTAATATTACTTTTGTATCTAGTTTGAATGCAATATGTGACACTGCGAGATGCTT